>KZ062015.1:80451-212704 GCA_002091835.1 Anopheles maculatus
AGCGTTTGCAAAAATCATAGGTAACTTTGCATTATCAAGTGAGAAACACTGTATCAAGTGAGAAACACTGTAATACTATTGTAAAATATTTTTTTTTTTTTTACATTGTGCCATAAGTTTTCTATTTGACCCAAGTAGCTATGGAACAATTTATAATAAAAATTCCCTAAACAAACTTTTTTGAAAACCTTTTCACGAAAAAGAAAAACTACGTACACTCACAACACTATCCTCACGAGTATATGTATTCCCTTCTTTTCCAACCTTTCCACTATTATCGCAGCGTTCCACTTCATTTCATTTTATTTTTTTCCAACTCCCTTAGGCTCTTTTCTCACCTCGAGAAAAAAAAAGCAGGTCGCAACACCATTTTACAATGCCGCTCGATCACCATTTGGTGTGGCGTGGCGAAGCACACAACAGCCGAACGGTGCCATCAAATTAGTCAAACCGTCTGTGCAATGGAAAACCGATCACATTCCACGGGCACCGTCGTCAAATGGTCGCATTGGGTGGAGTTGCAGCATAGTGTGTTGAAGCGTATGCACTGGCAGAAAAGCTAAACATCGCAAAAGGTAAGCAATATTTGCAAAGAAAGCGTCCGGATCGCTTCAAGGCACAAAACGAACCGAAATGGGCCCGTTGTGCCGGGTTGAAGGTTTTATGAAGCTGTAGTCCCTTGGCGACCTTCGCACCACGGCTGTTGATTTGTTTCCCACATTTTACACCGCAAATGGTGTAATGGAATTGGTGGGCGGCGTGGGTAGGACAGGAAAGCCGACTTTCCAATGGCACCGTGGTTTTCCGATTGAAAAGCATAGCAAAAAAAAGGGGGAAAGAAGAAATTTGATTTCTATTAGCTATTTTCTCACCTATTTTTATATTCACACCATTGTTTGCGTTCCTTTCTGTTCCGACGCGTTTTGATTAAATCTCGACACCTTCACGGTTCAGCGGTAGGTTCACAAAAGGTAGGCACACTCAGTGTGCGCGACCTTTACCGTGGGCTTTTTTCTGTTCGTTCGATTTTTATTGCAAAACCAAAGGTTTGACGGTTTCGCTCTGGTTCACTAGTTTATGGGGAAACAATTTTACATCCCATCGACCCTGAACAGTGGTTAATTTCGAGCTCGAACTTTTCGTTGTCCTGTGCAATAACAGCGGCAGTTTGACGCAAATAACCGTCACGCCATTCACAGGTGCAGCGTGATTTGTTCTGCTCCGAATAAAAAGGACATGTGCTATGTGTGGGATTGTTCTTCATTGGCCTTAACCCACGATGTGCGTCCTTCACGACAATCGTTTTTATCGAATAGTGCCATAATAAATTTAATCCTTTTGTGTTAATCGAGGTTTCATGTAATCCAATACATCATTCGATCCACAGTCTAGCGTCACCATCATGATTCGTATATTAACATTAATCTTTGGAGCAAATTTTGGCATAAATTTTGAAACTAAACTTTTACATACCATACTTTTTTCCAACTAGAACAAAGATGAGAAGTCATAGAAGAGTATATTTCGGACTAGCATTGCAACAGTCTTGATAAGTTTTTGTATAAAATTTTAACGAAGAATTCATCTTATACCTCGCCGAACTGTAAACGTTTATATTACAAAATCAGTTTTTTTTTCGAACAGAAGAAACAACAATTATACAAATCTATCATGCAAATACCTTATACAAATAATAAACAAAAATAACAACAAATTATACACTAGGCGGCAGGCAATACTTTACTGAATGGTCAGCCCGAAACGCAAAGTTAAACACAGCTATTTTACAACAGTAATTTCAATAAATAGACGGACCGATCTTACTAACGTCCAAACGAAACCAGTGTGAAATGACTCGTATGTTAAAAATACCAATCATTACTTCAAAAGTAAACAATCATACACAAACAGTTCTTTTGGTGTAACCCAGAAAATGAATTGTTTTTGCTTCTCAGCACACGAACCCGAACTAACCAAACTAACCAAAGAACTTCCCAACGGTTTTGGTTCGGCAGACACAGATTTTGTTGCACCAAAAGTCACCAGTCAGCAGTTCAGCTTCCACACACTGTTTCGATTTCTTCTCGCACATATAACCCTTAGACAGGGGATGCAGTTTGCTGGACCGGGTTGCTAAAACAAGCGAAACGCACACGATGCCCGCCCAGAAACCCAAAAGCATCAGTACAAAAGAAACACCACCAGCAGCAGCAGCAAGCCTTCCAGCGCCGATGAAAGCAGTCTCTGCTGCCCCGGGGCTCAACCAGCAAATGGTCCACTTTCTGCACGCCTTAATTTATGCAGTGGAAATTGAATTCAAACATACACATACATCATTCCGCATGTATGTGCGTGCGAGTGTGTGTAAAATGAATTGTTTTTGCTTCTCAGCACACGAACCCGAACTAACCAAACTAACCAAAGAACTTCCCAACGGTTTTGGTTCGGCAGACACAGATTTTGTTGCACCAAAAGTCACCAGTCAGCAGTTCAGCTTCCACACACTGTTTCGATTTCTTCTCGCACATATAACCCTTAGACAGGGGATGCAGTTTGCTGGACCGGGTTGCTAAAACAAGCGAAACGCACACGATGCCCGCCCAGAAACCCAAAAGCATCAGTACAAAAGAAACACCACCAGCAGCAGCAGCAAGCCTTCCAGCGCCGATGAAAGCAGTCTCTGCTGCCCCGGGGCTCAACCAGCAAATGGTCCACTTTCTGCACGCCTTAATTTATGCAGTGGAAATTGAATTCAAACATACACATACATCATTCCGCATGTATGTGCGTGCGAGTGTGTGTGGATGTTTTCCACCCGAAAAACGAGGGAACATTCTTTCTGTTTGCTTCTCGTTGTTGTTCATGCTAAGGCACTGTTTCCCATAGTACGGGCGCAATTGTTTTCCAGCAGCACGATGGTGGCGCCCTGTGTTGTTGACTGTATAAGTTTGCCAAAAGGTCATCCCGTAAGTGCACCAGCAGCTGGCGAGCAGCTGTGCTTGCAGCAATGGGCCCAGATCCATCCAACGAAGGCTGCTCGATGATGGAAGAAAGCTTTTGTTTAGGTTTTGGGAGGTTTTTTTCCCCATGCTATCACAGACAACTCGGCTGGATGTTAATGAATTTATTCGTTTCTGATAGTGTTTGTTTTGTGTGCCGTGCTTTTAAGTAATCGTTCATGTGTGCTGCACAAAAAGGAGTGCTTGTTTTTGTAAGATTTTGATGTAGTGTGTGGTTTTTGGAGTTTTTGGGATACGAAAATATATTTTCGGGGATGGTAATCTATTTCCCACTTTGCTAGAAAAAGCAGAAGTTTTAGTAGCAGTAGAAGGATTTTTTTTAATATATAGACACTCTCGGAATGAAAAGTTTATTGAAAGATGCAAGCCCTAATATCAAGTATTAAAAAATGCTTCCCTCAAAAATCCATTATAATTCCAAAAGCTGTGTTTAAACGATTACACCCCACCATTCAAAACAATTTCTTTGATCAGCAAAATCATCGTCATAATGGCAACAGCAACAACGCCACGAACCCAAAAAATCAACAACATGTTAGCCCCTTGGGAACAAACAACCAGGCGCCTCCATCGAGGTTAGCTTTTCGGTGCAAAAATCCGCTTCACACAATGTACACCAAGCACACTGACCTATTCCTTAGTGTTTTCTGTTTGCCTTTTTCTATCCTCTAACCATTCTCTCGTGCAACAATCTTGTGCACTTCTCCCGGTGAATCCATCTCACATAAAAGCGTGCGCAATCGATGGACAGTGGAGTGCCGGGACGGAAGGAACAGCCTGAATACCTCCACTGCCACACTGGAAAAAGGGCAGCGAACCGTAACATTGCCCACGCGAATGACCCCATTCGTTCCCTTCGGTGTATGCATGTTCCAGCAGAACACCAGTGCACCGCGATAAAAAAAAACTCAGCAACGAAAAAGAGAAGGAAGCGACCGAAAAACAAAAAATCACAGAAACAAAACATGCAATTTTACACATAGATCAGTCGAGCATAAATGGATTGTAATGAAGGCAACCGGCGCAGGACACAGCAAGATGTAACGGTCCGTTGCTCTTTTTTGTACTTTGCTCGTATGTGTTTGGGTATGTGCGATCATGGCCACAAAAAGAACGGTGTCAAATATTCTTCTATTCTCATTCCGTCCCGGAGCGAGCTTTCTTGCGCGACATGAGCTCAAACGGTCAGTTCAAAGCGACCGGCTAGCGTGTGTGGGAACAAAATGAGAAAACGCGGTGCAACGGTTTCGTGCAGTGTGGCATCGGGTCGCGTTTTACACCTGCCCATCACACACACACACCCACGGCTGAAGATTGTGGTGTCAGTACGTAGATGGGCTAGGCAGGACAAAGCACACTGTTTGAGACCAGTGGAATTTCCGTGGAAATTTATCACATCTCGGCATCGGAGCGCACCGTAGGTGCCAGTCCGCTATATTCAAACGCGATTCTTGCCATTTTAGTACAATGAACTACACAGTAGGTGGCAAAAAAACAGATCAAGCAAATCGTTGCAGAAGAGCTTTTTTCCTAACTGAAATAATAAAATTAATCTTTATATAGTGCTCAGCTTGACTTCAAAATAGTAGCAAAAATATAAGAAAATGTTAAAATTACATATAAAAAATAATAAGAGTTTTAAAACTAATAATAAAACGATTATTAGTTTTCACACACTAGGTTATCTGAACAGCTGTCATGCAATAACGTCAAAAATACTTAAAATGGCATGAACATGCTATCGGAATCACTCGAAATGCATCGTGGACTGAAACAAGGAGACCAGACGCTTCTGATTGTTGATTAACATAGCGCATGATTCTCAGTTACGGTATTTACCCCTTTTTCTTCAATTCCTTGACATGGTAAATCAGAAGACAGATAGCTGCAACGATGTGTGAGGCGTTTACTTAATTTAATGCGTGGAAATTAGATAGACGATCCAAGCGATGAAAAAAAACAAAGCATTGCTTGCAGGAGACTCTGAGCTTGATAAAGTCCGTCTCCGAAGCATAGTATCAGTTGAGAGCTACAATCTCGAGTTACTAGAGCTGTTTTGTTCCCTTAGTACGATTGCGCTTCGTGTCTTTATGGTAAAAAAATGATGTTTATGGAGAACGCTTCGTTTTTGGTTTAAATTCTGTGTGATTAGTCGTATAAGGAAGGATAAGAAAAAATCATATTGTTCTAAATGTATGCAATTTTCTGGCCAAAACATTCCTGTAACTTAGTTTCTGTTTACATCGGTTTTGCAAAAAAACTTAAATTAAACTGTTTTTTAACTTTCGAAACATATATTTATAGAAATATTCCAGATCTCGATTGATTTTTTACAGCGTTTACTAAAAAATTGCTAGTTTATCCGAATTCCTGGTAACCACTAAAAAGGGAATGTTTTACAAATACCATTTTCCTAATGACCTGATAAAAGCCATCAATAAGCAAACCAAGCTAAAAAAACCCAAACTATTCTAAAATAAGAAATGTGTTTATTAATATTTGTAACGTACTGTTAGTCACCAGTTCGTTCGATTCCTTCGCAAGGCTAAAAGCGAACCATAAACCAACATATGGTATAACCCTCTTTGAAGGAATACATGTACTTGCTTTCCATATTTCCCATACGAATGCACCAAGGAACATATCAAAAGAATGCATACTCTGTGTGGCTGTATGTGTGTCCTTTTACGCGACTTACCGATGTAACACCGCCCGCGAATGTAGACGACGGAACGCCAACTAAAGCTTGATGCAAACAATAAAGCGGAAATCGAGAAGTCTTATTTTTCCATCCTCGCACACTTTGCCGCAGAACGTGTCCAGCGAGATCAGACGAGTTTGACCTCGTTCTTTTGCCCCTTTTCATTATTACCGGTACCACATTGAACCGGCCAGCGCCAGGGACCAGCTGCACATTATGCTACCCAATGGTAGACACGTTCTACATACCTTTTCATAAAGCTGTAAGCTTCACTCCGAGAACAAAGCTTCCTAGCTTCCTGGTTCCAGCACCGCTCCATCCGAGCACTGTCGCGACAAACTTCTCCCCTCCCGACGACCACAACCCGCAACACACTCCGCAATAAAACGAGGATCATGCACAACCCATCGTGCCACGATGATGCCATTTCGGGAAGGTGAAACCCCCCGCTTTTGACAGCATTTTGCCGATGGGTTTCGCGCTGAAACCGGTACACCCGAAGCCGAAATTGAATCACTTTCGCGGTTTTGCTACCGCAACCTGTCGCGTTAATTACATCGAGTTGATCGAGTTAATGCTTGGGATGTTGTTTACCGGAGGTGTCGTTTGGAGACACGTGGATGTAGTTGAGCATTTGTGTCGTATGGGTGGGGGAGGGCGGAACGGAGGAAGGAGAGGTGGCAAGGGTTGGATGATTATGACGCTACTTTGCTATTTCAGGCACCCAGGGGATTGGGTGAAATATGTCACCGAAAAACCGAACATTGGAAACGAGGGTTTTTCGGTGAGAAGCATTTTTAACGCTTCTGGAAGGTTAAAGGTTTAAGGGTAAAAGGGTCTTGAATTACTGTTGCTAAAGAATGGTATCGGTGACGAAATTTAATTTGCCAATATTAAATTAAAAGATGGATGGATTATCTAGGGGAATTCGTACAATACAACAGTGACATTACCAAAATTCACAGAAAAAGGATCTTCTTCTTCTTCCCTGGCACTACAACCTCGTGAGGTCTTGGCCTGCTATTGCTAGCTCTCTGTGACTTAGATTTTACCCGTAGCTGGATAGTCAGTCCTGCGTACGATGCGAAAAAGGATCTTAAAACTATAAAATAAAATAAAATAAATGAAAATAAAGTAAATTAACTCCAAAAACACAGACAAAAACGTAACAAATTGATATAATAATAAATATCAAATACAAGTAGAAAGATAAATTTAAGATTTATTTGAGATGCCAATGAAACATTAAAAAAATGATGTAGAAACAGTTAGTGAAAAATAATAAAATTAAAAAATACGATATTATCAAAAATAGTGAACGATTACGATCATTAATCAAATTTAAAGAAAATCAACAGAAAAAAACCTCATTCAAATGATGAAAATGTAGACTCTAAAAGTTAAATGAGTTTACAACGAATAAATAAAATGTAAAGTATGTAACAGTAAGCTATTAGAATTAAATGAGAATATATAAAAGTGATGTATTTAAATATCATATGGTCTAAACATTATTATACATTCAATAAAATTGTAAAAACGATCAGAAACTAAATGACATCCAAAACACATAGTCTTGATGAGAAGAAACCACCAAACGGATTTTCTTTTTCATAAACCATAACGAAACCTAGCAAATGTGGAGTATTCCTAATAAATGTAATTAAGTTTATAATTTTTCGTATAACTCAATTAAGTTTACCGCACCGATTCTTGCACAAAGCCATCGTGTCACGCGTTGCGCTATAATGGCGGCCCCAGTCTCTGACGCTTTTCTTATGTGCAGCTCGTACATTTTTTACACCCAAAACCGATCGGTGTCTACTCGCAGAATGACTTCATTCTGTCGCCGGCACGGTACGGATCGTTCGCCCCGAAAAACCCGTTCCGACAACGCCCTGCACAGTCTGACGCGGCGATGGATGTGTCCTGTGCGTATGCAAAACTTTTTGCCAACTAGCAGCATCGGTGAATACTAATTATGCTGCCCTCGGGCAAGCCTCGGGCAGGCACCCAATCTAGCACGGTGTGCGCCAGGATCATGCCGGAGGCACACAAATGATGGCCAACGCCACCAGGCACTAACAAGGCCCGGCATTACGTTAAAAAGTAATTTCGAACCCCCGGCACTCCACCATCCGCGGCCCCTGTTTGGGATGGGTGCATCGAGCAGCAAACATCCTGCAGCCTCGCTCGGATGGCGCAAAGACCGCAACCTTCCATTAAGTGTAATTTTATCATCCGATTTACCATCAAGCTGCCAGCGAACAAATTGCAACCGACAGCAGCATCGCGCACCATCCAGCAACCGTGTGTCGACACCAGCCAGCCCGTGAGCCTGATTGAAGAATGGGTCCTGGGCAGGGACGTGATGCTTTCATCGTAACTCCCCTTTCGAACGCACGCGGCTGTGATGGAGCTTTAATTTTAGAGCTTTCCTTACCCCCTAGACGGACTAGGGTGGGGTGGCGAAAATGAACAGCTTAATTCCGATCGATAAGTTACGCTGCATTGTGTACCGGGAGAATGTACGAAAAGCTGCAATGAAACGATGCTTTTAAATGCACTTTATTATGAAGCTGATATCTAAAGTAGTTCAATGTAAAAAAACGCTTATTATGCGTTAGGAAGAAAAGGTGACGAATAGATACCTAGAAATCCATGTAAAAAGCAATAAAAAGGAACTAAGGGAGTTGGAAACATGTAATACAATAAATCTGCTGCTCAAGAAACGTTTGCCTCTTTAGTTAACTCTGTGTTAATGTGTGTTAACTACTCTGTGTTAATGTGTCTAGCCTTGGTATACTCTCAGACAACAAATTAACTATCGCAAGCAATTTTATTAAATATAGAATAAATTCGTAGTTCTCATAACTTAAAACATTGAACATTAAGATGATTAAGAGAAACACGCATTATACAGCGTTCGAAATAAAAACAAACCATAAACAAAGACACAGTAAATCGGTTCAATCAGTCGATCAGTACCGAAAACGGAGTAACAATCACCAGCCTATGAATTAGTAAATATCAAACAGAGAAGCCAAAGCGGCAACTTCGATCAAATAATAGACATTGTTTGCAATTGAAACGACACAAAAACATACGTATGGCGTACGAACGCCGAACACTTGCCTCAATCACAGCACAAACACTGCTCGATCAATCGATAGCAACAACAGCAGCACCAGTCACTGTGTTCAAGCTCAACAGCAAAAACGGTACACCCTACACAGTTAGTAGTTGCCGCACGTTGATATCGTTTGCCATCTAGTTGCCCACAGGCATCACGCGTGTAGTTTGTACAATTTAACAAACACATACTACGCACGAACACACGCACTATGGGGTTTTGTTTCGTTGTACCAATATTATTGCAATATGAGGCTGCTTTTTTAATCTCCAAGTTTTGTGTCTTTCGTTTTTCCTTCGGTGTTGGTTGATATTTTTTGTAAATATAATATTTAAACATTAGATTTTCACTTGCACTTTTCGATCGCTCAATAGGTTTCGAACCCAAAAGCAGAGACAGTGAGTTCATTTCACTGTGGTTACAGGCCTATTTGTTAGGGACCCCGAGATTCTACCAGTTCTCTCTTCTTGCTGATACTTTTTTTGGTAAATACATTACTCCTCCTTTTTCTCTAGAGCTCCTCTAATATTGCACCAGTTGCGGGAATTTCTATTAGCTCCATTAATACTTTTCCTACCCCGCCAGAGAATGCTGGAAAACGGGTCACAAAAAATGTCGGGGCATTGTTTTCGTGCGGGCTAGGAATTTTGGCTCTACCCGCTTTGCGGCATTTGTTTTCCAATTTTCAATTTTGTTTTCACCATTCGCTCACATGAAAAATTGGCTTTTTACTCGATCCGAAGGGCAGTGTGGTTGGGAAAAGCCAATCATCACCGTTTTCCAACCGTACGCCCCTTCGAACGAGCATTGATTTTCTGCTTACATTCTTGAGGCTTTTCTATGTTGTGTGTTGTGCCGGTGACGAAACTGGCTCCACTTTAAGCTTGTCCCAAAGCAGCTTTTGTTTTTGCGTGTAGTGTGATGGGCTAGACAACCGGGAGAGAATGTTTTTCGGTTCAACAGAATCGCAAGGTTTTTTTTGGCACATTGTTGTTGGAATAAAGTCAACATCAACCTACACCGCTGCGTACCGAACCGCGAAAAGGGAAAAAGCGTCCGGTTCTAGCTGCCATACCGCTTGGACGCTGTGCGCATGAGGTCAGCAAGCGTGATGTATGATGTACACGGGGACCATTGTTGTCCATTGGCGACGACCAGCAAGCAATACACAGCCACAGTGTCGTGGGTTTTCTACTACGTAACTACGTGCCGCGCGTAGTGTGATCCTACTGTTCACTGCAACGAACGATAGTTAGCGGAGTCCTGCCAAGGACTGTACGGCGCAATCTGAGCTCCAGAGCTACCTGAATCCTCCTACCCATACCTGGCAGTCCAAACAGTCCAAAAACTAATGCCCAGGATTCGTGGAGATCGTTGTGATTTCGTTTCCATTTCCAACCCCTATTGTCCGCATCACACGTTCTGATGAATGGTCAAACTGTAGTACGTTCACAACTACATCACCATCAGTGTGGAATACTGGGGCGAAAATGATAAATGATGAATTGACTTCAATGGCGGATGCGCTCGTGCAATGATACCCTTTGCGACTCTCTCCAAACACACACATACGATCCACATCGGTGGAAAATTGGCTGTTCGTGCTGTGTGCTGCTCTGCTTTGTCTTTTTCTCGTCCCTAAAATCTAAGAATGCTACCAAAAGCTGCATTTCAACCACTAACCGGCTGGTCTAAACACCGAACCGGTGAATCGTTTTGCGGTTGGAAGCCCACACCGCATCGTGATGCTACGTTCCTCGGTCTGTTTTGCTGTTTCTGGAGAATGGTTGGCAAAATCTGATTCACCAACATGGTTTGCGTTGGTTGATTCATGTTTGCAACCTCCGGGGGGGGAGAGGTCATATGATGAGATCAGAAAGTAACAGTGATTTTCGGAACGTGAGGAAATAGATGGTTAATTAAAATTATTTTCTACCGGCACCAACCGGAGTCAGGTTGGATATGATGAATGGATCGTTTTTATTACTTTTTGATGATTAGTTAACATAATTTATTATTTTACTGAGCTTATAATAACACATCATTTAGCCTGTAATCTTTAAGACTTTGCAGTATCGAGGCATACAAACTATTAAGTGGATTTTTATTAGTTAAAAGTACGAGAAATAGTGAATTTATTGAAAAACTTCAACAGTTATACAAAACTGAAGATTGGCCGCTATCTATCCCCGATTGAATATACCATCTAGGTCCCTAAACTCGTTATATCTACGGGTCGTACTCGATACTTGTAGGGACAAAACTGACTATGGGTAGATCTCATGTAATGAAGACATTGGTGAAGTAAAAATGTATTCTCATATTCTTCCATTGTGCAATAAAGCCGGAGAGTATTAGTAAATGTATGTTTTCCTAATATAATAAATTACTTTAACACATGATTGATGGTCTGGCCGTATTTTTTATAAAGTTATATAAAAGAAATGAAACTGAGTCTAACCTAAAAAGAACAGATCAAACTTATATCGAAATTTGACTTTATTGAAAATGTAGTTAACAATATCGAAATATTTGACTCATTACCAAGAATAATAATTTGAAAGTTGCTTATGAAGCTTGTAAATCATTGTTCTATTATTTACTTTATACGAATAGCAAAGCGCTAGATTTTGACGATACTAAGGTATTAAATACCCATTTTTTTATTCTTCTATCTCTAAAACAAAATGAATGAAGTACGTGATTATTTAATAAGCATGTAAACATTAAGCATGTCAATTAAATAGGTGAGCTTTTATACGAAGAGAATTTAACTTTAAAATGTTGTTATAATAAAAAAAGAATAGAAATAAGATACAAATAATATTTTCAAGTAAAAAATATTAGACATTAAACATCTTATCAAAACACAAATTCTCGGTATAAATCAAACTATCTACGAAAGAAAACTACTATTTCTATAAATGAAACTATGACGAATAATAGTGTTTTATTCAATGCATCCTCACAACCGTCTAACAACCGTAAGAAGCGAACTGAATCGTCAACTACATTCGACTGGACTGGCAATCGTACGACTGCTGCTTTTACTTCAAACACCAACAAACTATTCCTCCCTTATACCCGCCATCCCGTCACATTCCTGTTCCTTCCTACCCGAAGCATGTACCAGATCGTACTATATACCATACCCAGCCGGTGAAAAAAAGTTTGTTACATTCGTTGTGTCGAATAAATTACCGTTCCTTTTGTGTGCATGTGGGTGCACTGCTTGTCCGATTTTGTTGCAACAATTTGCAATTTGCCGCCCATTGAAAGTTCCGGTTCGTGCACAGCCGGTGGTCATCGCAAATGGTTTTTACAGAGATTGGAAGGAAGCGTTCGACTGCTTTCTCCAGCATTGCTAATGCACTCCTAATTCCACTGCAACAACTTTCTGTGCTAGTTTCTGTGTTTGTAACGCAGCACTTTCATGCAAGTACATGTTCCTATTTTTACTACACTTTCTGCATTTGCTGCAAAAATATTCAACTTCTGCCGGTTGGATGGTGCCAATGCATTTGTCTCGTGTGTTGGTCGATAGTTCAGCTTGTTCTCAGTAAGTTCTAATAAATACAGTAACTCAAAAACTTTTAACATAAAAAAAAATAAATATATTACTATTGTTACAAACACCGATCTGACCAATAAAGTAAACAATTAAAATGTCTAAAATTGAGAAATGATACAGAAATTTAACCGTAATAGTGAAAACTAAAATAATACATACATTATTTATTTATTCCATGAAACATGGTAAAAAACACAATAGAAACAGTATGTAATCCCAATTCAACTGTCGCACGTGTAGCACACGGTACCCAGCAACAGATGGCGCCACCATCAGCTGAGCTATAAATAGCGCAAGCAAACGAACACCCATCGTCGTCACGCATCGCTACGCAAACCACCAGCTATGTGCAAGTGAAACCGATAACGACCTGTACGCGTGCTAAAGCTCGTTACCTCGACTGGGAGCGTGGCGTCTCCTGTAACGCGGCTACCCGTGGGTCGGATTACGGACTGATTTGAGGGCGGGAGTTCTGTGTGCTGGACCCAGGCCATGTTGACGGGGCGTCCGCACTAAGCTGGCCGTCAATATGGGTGTCACGGAGGAGTCCGAGACATTCAGGTTGGCTAAGGAGAGACACACCGAGCGAGGGGTGAAAACCAGCAGCTAAGAGTCTCCGCGGCAAGCAGTAGTGGGATCGCGTCCCGGAGTGGACTGCCAGTGCCAGCCCGACCAATACAGTCACACTGTAAATCTTTTTGCTTGCTTGGTTGGCGATGTGCAGTATGTTTTCCGTACAAAATCTGCTTTTTTCAATAGATTTCTTTATTTTTACTTATTAGAACGTGTCATTCTAATGCATAATTGCTTACATTAATACGTATGTTTCAATTAAAAAGCTAATCTAATCGAATCATCCAATTGGGTACATGCTGTTTTGATGTTAATCCTGGTTTTTTGGATCGATTACCAAAACAACACACAGATCTTCTTTAATCAGCTAGACGAAACTCGAAAAGCTGGCATTAGAGTGAACACAACAACAATTTGTTTTTCTCTAACCCTACAACCTATAGATAGTTTGGCCTGCTTTCCTTTACCTCGTTTTTCATTATTTTTTTTTTCACTAATATCAAATATATCTCATTCCCTGTTCGTCATACCTGTTCTGTCATCTGCAATAGGCCAATAAGCATTACATGCAATTTTCAAAATGAACAGACTCCTCCAAATCAACGCAAGCAAATCGTTTATATAGTATGAAAATAAACTATTGATTCAAGTTTAAAACTCTTAAAGCCGCTCCACACGAAGCGCAAATCCAAGCGCAACTACGATTTTGCGAACAAAATGCTGTCAAATTCGTATGGTATGACATTACTGCCAGCCTTCGCGATTTATTTTGCAATCTAGTTTGCGCTTCGTCTGGAGCGGGCTTTAAAGCCGCTCCACACGAAGCGCAAATCCAAGCGCAACTACGATTTTGCGAACAAAATGCTGTCAAATTCGTATGGTATGACATTACTGCCAGCCTTCGCGTTTTAGTTTGCAATCTAGTTTGCGCTTCGTCTGGAGCGGGCTTTATGATAGCGTATTGAAAACAAAGCCAGTATTTACTCATGCGTGCAATCTGTTTACCTTTAAATCGTTTGAAGCCAATCTAGTTTGAAGCTAGGCATATTCCAAGCATAAAAGACTAAAGGCGTAAATAAAGCAGAGATTTCGAGCAATGGAAGCAATCAGGTGAAACAAAAAACACGATACGACACATGTTTGGTCAAAGTTGTAATTATTTCAATTTACTGGCAGCTCTAAAAACTTCCAATCTAAAATAGTTTATATATGCTTTAAAAACAAACAGCCACACAACACACACACACAAAATGGAACATAAACTAACAATAGAGCGTTTCATAATCTAGCTTCCCACAATGGGCACATATCGATACGAAAACTTTTCTTCCAGCAGATTAAATACCTACTAGAGAGGTTCGTCAAAACGTTCGACGCACACCTGTGTTTGTAGCACAAACAACCGACACCCATCTTTATCGCTCTGCACTAGTTTTGGTTCAAATCATCACCTTTGCTGCACTGCTGCTAAAATAACAAACGAAAAAATATAGCTACCATCACTGGTTGCCCCTCGGATGGTGAAACCGGTGCCCCATCTTTACCACAGCCTAACAAAACGCTCAACAGAGGCGAAAAATGATGAATGTTCACCTAAAGTTTTCAATAATAAAAATTCCAACCCTTACCATCGTACGGTTGCGCATCAAAAGCTCCCAGCACTGGCTGCTCTTCTAGTGTGTTGCTGCACTGCAGATTGCATACGGCCAGGCGTAAACCACACGGTGCGCATTCTTCTCATCCAACTTCACACACACACGCGTGTACGGTTACGGTGCAGCGAAGGTACGAAGCTTCGTGGAACGACTCGCAAGCTTTCATCAGCCAGGGCAGACACAAATAATGTGCCGGTACAATTTTACCGCTTAATGTACTGTGATGAATTTGACTTATTTGATGAGATTTTGCTTTGAATTTTCTGTTGTTTTTTTTTCACATTCCACAACCTCAAACATATCTCGATGGTGCCCATCTTTGTCATCCTTCCGATGGCCGGTCGATATGTGTGTTGCTTGTGAAGGGATGATGTTGAATGTTTATGTTCTAGAGTGCAAACAATCAATAGTGAGGTTTGCTTTGTTTTGTATGTGATAAGCAAAACTGGAATATATTCCGAAAGCGATTCAAAGCTGCAACACACAAGCACCCATTTCGCATCTGCAGTGCAGCTTTGGTGATGTTGAAGTTTGCCCCAAACCTTTGTTCCTATTGTTTGGGAGTTTTTTCCATCCGTTTACTCCGTTTTATTGCACCTCTAAGCTCGCTGGTGTGTGCAAGCATTAGCGGCCTGATAAATATTGGATTGTTTTTGGTACATTTTGTATCGCCGTCCCAGCTAAGGACACTAAATTTCCATTTCCACACAATAAACGGTCTTTTCTTGGACGCTCTGTTTGTATTTGCCACACCTAATCTTGATTTGTGGCATGTATTTTGTGAAGGATGAGAAATTTGAACCAAAATGGGCTTCCGGTTTCAATTCATTCACAGAGCAATACAAATGTACCCTTTCACCCGGCACGATATGTGATGACTGGTTCTGGTTTTCTTTGGCATCGGGGTAAAAAAACGCGACAAAGCACTTCATGAAAAGTAATGTGTTTTGTGCGTTTTGGAAACAGCTGCAAAGGATGAGAAATAATGTTTAGGGAAATGGTATAAATCACGCTTCAAGATGAGTTGCGTATTGTGTGTGTTTTTCATCCTGCAACAGGGTGGATTTGTGGTAAATTTTCTTACTTTGATTTAGAGTTAAGAAGAGTTGTTTGAATATTTAAAACTATTTTTTTACAAACTGATTACAGTCTGTTAAACGTATTAATATAAGATAAAGAAAATTATTAGTTGCCTATTTTTTAATTCCAAATATTTGTTCTGAAAAATTTAATCAAACATTTACGTTTGACGTGTTTAATTACGTAGAAAAATAAAAAAATATTACAATATTCGAACCATTCCCAACAAGCTTCACGTTAACTTAATAACGTAAAATATTATATCTGTCAATATTGCATACCTTCAGGCGAACTATGTACAAATTTGCTGTTGCCTGTAAGTTTGAAAAAAGTTTATTGAATAAGAGTCTGTTTGCTTCCGTCGCTGGTTAACTGAACTAGGTTATAAAGGCCATTAGTAATTCAGGAACCAAAACTTACATAAATCATATATAAAAATACACATTATCAAAAAGACATGCAATTGTACCAACAACAGAAACTGATTTTAAAAAATCATGAATAAAAACAGTTTGTCTATATTTTTTGTTTTGTTAGGGAGCTTTAAGCTAATTATTGTCAGTGTATTTTAACTAAGTGCAAAGTAAGCGTTTTTGGTTCAAGTTTGGTTCAATACATGCCTTACAAAATTGCGTAAATTGCTTTAAAGACTTCACCGCACATTCATCCTGAAATCCTAAACTCCTAACACAAAGACAACAATAAAGCATTTCCCTTTTCCTGCACAAAGAAATCCCTCCCAGCCATTTGCGCTTTGTTCCATTTTCACTTATATTCTCAACCATCAAACACTTTGCCTTTAGCGGTTTAAATCAAACGTGAACCATAGCGCACCCTGCATAACAGAACGGCACAATGTACCTCCTTCATACGATGCGAGGTGTTTAATTTAACTTATTACCCATCATAATTTACATCGATTTCGTTGCTCCTCCGAAAACCTAACACCAAACGCTACATCCACCCACCGGGTAGTGCCAAATTGGACCGACGGTTCATACGCGTGGTGTATGCATCCTGCACACGCGCTAGACATCTCAATAAAGGTTCGATTTCGTAGCAAGCAACGGCTCAGAACACGTTGCCACTGTCGGGGATCATTATTTTTCCACAGCGAACGTACGAACGAACGAGCGGCAGCAATCAACGAACAAGAAATGTTATTTCAGGGCGCAAACGAGCTTTCGCTTCCATTCTTTGTGTTTTGTGCGTCGTTTCCATTTTTATTTTCCATCACCACAGGCAACTCGTTGCGCACCGTCTTTATGCCGGGGGGTGAAATCCGCTAGTGTTGAGAGAATCTTGTGCAGAATAAACCGAAGGAGAAGAAATGATGGATAAAACACACACACATACATATACCCGGAAAGATCATGAAACGTCTTGAGAAAAGCAAGGTGAAAAGGGGAGGTTAGATGAAGGGAAAGTATAAATGGACATTGCAAGAACCGAGCAACACCTGCTTGGGGCGGAAAACCCTCACCTTACCAGGTGGAGAATATAATGGAGCTGTCTAGTACGCAAATATGAAAAATAAAATCTTTGATGCACTCGCAGTGTGCTTCAATAATGCAGAAATAACATCATTGCACCGTAGCAAGAAAATTTATACACGATTTAAAACACTTTCCGATCTTAAGTACATATTCATTCAAATAAAAGTCGTGGGAGATTTTATTGTTATCTTTTTAAAACAAATAATTTTATCGTTATTCAAAACAGATTTTTCTATCGAAAACTTAAAATAAAATTGCAATAAAATTGAGATACTGAATTGAGATATTGTGCCTAAATGTAGGCAATCATTTCAAATAAATTATCTTAGGAGCTGATTCACAAACACAACGAAACGATTTACTTGGAAAACTTTTCTTTCTAACACCTGATAAATTTCCTTCCTTATGCCTTATTTTCTCCCCACTATATGAACCAAACGGAGATAGACTTTAAGCCGAAGCAAACTCAACATTGCATCCCCAACGGTTAGCTTCTGATAGACAAATGGCCGGTAAGATGGTGCGTTATTCTTAGATTTTTCTTTCCCGATCCCACTTCCCATGGCCAGGGTCTCGCGTGGTGTATGCAAAATTGAAGATTTCCACCAGCATCGATAATCTTCATCCCTCCAGCCACGGAAACCTTCAACTGCCTTTTGCAAAGTGCAGCAGTGGTTGCGCAGAATATGCATCCGCAGCAGTCGGTTTCGATGGGGCGGAAAACTTTCCAATCCCGACCGACCTCTACTGTGCTGCAGGCTGCACTGCACCGTGCAAACGTGTGAAGGATGGTAGAAAGCATCTCAAAATGGACGAAGTGCAAAACCGGGGACGTTCCGGGTTTGTTAAATCACTTCTCGTTTGTTGCACTGGATAGTGCAACCCATTTCTTCAGCCGAGGAGAGCGAAAACCGTTTAGCGAGTAACGATTTGCCCATCATCATCGCCAACATCATCATCATCATCATCATAATCATCGTGACTCTCGGAACCTGGGGTCCGTAAATCCTGCAAGCCACCGTTAAAAGATTAGTTCTCGAAACGGGACGGGAAATTGCAGTGTTGCGGTAGCTCCCGCTGGCAACCCCACGTAAACGGTGTAACTCAATATTACGATTGCCATCGTTGGAAAAACGGAAAGCAATCGTGATACCTCTTGGAAAGGTATTGATCAGCAATAAACAGAGCTTTGATGATAACTAGTTTACGCTATCCTTCATCCGTTACAAAATCGATAGAAAAAAAAATACGAAGATAAATGCACTCCATCAACTGGAAAACTGGAGGGTGAAAAACTAGTACACTGCTCGGGCAGGACCGTTTTGTTAACATAGTCTTTAATCCACAGCAAATTGGTATCGGTTAGTTGTAATTGATCCTCAAGAACTGGAGTTTGTTGGTATAATAAATCTTCCGTCAGATGCTTATGTCAGCTATGCGGCTTACTTTAATCTGTTCGGGAAATTGGATTTTGATACACCAAATCACCTACAAAAATATGATGACGAATTCTAGGAGTACTTCACACACTTTTCTACGGTGGTTGGTCACTTTTTGCGCTTAGTCTACTGCGAAAGCGATCAGCAGTAATTCTCCTTAACCTGCCTATTTGATGAGACAGCATCATGCTTAATGGACATTGTTGAACATCCGCACATTGGGCATTTAGTAAGTTTTTTTTTTCCTAGAAGTTCTAGACAACAGCAAAAGTTTGAGCTTTATAGCTAAAGTTTTTTAACTTCTAAAATTCATCGTCAATTAAAATGTCTAAGTAGAAATTGCTAAAGAATATTTGAGGGTTATTTTTTTCCCCACAAATCTATTCGCAATTACTCACTGTGAGCTACTGAGGATAAGAAATGGAGCAAGCTAGAGAGAGAGAGAGCTCGCGCGTAAGAGCAAAATGTCAATCTGATCTACTACTAACCGACCAAACTGACAGATCCCAGTACGGAAGGAACCGAACTGGAATGCACACAAAATTAGAAAGCTATTCATGTCAAAATTGAATTTCCAGCTCGGTCAGCTAAGAACATGTCCATTGTAGTGGTGTTGACCGTACACACACCCACACACGCTCAATTGGATATGTGTGTACACCCCCGGAAGCCGTTTTTCATTGTGCGATTTAATTAAACGGTTGAATGATTTCAGTGTGGCTGTGTGGGTTTGTGGTTTTTTTTGAGCGGCAGGAAGGAAACGGACGAGAAACCTTGTAGTGTTGTGTATATGTAAGGTTTCCGTTTGTTTGTACGCCTCCAAAGATAAGCTTCCAGTGTTGTCTTTTCATGTCGTTTTTGTTTTTTGTTTGTTCTGCTTTCGTAAAACCATTTTCCACATTTTATTGTTATTCCCAATTGTGCTGGTGGTTTGTTGTGGTTTTCTTTCATTGTGGTTTCGGCTTCCCGTTGTTTTGCTTAGCTCTTGCACATTTACTAAGATGATTATTGTTTGCTTGTATAACGCTAATGTCTAAAGGGTAACCCAATTGCTTAACGAAACCTCCCAAATAAAGCTTCTGTATGGTGCTGCACTATACAAATGGGCATCCAGATTGCAATCTGATTGTGTGTGTGTTTTTGCTGACAAGAAAACAACTGGCCGATTAAAAGAGTTTTCATAATGGAAATTTCCAAACCCCCAACATTACTAGATGGCGCTGTAGTCTATGGCGTTACTAAGAAACGTTATAGATTTTATAGCATCTCCCATACACGCATCAGTTGATCGCTTTTCAAAGGGGTGTAAATTATGCTAATGTAAAAATTACCATCCCATGTCATCGTAAAACCGTAATCCCTACTGAGAAAAAGGGCTTACGGTGTCTCGCTCGCACACACGCTCAAAATCCCAATGTCCCATTTACCATGGCTTTCGGGAATCACACGAGCTTCTGTTTTTGTTTAGATGATATGATTTCCTTACCCAGGCGCCATGTTTTCCCGTAACGATGGATTACCCCCATCTGACGCCTGCACGCCTTAAGCCGGGTGCGAGTTCACACAGTAAACAGGGAGCAAAACCAACAACAACAAAAAACACATCGACGTAGCAAACAGACTCTTGTTCAATAAACTTTTTTCAAACTTACAGGCAACAGCAAATTTGTATATAGCTCGCCTGTAGGTATGCAATATTGATACATCTAATATTTTACGTTATAAAGTTAACGTCAAGCTAGTTGGAAATGGCTCGAATTTTGTAATATTTTTTTTATTTTTCTACGTAATTTAACACGTCAAACATAATTGTTTGATTAAAATTTTCAGAACAAATATTTGGAATTAAAAATTAAAGATGAGTTTAAACATGTGCATGCCCAAATGTAGGTAATTTAAGATTTTAAAATAGGCAACTAATACTTTTCTTTATATAATATTAATATGTTTAACAGACTGTAATCAGTTTGTAAAAAAATAGTTTTAAATATTCAAACAACTCTTCTTAACTCTAAACCAAAGTAAGAAAATTTACCACAAATCCACTCTGTTGCAGGATGAAAAACACACACAATACGCAACTCATCTTGAAGCGTGATTTATACCATTTCCCTAAACATTATTTCTCATCCTTTGCAGCTGTTTCCAAAACGCACAAAACACATTCCTTTTCATGAAGTGGTTTGTCGCGTTTTTTTACCCCGCTGCCAAAGAAAACCAGAACCAGTCATCACATATCGTGCCGGGTGGAAGGGTACATTTGTATTGCTCTGTGAATGAATTGAAACCGGAAGCCCATTTTGGTTCAAATTTCTCATCCTTCACCCACAAAATACATGCCACAAATCAAGATTAGGTGTGGCAAATAAAAACAGAGCGTCCAAGAAAAGACCGTTTATTGTGTGGAAATGGAAATTTAGTGTCCTTAGATGGGACGGCGATACAAATTGTACCAAAAAAAATGCAATATTTATCAGGCCGCTAATGCTTGCACATGCCAGCGAGCTTAGAGGTGCAATAAAACGGAGTAAACGGACGGAAAAAAAACTCCCAAACAATAGGAACAAAGGTTTGGGGCAAACTTCAACATCACCAAAGCTGCACTGCAGATGCGAAATGGGTGCTTGTGTGTTGCAGCCGGTGAAGCGAAGCTTAGAATCGCTTTCGGAATAAATTCCAGCTTTGCTTATCACATACAAAACAAAGCAAACCTCGCTATTGATAGTGATTGTTTGCACTCTAGAACATAAACACTCAACATCATCCCTTGATAAGCAACACACATATCGACCGGCCATCGGAAGGATGACAAAGATGGGTACCATCGAGATATGTTTGAGGTTGTGGAATGTGAAATATGTATAAAAAAAAACAACAACAGAAAATTCAAAGCAAAATCTCATCAAATATGCCGTGTGAAGACCGGGGCCGCTATCGGATATTCCACCGGGCCGCCCCGATATCTTGTTGGCGAAAAAAAATTGTATTTAACCTAATACGTTAGATTTAATACATAGATCCAAGAAAAAGACAGCATTGCGACTTCTTCTCATACTACACACATACTACATACTAAAATCTTCTGTGGCGCCCTCTATTGTAACTGTGTGATACTGTCAGGGTATCTGAAGTTAGTCAAATTATTTTAAAATTAAAGACTACACTCCTACTGCTATTTTATTGAGCACAGTCGTACTTCTCAATTGCTTTAACCTTATTCATAAGGGATAAATGCTCACCTTTTACCTTCCATCATCGCTTTTTATGCGTTTCGAATGACAGTTTTATGACTCATTGTAATAAAAACAAGGCCAATTAATCTTTACATACCACAGCGTAGGCGAAAAAACAAGAATACACTCTTTAAATTCAAATAAAACGCCCTGACTGCTGTTTACGTTCCCACCTCGGGAAGTTGGTATATTGGAATGAAGAAAAGCGATTAATCTTTCACACTTGTCATCGTTACCAGTGCTCCACCACGAACCAGCGACTGTTTACTGTTTCACTCCGTCCCATCACCAACATTCCAACAAGTTCGGAAGTCGTACCGCTTTTTCCGGTACCTTTCAACGTGTCGCTTCAGGAGTAAAATCTTCGGTAGATTAACGTGTAAGACGCGTAAGGATACATTTCGTACGAACGGATAAGGCAGCGCTAGCTAGGAGAAGGATTAATCAGACCAAGGCGTTAGCAGGTTCGCGAGGTTCGATATTTGTCTACACAAGCTTGTTGCGGTATTAAGGCACACAGACAAACACATGCACACACACACATACAAGTGGAGGAAAGCTGGAAAATTGGGATCAGTGTTGATTTGCGCCTTCAGCAATTACCATCACCACACAACGGGATGTAACGGTGAAGGCACATTAAGTGGCGTTTGGTAAACGTTCAACCGAGGCAACATATTGCCTTGTGTGCGCGCGCGTATGTGTGTGTGTGTGTCCTCTAACGTCTCGGGTACGGATTAAATGCTACACCATACCAATACACGCAGTTTTGCCCGGGTGAAACAACCACACATCGGTCTTTATCGCTTCGCCGGACTATTACATGCACAATTACATTTGAAATGAAACATATCCCAGGCCACGCACACGCACAATGGCCATCCCTCTCGCTCCCGGAGTGGGAGCCTGCGGTTTCGGTCCTGGGTGCGGGTTGATCGCTATACCGAGAGCCTTACGAGCCTTCCAGTACTTCCCGTTCTACCAAACGGTAGGCAAACGATCCGACCGGTGTAACGTTTGTTGCGTTTTTGTTGCGCATCGTTTGCTCGAGTGGTTCCGATTAGATCCGCTAGGATGCTGGAGTGTGTGCTGGCGGTTGGTCGATTTAAGGCTGGAGGTTGTGGAGCCTAACGTCATTTTATGGTTCTCCTTCTACCAGAGGCTTTAGCTCGTGGTTGGAGGAATTCCTGGCAAAGGCATAAACAGAGCGGCCATACCGGCACAGGATGGATGATTTTCCACATTTTGCCACCCGCAAACGCAATCGAATCGTGCACATTGTGTTAACATTCTGGCCCTGTATGTCCACCCTGTGAACGCACAGCAACACCGGCAGACTGGGAACAAACAACGTACTGCAGAACTTCCCAACCCCTGCAACAGGATCCCCACCAGGTTCCCTTTTGTTTGAGGTTTGCGCCCGATGGTACTACGGTGAAGGTTTATTTTCCTTTCATGACGATAAATTATGCACAGCCAATTTCGAGTGCTATCATATCTCTCTGGCTGCGAAGCCTCACTACCCTTCCCGGGACAAGTAAGAACCGCTGGTCCACGCTTGCCGCCCTACCACTAACGAACGTAATAAAATCCATGCAAAAGGTGTGTACACGATTAGCCATCCCTAACTGGAATGTTGTGTTTATCTGGGCACACGTTTACGAGTACTCGAGCCGCCCGGAGTGTGTACTCAGGACCCGGCACGGAGTGAAAGAGACAAGAGAACAGATTAGAAACGATCTGGTAATTGCCAAGTGCAATGGGTTTGCCGGAGAACGGAATCAACGGAGTTCAATACGTGCTAGGAACAGGTTCATCTCCACTGTAGTCTAGCCACAAACAAGTGGCTGGTGTTTCTTATCGAAGGAGAAGAAAAATTCCAACAGATAATAGTAGCACCGAAAGTCCCACTCCAATCAACGTTACCAATGCTGCCAATTGATCGGGAAAAAAAACATTATTGACCACCCGAGGTACTGGAAACTAGAGTACTGGAGGGCCTTTTAATTCTTTACCCGGACGTCTTCCCGTACCCCATCCAGCCAGGTGCGGTTAGACATCTCTTTGTAGCTCGTACCGATAGATGGGTTTTGTATCTTCGACTTTCAGACTTTTCTCAGACATTTGAGGGTGTCTTGTACGCCCTTGTACGGTAGTACCGGACAATGGAAAGGCTCTGCTTTCGAATGCAAATTAAACCGTACGCAATTGGAAACCTAATTGAGAAAATATTCCATTTTATTAGCTTCATTTGCTTTCGGTGTTTCGATAGTATATAAATGGGGAGCCGGATGGGAAGGTATGGGATGAAGGAGAATGGCCTAAGAAAACCGAACGAAACGATTCAAACCTTTAGAGGTTTCTTGCTAGGCGTGCTCGGAGTACTACAAATACGATTTACCATTCGAAGGTTAGTTCCGGATTCTCCCTTCTGAAGTCTCAATGTACGGTTCTACTACGATGTTCCCATTCTAAAGCTTTTTTCCCAGTTTTTTTCATTTCTTCAGTGAATGGAAATGTAAATCAAAACCTGACACCCACCCCGGTTGTTAAAAATAAAGAGAGATTTAACATTATTACCGCTTCAGAATAGGATACATTTTGTACGTCTGGACGAACGTCAGACGGGCAGACAATAACGGACGGTCGTATCATCATAACGTCAGTCTAATAATAATGAAACCCAACAAATGGGGAAATATAGCATGACAAAAAACGGATGTTTTATTACAAGCACCATGGACAGTAATGGTCCAACATTTCGATCCAATGATTCATGTTACGTGATTCATTTTTCCTCAGCTCGCTTATGGTTTATGAGCGCCCCGAGCAACAGTGTCGTACGTCTCATTTTCAATAATAAATTACCCGATCGTCAATCATAGTGTAGTCAAACGGACATAAATTGGAACTCAGATTCGAGAACGCATACATTTCAGAAGCACGACTGCATTCGTACAGTTGCATATTATCGTTTAAGATCACGTTACAGTATCCAGGCGTTTTCATAAATATTTTATTCTATTTATAGCAGTCCACTATCCATCTGAGTCCACGACAGCTTTCGGCTTCAAACTTGTTGTTAGATTGGGGAGTTTTTACTACAGAAGCAAGTTGAGTTTACACAATTAAACGACCTGAAAATTTGTTGTTTCTAATTAAGAACATCTGGGCTAGATCGAGCCTCCAGTACCAACCGTTCGTACAGTAATAGCAACAAGAATCGTGCGTCTCGGAGGACATTATGATCAGTGAAACCAAAGAAGGTATTTTGCTACTCCTAATGAAAGCCACATTCTTGTCCCATTCGTTGAAGAGATAGTTGGAAACTATCAAAGAGGATTCCGAAACGGAAAATCAACCACTGACCAGATATTCACCATGCGGCAAATCTTTGAGAAGATGGCGGAACAACAGCTACTCTCCTACCATCTCTTCATTGATTTTAAAGCCGCATACGATAGCATAGCCAGGGTAAAACTATACGACGCAATGAGCTCATTTGGAATCCCGGCCAAGCTTACCAGGCTTGTACGTATGACGATGACCAACATCACATGCCAGGTGAAGGTGGATGAAAAACTCTCAGGAAAAACCCTTTGCTACCACCAAGGGTCTGCGCTAGGGAGACGGGCTTGCTTGCCTCCTATTCAATCTGGCGCTAGAGAGGGCCTTCCGAGACTCGGAGGTGGAAACTTCGGGGACCATCTTCTATAAGTCACTCCAGATCTTGGCATACGCTGATGACATAGACATCATTGGTTTGAGGCTCTCCTATGTAGCAGAAGCTTACCAAAGGATCGAGCATGCGGCACTGAACCTCGGGTTGGAGATCAACGAGTCAAAAACCAAAATGATGGTTGCACCACCAGCGGTCCTGCTAACAAACACTGATTTACGCAGGAGTGTTGTACAGATAGGTGATCGCACCTTCGAAGTCGTCCAAAACTTCACCTATCTGGGGTCAAAAGTTAGCACCGACAACAGCATAGATGTTGAGTTGCGCGCAAGGGTGCTGGCTGCCAACCGGTCATACTACAGCCTTAGGAAACTTCTCCACTCAAAATACCTGTCGCGACGGACGAAGCTGGGACTGTACAAAACCTTTATAGTCCCAGTACTCACATACGCCTCTGAGACATGGACTCTGTCCAAAACTGATGAAACCCTCTTAGCCGCGTTCGAGAGGAAGATGCTCAGAAGGATTTTTGGCCCCGTATGTGTGGAAGGACAATGGAGGAGCCGCTACAATGACGAGCTCTACGAGCTGTACGGTGAACTCACCATCGTGCAGCGAATTAGGCTCGCCAGACTCCGGTGGGCTGGTCATGTCATGAGAATGGCACCGGACGACCCAGTCCGTAAAGTCCTTTTAGGGCGTCCACAGAGGAGGCGTGGTAGGCCCAAACTGAGATGGAGTGATGGCGTCGATGCGTCCTCCAGAACGGCCGGAATAATGGATTGGCAGACAACGGCGCTAGACCGTGAGCGGTATCGAGGATTATTGCTGCAGGCGGTTGTAGCGCCTGATAAGTAAGTAAGTAATAAAAGTCACAAAGAAACATCTAAGAATTAAACTGTTGAAGTTAGCTGAGGATTTCTGCTACTATAACGGATAGTTCCAGATGGGCAGATGTAAAAGTACCAGATATTTATGTTCCAGGTGTAGGAAATATAACATAAGTAACAGTTTAATAGATTTGTTTGTGTTGGAACCTGTTATCAATTTTCTAGCAATTAAACGATGTCTGAATCCATCGCAGGATCGAAACCAATACCTGCTGCCAAATCGATTCGTTTCAACAAGTAACTATTTATTAATGTTATCATATCATATTTTCTGCAACCTTACCACCCAACATCATCAAACCGTCCAAAGTGTGATGATGAAACGAAACGAAAGATATCGAATCGTGACAGCTTTCATCAGTTGCAACTTTTTGTCCGCTGACTCGTGGGCTCCCAGTATCATCTGCACTGTTTGCAGGCTACGACTCGTTTCCCTCCGTAGCGTAGTATCATCATCAACCCTGGCAAACTTTCCCAATTTAAGACCGAAACGACTGGATGGAAGCAAAATTTTCTCGTGCATTCATGACCGAAAACCCGAGGCAAAGGTAAGCAGTGCGCCAAACCACGAGCATGGAGCAATGTGTAATCGTAAAAGATTAAGTCAAGCACAAACTTTGTCTCCGTGGTGACAGCGCGCGGGCAAAGTTATGCCACAGACTGGCAGCGATCCCGGGCGCCAAACGCTGCAGGGACATTCAATCTCATGCCTGGCATAATCGTGTCATACGGGGTTAAATCGATCGATTGGATGAACCGGCTTCGAACGGTTTCTTGTCCGGACTGTGGTCCGGTTTGGGTTCATGTGTCCAGCTTACAACGTTGCCATAGTCTCCTAGGTTGGGTATTTTTCTTTTGCAAAGACGTTCGTGATGGGACACTACTTTTTTTCTGTCCACACTTGACCAATGTCCTCGTCTTGAGGAAAACCTCGTTAGGTGAACTCGTTTTTTTTTTTTTTGCTTTCTTTGTGCGATCGTTTGAACTTCCCGAAAGACGGCGCGGCCTGTCGGAATTTGATAAATCGAACAACTGCACCTTGGGAAACCAGCCGGAAATGGACGGTTCCAGGTGTTGAAGGAGGTGTTGCTTTGGTTCGGGTTTTGCTTTCACTCAACACTCACCCGGAAGACATTTTCATCCTTCAATGGTTTCGCCATCACGCCAACCACGAGTACATCGTTATCTTATTTGCTGACCTTATGTGCAATCTTTGCCACGAGAGCAAGCATCTTTACACTCGGGGTTTTGGGTGGACATCCTCGTGATTGGGTTGTCAGAGCGGCTACCCCAAAGGAGAAGGTTGATGTGCCGAAAGTGTTTGACAAAATTGGTTAGCTTCCTAACGTGTGTCGGGGGCCTGGTTCTTAAGCGCACAATGTATTTGTATGTGTTTGCTCCTGTGTGTGTGTGGGTATGTGCAATATAAAAGGAGTCAATTTTCATCCCTCACTAACCGGCGCAGGAGAAAAAAGAATGCCAGCTTTTCATGAATATTTTCTTCAACATTCCATCAAGGAAATCGCCCAATACACAGAGAGAGAGTGAGAGAGAGTGTATGTGTTCGTTCAATCTGACCATTATTGCAGCTTCTCTGTTAGTTTTCAAGATACGTTTTTTTCTCTGTGCTTCCAAGGCAAGAATTTATAAGCTGGCGACAAACTAACGTTCCTTCACGTACTCACGTATGCTAGCATCTTCAAGCCTTCTGGAGGTTATAATATTAACCTAACGAACTACACAATTTCTTCTTTTTGATGCGTGCATTGAGTTTTGATGAGTTTGTGGAAACTTTCAGGGACCGTAGAAACTATGGTATATGTTGGAAAAGGTCCATTTTTGTGAGGGGAGTTTATAAGTTTTTAGTCGTTGATACAGAGAGGGTATTTCCAAAAAGTTTCCTTTGTTCCTCTTTTATATTCTAATATTAAGCACTTGAAGTAATTGGAGGTTGTTTAAAAAGAATTAATTTATGCGCTTTAATGTATATCGATCTCATACAATTGTTCTAATCATTTTACAATCATCATGGACTGGAATCATCAAGAACTTTGCTGCTAGATCCTCTGCAATTATTATTGATCAACATACCGAAATATTTCTAGTTAATGAGTTTTACAAGGTCTTCAATTTGTTTCATTCATCTTAAATTTGGCAAAAAGAGATGAATCCAAGACTAAACACAAGTCTTCTCAGACAGTATCCCTACTACCTAGCAGTCTATAAAATGAATCTGGAAGATCTTTTTGAGGAAGAGGATTATACTTTATAAGATATATCGTCACAAGTTAAGATTCTCGTTTGTTTAGAGCTAATAATAGTTGATAGAGAGATGCTCGTTCACCTCTGTTTTCGTGTTATTGCTTTGGATAATAATAAAAATAATATCGGTTTTGGTTTAGTTATTGCTCAGGATAATCTATCATATATTGACAGAATCCTTGAAGGTTTGATTGAAAATCAATTTGCCACAAGACTATTAAAATCTCTCAAGTCCGCACGGTAAGCAATTCTATAATTTTTTAAATATTGAAAATAAATAAAACAGTATTATGGCTTTTACCATGGCATAGTTATAAATTCCTGTTAAATCAAAGTGTTAATGCCCATTCAAAGTGCACAACCCACACAAACTAATAAAGTTCCACGTCGAAAGAACGCTGCTGCATAATTTACCACAAAGAATATGTTGTAAAACAAAGCCTCGAAAGCAACATAACAACCGACTGACTGACTGATCGAGTGGAAAATGTATTCGAACAGAGTGACCCTCCCCGAAGCGGTGGCATCCAATTAAACTTATGGGCCAGTATTAAGTAGCCCGAGCTTATTATGCTGCATACTACCCTAGTGCGTTTTTTTTTATTCCTCCATTTTCTACCCCGAATGCAAATGCAATGCTGTAATTACACTGTTGAAAATGTAGTGTTGGTCCGTGTGTGTGTGTGTGTATTTTTTATGCTCTCCCAGGTTTTTATTGCACTTCGATTGCTTTCCTATATCTTTCCGGTCCGTTTTCCATTTGGCATTTATAATTCAATGATTTTTAACCCTTCTTTGCCCAACGCAAGCGGCCAGGGTAATCGAAACAGCAGCAGCAAAAAAAAGCACAGAATATAAAGTTCCACGTCGAAAGAACGCTGCTGCATAATTTACCACAAAGAATATGTTGTAAAACAAAGCCTCGAAAGCAACATAACAACCGACTGACTGACTGATCGAGTGGAAAATGTATTCGAACAGAGTGACCCTCCCCGAAGCGGTGGCATCCAATTAAACTTATGGGCCAGTATTAAGTAGCCCGAGCTTATTATGCTGCATACTACCCTAGTGCGTTTTTTTTTATTCCTCCATTTTCTACCCCGAATGCAAATGCAATGCTGTAATTACACTGTTGAAAATGTAGTGTTGGTCCGTGTGTGTGTGTGTGTATTTTTTATGCTCTCCCAGGTTTTTATTGCACTTCGATTGCTTTCCTATATCTTTCCGGTCCGTTTTCCATTTGGCATTTATAATTCAATGATTTTTAACCCTTCTTTGCCCAACGCAAGCGGCCAGGGTAATCGAAACAGCAGCAGCAAAAAAAAGCACAGAATCAATCTCTACATGTTTTATTTTTAACCGCTTCGCCTTTAGTACACGCAAATGAGCGTTTCCACAACTTTCCGATCCACGTTAACGGTGGGGCGCGTTGAAAAAAAAACAGCAGCAGAAAAGCTGCGAATCGTATTACCCAATTAAGTGATCAGTGGATTTCCGCGGCATTACCTTACGGCCATTAAAGTCGACTAAATTATGCATGTGCCTTTCGGTGGGCCCACATGCTCTGGACCTTGGGAATGGCACCGCATTGCACTGTTTGCGTGTGTGTGTGTTTATGTGTTTATGCGCATTCGAATTGATTTTGTCTCTTTGTCGGTTTTTCTGCATCGCAGGTAAATAATGCAGCACGCGCGAGTATGTAATTCGTTTTTGCAAAAGTTTGTAATGGCAAAAAAAACACACACATGCCACGCGCTTTTTTACGCGGCTGTCACGCGAACATTAAGTATTTAAGCTAATGTGAAAGTGTGTTACCATCGCAAAGGTTGATCGACTTTTCAAAGTGAGATTGTTTGCTTTTCAACTATTAACGGGGCACTTTTCAGAGGGATGGTTTATTGATGGGAAATCAATCAGGTCTCTCGCCGAGTGATGGTAGTACTGATGTTGTGTATGAGGAAGATTGCAAAGCAGAAAGGCAATGTAACAAGTGATTGATGTGACTTCGATGTCTTTATTTTTCTACTAAATTACCTTTAATTTGTAATCACACTCGCTATTGCTATACACTATTAACGGATGGGAAATTTGTCAGCTGTTTTGTATAAGCAGTCTATTTCGTTCATATTCACTGGTTCATTTTCTAACAAAATACTATATTTTATTTTTTTAACCCCAAAATCAATCATGACTGCGATACTGTAAAAGAGTAAAAGAGGATTCAAAATTTAAATCAATTGCATACCTTTAGGCGTAAAAAATCAGAGCTTCTCAACGGAGATTTGAAAAAAAGGAAGAAACCTCCTGAACGTTTTTAATATTTCAATTTCTTCATAAGTATTCGTTACTTCCAATTACACCCAATACACATTTTCTTCCAACCATATTTGGGATTTTCTTATTCAATTATACTAATTGTAATTGAAGACAAAAATTTTAAAATTTCTCATTCATTTTGCTCTACGTTGTTTCTTGTTGCGTTTTATTTTTGTTTATGCTGACATTTTATTTTATTTTCGTAGTTTAATGCATCTTTTTGCATTTTTTTTTCATTAACATGGATAACAAAACTAGATAGTCCTCTTAAAAAAAAACAGTCAATCTTTATTAAAATTATTCATAAACATCCGTTTCTATTCGTTCTCATCCCATACCATTATTTCATCTCTCTACCGGTTATACAACTCCTCCAATCATTCCATTTTCATCACTCTATTTCATCCAATCAGCTAAAACGCATAGCAACGGGAAGCACTCGAAAAAAAAAGACTATAAATGCACATATTTGTCCCATTGCGTTAGTAACGAATCAGAATCAAAAATCGAATGCCTCTCTCGAATTTCCACAAGGGGTTTCGAAGTAGAGGCCGTGAGAGGATGTTTTTTTTTCTCTGCAATGTTTGTCACATCGCAAGCGCATCCATAAATATCGATGTTGCTATATCCGTGATGGAGAAATCTTCCCACCCCAACTGCCCCAAATGAAACCCGAATAACGATTCTGAAGCGGCTGGAAAATCGTTTACGCTTAACTACATCCCCTTTTGCATGCAGCACACTGTACACACAGTACTAGGACTATTTTAGTGCCGGTTTTATCGTTCGAGAGTTTTTATAAGAGATGCAGGAGTAAGAGACTCCACCACCGGGTAGTACCTAAGTGTTGCAATTTTCCAGCAAAAATTATCATGAAATTTTACTGGTTTTGATTTGGCAGCACCAAACGGCTCGCAAGTGCAGGGAAAAACGGGGGAAACGTTCCACCTAAAATACCGCCACTTGATTGCTCTATCTCAGCACTTTTAGTCGTTTACGAGGTGAGCGTATTTGAATTTCATAAAGCGCCAAACTGAACTGAAACGCAATTTTGCGGGCACCCCGCATGCAAATGGAGACTTAGAGATATTGGTGGTAATCGAATGGGAACATCGAAGTCATACTTTTACCGATTTCATTGAAACACGCGAAATGCGTACAATAAAAGTCAATAACGTAACGAGTTCGGTTCGTTCCCTAAAGTTGCTGTTAATAAATATTTATAACCAAAAAGGCGAGATGCTAACGTTTCTCTGCCGATTCTCAAACGCGTGACGGAAGTGACGGAAATGAAGCTGTGTTTGGTAGGAAGGAAGATGATGTGACGTGTGAGCCATCTCACATGACAGGTCACCAAAAATCATCATGAAGCCCGGTGTGTCTGTGTGTGTGCGAACGTGGTAAATCAAAATACTTCAAAAAAGTATTTCCGTATGCACATAAAAGGAATATCAAAGAATGAGCTATACATTAGCACTTGTCAGGGGTCGGTAAGCTAGTTTTTTTCATCTTTTTTTTTATAGAGGCTTTGGGTCTTATTGACCTCTTTCGCAGCTTAGCTCGGTAAGCTAGTGAAACAGGCATCCTCTCCAGAATATGAAAAGTTTACTATATTATTTATCAACGGTTTTTGGATGTGCGAAAATTTTTTTTTAAAGTGTTACTATACGTCAAGACCGTTCCTATAAAATAAAGAAACACAGAAAATACAAATAATTGTATTTTGTTCATCTAAGAATTTGGGCAATGTTTAATTTGTTGACACTTAAAACCTTAATAATATTTAGGTTTTACAGGTCATAAATATATCAGAAAGAAACAAAAACTATTTGCTATTTACTATTTATCATACTATCATTATAAAGAATTATTTGTTGTATTTTTACTACAATTGGATTAAAAAATGAGGTCTGCTTCAGCTATAAAATCTTAAAAATTTAAGACACTTTCTGTCAAACAGTCAAACACTTACAGCTGTTGAACCAAGCAAGGTCTTCGCGAAGCGTTTGAAAAAAATGTCAAAATGGTATGACAGTTGGTCCGCTAACTAAGTAACTCTCGACACTTCAAGGCATGCAACAGTGTAAATGCACTACTAAATAATTTAAAGCGTTTATTTCTTTCATTTTATTTTCTTTTTTATTTTCTTTTTTTTCATTTTTTTTTATTTCACTATAAGATAATAACTATATTATTTCTTCAAAAAAAATTGGCTAGTTTTATCCGTCAACTTTCATACAAAGCTAGCAGCATTTCAGCCCCAAAACGTCAAAACACGTACAAAAAAACGTGAACAAGTCACCATTGATTCCATTTCTATTATTACTATGTGCGATGTTTGCATACATTTAGGCGCACTTGTCTTTTAAACCATTTGTTCAAAATATATAATATATTTAGACCAATAAGTTTCACCGAGCATTTTCTTAACATGCTTGACAACCCCTGAGTGTATGACCATTATACTACCAAAAACGACAAGCTAAATATCAAGCCAAACTGTGGCCACAGCGTCGATTTGAGTGAGCCGAGCCTCTATACGATTCGTTCTCCCTCTTTCAATTCATCCAAAAAAAAAGGTGAAATCAAAGCGGAATCAAAAATATACTATAATAGAACACGAGCCCGACCGGAAAATGAGATACGAAGCCGAGACTGTTTATTTTTTTTTTTCCTGTTTGCTCTCTTTATACGTTCTATGCACCAAATATCACCGAAAACACTCGAACCCCATTTTACCGAGGTGAGAGGTGTTTTAAATTCATGAGATTTACAGTAAATATTTAAAACTGAAAAACAACGGAAAAGAAAAAGGTACAGGTAGCCTTTCGGTATTTGAAAGGCGTACCAAAAAAAAAAAAAAAAGGCGTACTCACTTCTCGTTTCGCGCGCGTTTTTCACACACCATCCCGGGCGTTCCATCACATTTCATGCTCCAATCTCGATATCCACGGGTCTAAACGGATTTGCGATCCTTTATATTCGCCCAGGCCTATCGTGGCGCAAACTGTTTCGTAGTCGGTTATTTTTTTTTTGTATTTAAAAGGCCGGGATTTATATTCAGATTTGTTTCCTTTTCTATTTTGGTTATCGAATTTTTGCACAAACCCGACTCCTGATGCCGGCATTCGTCCTGTGTCAGGTTGCGCTTTGCTAAAATAGCAAAATGGAAATCAGATTAATTTTGCTGCCCGATTTGAATGAATATTGAGTGTGCATACGGTTCCGTGGTGGAGGTGCACTGCACGCGCTTGCCCCAGAAGCAACAGGCTCTAATGCATCGGGGTCGTTGGAATTGGGTGTATAAGAAGATTAGATTTCACATCTCGTGGAATGCGGAGGGCAACCCCTTTTTCTAGCGCCAACCGGTGGAATATGAATATTGATGAAAGCATTTAGTTGAAGGGTAGTTTCAATAATTGCCAACAATTTAACTGGCTAGATTTTTGAAGAGGAAAAATGGCCAGCCATGATAAAAAAGAAGTTTCGGTGTGAAATTGTAGAATATTGTGGGAAGATACTGTGTTTTTTGAAACTAGTTGGAAAAATATTATCCTCCGTTATGCCTTTCGAAGGGTTTTCGTCATGACTGTTAACGCATCTCAAGTGCTGCACTGTATCTGATTCATACATCAGTAGAAAAACGCTATTTAGTTAGGCTATTTAGGTACGCTGCTCAATCGCGACCCGAAAATTCAGTCAGCATTTACTCGTTACGTTTTGTACTTAAAAAGGGGTCTTGTCACGCGCGTTTTTCCATTCTCATATCTTTCTCTTTCGATCTCACTTTTCCCACAACTCTTACTTCGATGACCGACATGATAAGGTTTAATATCTAGCAATATATCATGAGAAGTCTTTGTAGGCCTCAACTCAAGCAAATAGTCCTTTAAAAACGATATTTGTAGAAAAATTGCATACTTTCGGGTGTTCGGGTATTCATAACACTATAAATATTACAAAGCTAGTTATAAAAATTCTGAAAAAACAAAGACGATTCTTTAACTTTCCAAAATGCATGTGGTAACAATAAAACTATGGGTTTTGTCTAAATGTTAAGCTCGTTTTTATAACATTGTCGAATTTATTTTTTTGTCACTGATTTGTTACTATTATTTTGCATAGTCTATTCTAAACATGTATGAGGTCAAATTGTTTGAAGACATGAGAGGCTTTCCTTTCTGTACATCTTTTAGACGAGCGCCTAAATATATGCAATTTTAATTATCAGTTACCAACGTTGTATTTTTTATTGGTTCTGAATCCTTCCGGTTTTTTTACCTTTCCGTCCTATCCTTTTCTTTTCTGCCATACCTTTATGACAAGCTTCCTGTTAACACGCTTCCTTCCAACACGATTCAAACGCTTGCGTAGCGTTTCGCACGAACAATGTGTTTCAAACATTTGCTCAATTGAACGTCCTTCACCGTTGAACTAATCCTTCAAAATTTTAAATGCATCACTTTACAGTACACTTCTGTTGTATCACGAGGTATGCTGGCAACGGATTTCCAATGGAAATGTATCCCAATTTTAAGTATCATCCACTAATGTCAACGATATCTTCCCAAGAGTACCATTGCCATTCCATTAGCTGTTGGCACAAAATTCTATGCGGGTGTCCGGTACAATGAAAACAAAACAATCCCCCTTCAAACAAACACAAAAAAACAAGCACTCTTTCACCACTAATTAGTGATATGATGCGATGCGCTTTTTCTTTTTTCCCCCGAAAAACCGTTCACAGCAGCCAAATATTTGTCCACGTCCATTAATTGCGGCTCTCGGATGCATATCCATTTTCCCAGCGAACCATTTTAATTGATTAGATGAGCACCACCATTGAAGCTGCAGCCACTCATTTTCCCGGTGTGTTCCCGCTGCACCCATCAATCAACCCGATACGCATGGTAGGTGCTAGCGGAAACTGGTACAATACGCTATTTGCAAGCCCGGTTTTGCCCGGAATGGTCAATAATACGGATGATCTCACTGTCCAAAAACTGGGCCCCATCCTTCCCGTACACGCTCACACCAGCTCGTTCCAGCACGTTAAAATGGCAGCAAATGTTTTCTTAATTTCACGCATGCGGCACAGACCGGTCGAGACTTCCGCGTAGCGCTTAATCAAACGGGCCATTGTTTCTAGGCGACGTGCCGGTATATAGATGTATTTGTTTGTGAATGTACGGCTTCAGCGGACTCATCAGAGCTGACTCGGGACCCGGGAAAATAAATCGCACATCGGCACATAAAATGCACTCCTTGGGACTCACCTCGGTGGCGCACCTGCTTATGATGTTACGGACGCACCACCCGGCACCGACTTCATAAATCCTTTCAATCAGCATCGGATCCGCTCCGGGAGTGGCTAAAAATCATGAGCTGACGTTGTGCTGATTTCCCCCTCCAAATTCATAAAGCTGGCGGTAGAATGGGGAGGAAGGATAAATCAATTCCCTTCCCACCACTGGAAATGATTCGATTTTCCATCACGGGGCACAAACACACACCGGACGCCCGGTTGCCACTGTGTACACGCGGGAACACACTAAGAGCAGGTGTTTCCGGTGATGACGATATGTTTTCCGGCATTTTCCCCAACCAGCGCACGTGTGCATGTGGCGTGTCTGTACCCGAATGCGTGTGTGTGTGCTGCTGCTGCTGCTGCCTGTGTGATAATAATTGGCCTTTAATTGATTTGATTTGCGCTGATGTTTGAACAATTGTGCAAATGAAAATTTCATTCCCGTTCCGGAACCGGAACCTCAACGCAACGTGGACTCTCCACTGTGGTGTGTTGTATGGCCCCCCGATACCCGGAGCAGCACCGGTCACATACACGTGTCCTTTGGCACCATCTGTGTGCGTGTGTGTGTGCATGTTTTTTTGCTCGTCATTTGTGGCATTGGATTCTCCTTTCCGATTGTGTCGGAGCCGATGAACCTCATTGTGTCCAGACAAGCTTTGCTTCACCGCGAGACAACAGTAGCAGCAGCAGCAGCAGCAGTTGTCCGGAGGCAACCTCTGTCGGAAGTTGACAGGAACATCGAATTTATGTGTTTCAGGTACATCTACCCGGCGCTCGCCAGGCTGGGGGAAGGCGATAAGTAGAAGGGTGAGGAACTACGTTGAAACTACGTGTTCATAAAAAAAAAGGAAACGCTGTGGACGACGGGCTGGATGTGCCGAATAATGGACGCTTTAAACGGCTGAACAATATAGGAAAACTGCTCTTTTTCTGGCTGACTGCTAACACTTCCGGGCGATGTTTTACGGCATTGATTTGGATTTAATAGATTTAACATTAACGAATTTTCGTTTGTGTGTGAGGGGTTTTAAAATAGATTCGTTTGCATACTGCTTTAATTGATGCGGGTGTGTGTTTTTTTTTCCTTAAATAAGAGTTACTAAGATCAAGAGCAATCAAGTAAAAGACATGGTTGCGTTATAAATTTAAGAAATTGTAATGATCTTTTTCTTTTATAGGAACGTCTGATATCCTCATGTTTTAGCTTTGTAGAAATCCTTCACCAGCTCTTATAATACCGTCTTCTTAGAAATACTGTTTACCTAGCATTCAAATCTTGGTACATATAGACATCAACATGTGTACTGAAATGCCAGTTCAATAGTGTAACGCATCGAAATTATTCATAACAATTTATTTCATGAGTTGGAAGCACTTGAAGCAACACAGATATTGATGAACCACTCCTGCAACTCATACGCGATCAAGATACGGATATGTCTAAAGAGGAGTCTGTATTCTATAATAGTAGAGTCTATTATAATCTATAATGAGATCTATAATGAGTAATCTATAATGAGATGTAAAAATTGCTCCCAACTTCTAGGTCTTAAATATCAGATATAAACTTATGGGTTATCCTAATGCTTACTAATGCTAAAGACGATATCATTCTCCAATATTTGGATCTGTGAGAGTGGTCGGTGAGATCAATTACAGTCTGTCTTTTGTTTTTATAGTTATAGTTGTTATGTTATGATATAGTTGATTGTCAGGTCATGAAAGCTTTCACTCACTAAACCTAGGACATCTACACTTTATTCGTAGAAGAGAAGCGGACACATATAATAATGATTATCACTATTAAGTGAAAGAAAATTGCCACTTTATTCTTGCCCATTGTTGATTCGTATGCACTATCAACAAAGGAATACCGGATTTTTTGAAACCGCGTTTTAACTCAAAATTTTATTCTCGGGTTTATTCGGGTGTCGACGCAGGTTTTAAATTAGTTCCGGTCTCTCAGCTATTCGATTTTGTACTGCCTGTTTCTTTTCTGACCCTAAGTGACCCTTAGTGATCGGTCATAGCCTAATTTCGTCAGGCTATATTTTTCTCTCTCTGATATTTTCTGCTATCTCTCTATTCGGTCTCCTTAGCGCTACTTGGTGCTAGGTTTAAAAAGCTTGCCCGGATTATCGCGATCCTCAACTGACAAACTGAAAACAACCGCACGATCATAAACAATGTTAACCGCATAGCAAACGTGTCAACACCCATTAATAATAATAATAGCCAATGGCCACCATTAACCGTTGTTCAGGTTCTAAGCAGAAAAGCAAATGACACTTCAAAATGAAGATAACTTCTTATTGAATTAGGAATTATTTTCTGCATCTCATGAAAGCTCTATATACCATATATCAGAACACTGTGTTAAAGGACGCCTAGAAGTATGCAAATCGCATTGGACAAATAACTCTCACCATAAGCACAGCAGATATTCATGCGACACATATGTGTTCAAACGTTAAGTATGTGTTCATTTAATATTTCTCGAAAGTACTAAAGATTGATAGTAGTAGTAATAAAGAGTTATTCATAAATTGTTTTCTGATAAACCGCATCTCTAGAAAATAAATGTAAAGCCAATTCATTGACGTATTTCTATTCCTGGGCACTTGTTGTTTTATTCAGCATTCTTCTGACAACCATTAGCTGATCATGGTACCAGAACAAAACAAAAAAAATATAATAAAATAAAATTAAGCAATAACCTCAAAATCAATACGACCACCATCTATCTTTCTAACGACTTTTTCCAGAATCACTTTCCAGACCATAATCCAGAATCAATCAATACCGTAAGCCGAATACATTTCTGTTCATTTCTGCATCGTAAAACACCTTTTCCACCAATACAAAAAAGATCGTCGACCGTCGAAATTCTTAGCAAAACCTTCAATTTACACAAAACCGCAACTATTCGTAACACACGATCAAATTCCACGTAGCATTATGCGAAACGATTTTGCTAATTGGTCGCGGTTCCATTTTCACATCCACTTGGAAATTCACCAACCGACCCAACCATTGGAAGCTTCTGCAGCTACCACAATCAATCAAAGGATACAGCACGATTGTGTTTCTGTTTGTTGTTTGACAGCTTAAACGATTGTCCCGCGCCACGCGCACCATGTAAACGAATGTGTGTAAAGCGTTGGTTCTATACTCGTACCCACACCAAGCAACCGACCGTAACGATTCGAATAAGCGAAATGGTCTGCTTGGCACATAGTTTGCGCAAAATATGCTCCTACGTTCGATCGCACGTTCCGGTGGGTTTGTGTTTATTTACTTGTTGTTTTTTTATACCCTCCCGAGGAAAAACGCGCCCCACTTTCCCTAACCAGCTGTGTGGGGCGTATTGGTTGCAACATAATTCATCTAAATTGCGTCCGAAACCGAAATATTTCCGCCGGAATGTGTTCACATGTGTTTTTCGCGAAACAGCGCAAACCGTTGACCATGCTCTTGCCACCGATTTTTCCTCCCTTTTTCCTCGCACTGCCCACCGTTCGATTGGTCAATTTCCGGACCGGCTCCCAGGTTTCGCTTAATATTTCCTGCCAAATTATCGCGAACAAAATCGGATTAAGGCTTTTCCCCGCGTGGTGCGTTTTTTTTTTATTCGAAATCAACACACATTTTCACGGGGTTTTTTTTTCTCCTCCATTCACAATGCTACCTAACAATACGCAACCGAGCGTATCAGCTGGATGATACGAAGCAAAAAAAAAACACATCCTGACCTGCGCTGGGCTAATGCATATACGGGAGGCAAACGAAAACAAAAACGGGGACAAAAATTGTACAACAGATACAGACGTAAAGAAAATAACAAATAATATCAAAACCCGTTGTTGCTGACCAAACAGACTTTTCCGCAAAATGGCTTCCGGTATTATTTTGTCCACGGCTTCGCTTCGGCACGGGTAACATCAAAACCCCGGGTAGTTCCGGGGAACGGTTTGGAACAAATTCATAAATCTTGCTTCTCTGCCCGCACAAGGTTGACAGATATGATAGAAATAAATTTCGATTATTTTAGACTACCGGCAAACGAACAAACAACACGCAAATAGAAAACGATTTGCTACAAACAAAACATCCCATTTTCTCTAAAACGAAAATCCCTAGCAAGTGTGGAGCTTTTGCCGGATGAAAAGGGTTAAAACGTTTAAGGCGAAAGCTTGGGCTCTCTTGCTGGGGAGAGTTTTTGACCCTTCCGGTGGTTTTTCGTACAACCAGTATAGAAAACCTCCAATGTCCCTAGTCATCTTCGGCTTCGTGAAGGCTTTTTGGAGTCTGGTGGGATAGTGTGATAACACCTCTCCGATCAGGGGAGTCACCCTACTCGATGTCCAAGAATGAGAAATGTGGTGCGATTTATGGTGCTTTCGGAACGTCTCATAATTCATGCGTTTGTCTGGGATCTGTCCTTGAAGAGTCCTTTCCCTTTTTTTTCTCCCCGAAAGCGTGTGCGTGTGTTAATTTCCACCAGCATTTGAAATAGCAAATTTATGATTTTCATTTTAACCGCATTAGGGAAACGAGTGTCCAAATGGTTGGAACGTAAATGTCATCCACTGCGGTCCGAGCAAACAAACGCACGGCGTCTAGTGACAACGGTCCAGTCCAATATCCGTCGTTTAGTTTCGGGCTGGAACAGCTGGAATTGATACGTAATAGTTTCCGGCTCTGTCACACTCTATTAGACGAAGGACATTCTGTTTTCCGAGAATATTAATATGGGGTTCGGTTGCTCTGGCAGGATCTCAACACCGACCGAGGTGTTGATAAAGTTGGTCAAGGTGTCTTGCTGTACCTTCGAACTAAAGAGAGCCGAAAAGGGAAGTAAACTCATAAAATATTACAGCCAATAACGGTAAGCAGCCGAAGACAATCGGCAAAAAGTGTAATCCTTAGGGGTGAATTGATAGGAAACGAATGTGAGATAATCGGTCCTTGCTGCTGTTGACATATTCAACATGTCAAGTGCATCGTATGGAGAAAACTAACATTTTCTTATAAAGATAGGGTAGAAGGTTTCCTTAGTAAATTTGTTGACATGTGTCAGAGAAATGTGTCTCGCTTGCTGGACTAAAACTTTTTGCATGAATACTTGCAATATATAACAACTATATTCCAGGCAATCAGACTACCCCGGTAGTTTTGATGCAATAATTTGATGAAAGTTAAGTCTTCTGCTTTCTGTTAGTGGTAAAAAGTTTCCCCAAATTTGAGTAGTTTTTAATCTATTGTCCTTCAAAGTTTACTTGGCATTTTCATCATATAGGCAAAATGTTTAAAAAAAGAGTCTTTAAGAGTTTTACAAAATATTCACAACAAAATGCTTTTAAAAGGTATTAGAACTGTAGATCGTGAGTCTAACATGAATGTTTTAGTATTTTACTATAAACTATAAGCGTTTTAGTTTGGATATATACCGCTACAAAGGACCTGTCAGCGTTATTTTATCGTTTGAACTATGTTTACACTTCTTAAATCACTTAGTTTTGTATTTTTTGTTCCAAATACATAATCCCCAGCTTAAATGTGTTAAACTTTTAAAGCGTTTTGTTATGAAGGCTTTATAAAGCACTCAAATTATATTTTTTTAGATTTTTTATTCTGTCGGAAACAATCATTTAAATGTCGGAAAACAATTACTTAAAAACGGCTTGAAAATGAGACAACATACTTACTTCAATGGAGTAGAACTACTATTAAACTTTTATCAAAATCTTACCTATTACTCGTGACAGAGTAAGGAGAAATTGATTAATACCATACACAATTCTTCATGAATATCTGTCAAGCCTTAAACTCCATGTTATAAACGATCCGTTCGACAGATGGTGCTCTAATATGGTAAGTAGCGTAGTAGATTTATTAGTTTACACTTTTTATTTCATATTCAATTTTTAGGGGAATATCGCTCTAAGTTTACTCTGTGTGGATTGTTAGAACTTCTCCACAGTTATGTCCACAAACCTCAACACTTCTTGTAGACATTATCGACTTCTTTCTCCTTATAGTTCCGCTTGCTTGTGGTGTCATTTACTCAGTTGAACCAATAAACCGCACAACTCTTGTATCTTTCTCCCACTACGAAATAGGTCTCGGTAATGAGTGACAGAACTGCCCTATCCCGCCCCAACCGCTTAGATGGCCAGCCCGAGCGCAATAATTTCCCCCTGCTGGCTTCCTGGCTTCAATCATTTGAGCGTTTGCTTGCCACAGTTTCCCGCCGAGCCCCGAAACCCGTGCCGAGAGAGCATAAAACTCAATGATTATTTTTACAATTTGGTCCATTCTTTATGTTGGTTTAATTGAAAATTTTACGACACAGTCTGCACGTTAATTAACACGGAGGTCCGCGTCTTGGCGTACGATTATTATAGCCATGTTTTTTTTTTTGGTTGATGGACTCTAAGACAACTTTTCCTTCAGGATTTTTATATGATCTTTCACTCTCCAAATGAACAATATAAACAGGAAACAAGAGCACAAAGAACGTTGGATAAATCCTGCCACAATGTCTTATGTCACACTTCCGTTCAGCACGATTACGCGTCCACCCTGGGGCGACTGTGCGTGTGCTGATATTTCTGGGTAAACATATATTTATTTTTTATCTTTTCTACTCCCTCTTCCACTGTTAGCTTCCTTAAGCTCGGTCCAGCACCAAGACGAGGTGGAAAATAAATCATCACGTCCATCAGAACGGCACGTTTTCCCTACTTCCAGCCAGTCCATCAGGAGCAATGGCGGGCGCCCTCATACAAGCACACGCTACCAGGGGAGCCGGTGGGATGGATTTAATTTTCTCCACTAATTGATTGACGGATCGAAACGGGTAAAAACACTGGACAGATCATTAACGGCCAGTGCTCCGTCGGGAGTGTACCGAACGGGAGCAAGATTGATCAGGTCTCAGGGCTGTGAACGAATGATGTTGAAGTCTTGCTGCTGAAAACCGACGGTGGCAGACGCCTCGAGAGGTACGGTTTTACAAATAGACCAATTAATCTCCAATGTGAAGGAGTGGATGTTGGAGGGGTAGTGGATTGGAGGTGGTGCGAAATGATTGGAATTTTATTCGACACTCGATAGTGTTCGTCCGGGGAAGCTTACGCTCGATACGCCAAAAAGGAAAAGGTCCCCGATAATAAAGCGAAAAGCTGCCTTACAACGACAGAGATGGGTTTTCTGTCAGCTTTTCGGCTGAACAAGTTTTGTCCTAGATTGAAAAATCTTGGGAGATCGGATTAAATAGCTTGTATAATAGTTTACTACTTTTAACGCAAAAAGCTAAAAATTTAGACAGTTTTTGTACTTTGGTACATCTAAGTTAGTTTATGGCTCTCATATATAAAAAATTTTACGTTTTATAGACTTTACGTTAGCAAAAATGGTAAACGAGTCCTTGGAAAAGACAAATGTTCATACGCCTTCTATTAAGTAAATGTTATTCTTATGCTTTACGCTTTATGTTTAATAATCCGTGTAAAGTTTTTAATGAGGAGCAACAGGACCTTGAAGAGTTACTACCTACTCACGACAGGATAGGTGTCAAAGTCCGTCTGAAATGTTCTTCTTATAGTATATTTAAGATGTAAAACTACTCCGCATAGTTTTAAAGGTGCAATAAATCATTAACGATCTTGAAGAACTATAAACTTATTTGCTTTGCTGTAAACATCCTTCAAGACGCCATCTTTCACAAGATAGAATCAGAGGACGAACCAGCTTCGCAAGACAGAACAAGGCAGAGCTATCCAGTTACTGACGAACCAAATCAGACAAGCCAAAAATATCAAACCAAGACATCTTTAGGCTATACAGAAAAAGAAAGAATAGAAGGAACTTGATTGTTAAAACTGGTAAAATATTTTACTGTGCGAAACATCTAGAGTAGTTCCTTGATTTAATACAGAGCAAGGATCAAGCATTAACGACGGCTGTATGAAAACACACAAAACCAGTTAAACTGACACGAGAAATATACTTTTATACTGTTTAAGAGCTGTTTTAAAGTTGTTAGATTTTCAAATGCTTCTTAGCTGCTGATTTAAAGATAACGACATTTTACATTGTAAATCCCGTTTACTGAGTCGACTATCAAAACTATTCGAAAATTTAATATCGCAGTTGTGGAAAGAAATCCATTATTTCTCGTAGCACATCCTCGAACCAACATTCTTTCTTAAGCGTTACAATGATATGAAGCAGAAATAGGAAATGACTTGTTTCTTAACCATATTCCCGAGCCCCATACCGATTTTATAGTTTCCATTTATACTTCTTCTTACAAACAATCTTGAACGCACGAACCACTACCGAATAGCACAAAGCATCTCTTAAGTGCACTGGGACGCCGAAGAAGAGGGACAGTTTATATTGACCATAAACAATCGACGGAGGCCATACAATCAGCGCTGAAAGCTTACCCGATCCCAATGTTTCGAGGTTACGATGAATAAAATTGCACCGCCACACAATGAATGCACCGGATTGCATTGCAGCGTTGTTTATGTGGTCGTAAAACCACCACTACCACCACCACCAAGTTCAATCGCGTACATGTGCACTCGATCAATATTTGAATTCTTTGTAAAAATTTTAACCCCCCGAAGCGGGATACAAGCATGTTTGTTTTGCTGGTTGCTGCTTGTATCTCTAATCGTTTGATGCGCGAGGCAAACCGGGGCAGAAAGAGATTTTGCAATAAAATACGACAATTTATTGCCTTTCAAGTGCAACAGCACACACACACACACATGCACTTCGATGCACTTCGGTAGAGTCTTGCAAAATGCATACTTTCCCATCGTTTCCGTTGGAAGAAGGGATTTTATGTGCTTGGGATATTTCCGTTCATCTGTCAGTGTGTGGTGTAAGAGGCAATGGTTAAGTGTCCCTCGTTCGCCAACCACGTGTTCGTTCGTTTGCAAAGAGAAGGCAAAACACAAGGTTTAACATCAAACGAATGTATTCTCCGCCGTTGCCGAGTTATATCGACAGTCGATGAAAACTTTTCATCCTCAATCGTTTCCCTGTTTGTGAGTGCTTGAAGTGCCCGCTCTCCGGTTGTTTTCAATCGTTGCTATAAAAAAACACAATTTCCAAGAATAGAAGCTTGAGATGATATACTTTTTCTTAACTTAACGATCTTTGTAAGTGTCAATATCAAATAAAAATGACTAACAACGTCAGCAGCAGCCGGAGCAAATTTCTAGGAACTGTAAGTCTACTAAAGTTACAAATAAAACGTTACCTTGCAAAGTGAAAACAAACAGTCTGTCAGAGAATATGAATCCTGTAGGAGGTTGTACCTGGGCAACTTTCTTCCACACAGGTAGGAGCTTGTAAAAAAGTTCCATATTGTTTTCCTTCCGGCATTCCCTGTGCAGTATGTTTGTGTTGTACACAGTTGCTACTACTACAACTATTGTTATTACTTCCACTACCGTCACAACCTGTTGAAGGAAAAGAGAATCTCGTTGATTCTGTTTACCATTCGAAAACAAGGGCTCCGGGATGGTTCGATTGAGATGCACGAGAACTACCCTTTGGGACCTATCCGAGGATAAAAAAAACATGGGTGAAGAAGGGACGACTGCTAGTAGTTTGCAAATTGCAGCTTGTAAACTCTCGATTGTTGGAGAAGGTAGAACGTACGCCCGTAGGACCAAAATGTTGCACTATGAGGCTGTCCTGGTTAAAAATGCAGGAAAGTTATTCCGTTTCAAGATATTTCATTGTTGTTAATTGTTTTAATGGTTATAAATAGTTTTTCAATTTCAATATCCAGAATGCGCCTATGTATCGAATCATTCTTAAACGTCGATGTCGGTGACGATTCCAAAAAGTAAAATGACTAAAACATATATCGCATTTACAATAAACAACAAAACTTTGGGCTGTATGATGACTTCAACTAGACAAATTAAAATATTAACTAGCTTTTGGTAAATATTCGAGCAATCATAGATGGTATAGCTTTTTATAACAGGCATACCGCTTTAACAATTTGTCACTTAACGCTTTACAAACTTGCAACATGTTTGGAAGAAGCAATGTGTTAAAAAATCGTATATTTTCTACAAAAAAAAATTATTAGGTTTTCAATTATAAAATATGATTATTAGGTTTTCATTATTGACAATACGGCCTTCGGCCGTCATATTGTAACTTAAATTAAAAAAAATAGGTTTTCAATACAAAACTGAACAGCTTTATGTGATGCATATTGAGGTGATATAAGCAATAGATAGTTATAATTCTTTGAAATTCTTGAATAATGATTTTTCAAACATTTGCAGGATTATAATTTTCAGATTTTTATTCGAAAAATATCTAATTCTTTTGCTGTTGGATAGCTGTATCCGTCAACTTATATGAAAATTATTTGAACAGCAAAACGTAAGAACTGGCTAAGGCCATCATAAACCACATAGTTGGCTTTCATCAAGTACTGGGCGTCTCCATCGTACTACCGTATCGTATACTAATGAATAATTATACTTAAAATGCTCACAAACTTTGCAGCTGGATGCTCATTGAAAACAAACCATGAACGACAAGTATTTTGGAAGCAATTAGTTCTCAAAAAAAACACAAACCAATCATTAAAATCATTGTATTAATTCATCCGTTTGAATTTTCTGTCTCTAGAAGACAGTATCTCCGGATCTGTGCAGTAAATAGTATTAAAGAGATGAAATCTCCTTTGCTAAATTATTGTTTTTGAACATGTATCAAAACTCTATAAATCTGACATTTATTTCTGACCGTGCCCACCCAACAGTGCAAAGACCTGGCTGCCTTAGAATAAGTATCCATTTTACATACTGCTTAACGAGAACAAACAGGACTCCCCATTGCAATCCGATGTTGCAATCTGAAACGAAGCTGAGAGAAAAAAAACCGAGTAGGTTGCAAAATTGTTGAAGCAAGTAGCCAATTTTCAAACCTTTCGCCTTTCCCCATCACCAGAAGGAGGTTAAACCCCTGAGGAGGTTTAAGGAAGTAATTCATGTGAATAAAAAAAAACAGAAAACTTGGTCCCGGATAGTCTGCACGAATAGTTTGGCGCGATCTAACACTAACACAGCGTATCCAGAAACTATTTATCCTTGCAATCACAGCTAATGGTCATCCGTAGGCATCATGACACACACGCATAACACTGTGCACTGGTTCCGGTTCCATCGTCCAATCAGCTAAACCCGCAAGAAACACCGTTTCCATGTGCCACCCGCAGGGTTTGCAGTAATCCGAAGCTCCCACCGGTCAACCCACTGCCATCACGGAATCTAGCGCTATCAAACAAAGATCGTAACTTTCAATTTGCAACTTACTCTCGGACTGGGCTGGAGACGAGCCAACTGATGGCGTTCGGCACCCACCACGGTTTCTTGGCAAGTGTCGAAGGAAAACAATGCACACCACCCGAACGGGTGATTGTTTTTCCGCTCTCGCTTTATCTTCCCGATGTGCAACGTGAATAATAAAACTTTGCGCTTCTTAAAGAACCCCGCAGGCAAGTCGTGCCATGTTTTACTTTGGCAAGAAACCGTACGGCCAGTCTGCTTTAATTCATCAGTAACAGCGTAATGCTTCAAAGGATGTGCCGAATGAGCTGAGAGAAGAATTTTTGCAGGAGGCCGTTCTAAAAGATTACTGGTTCTGGAAAGAACGATTGGACTAGCTCTGCCTACCGCAAAGAAACAGCTATAATTTTAGCCTTAGGACATGCGAAGCTCAACGGTTTCTTGGAATCGATGGCACAGTGATACTGACCGAGCTAACCTCACTATACCGTACCGCTTTGTAAAGAAAGTTGCTCCTGGGCGGGGGTTAAACGGAAGCGGAAATTGAACACAAATGGAAGCAGGAAACAGAAGCGGGAAGCGATGAAAGCTCGACCACTCGACCCGGGCTTTTGGCGGAACCGGACTTTCAGTTCCGGATGAGAAGGTAAATGGCTCCATCGGAAGTGAGCCCGATCGGTACGCTTCGTTCCGTACGCCACGATAAACATCTTCATGTGCAGGTTTCAATTGTAGGCTTGTTCGTTCATTCGTTCTTTCCTTATGTAAGGATTACGTTGTTTTTGGTAAGGGGTAAAAACTTAGTAACTTTAGTGACTTGCTTTTTACTTAGGGCATTTCATTGTGCAGGTCATCATTAGGTTGAGTTTCACATAAGATAAAATTTTTTTATCTAAACATTGTTAATTGATTAACTGGTTGGTTGCAATTGTTAAAACGCTTAACTTTCAACAAACATTGTTCCAATTCTTGGTCATTTGTCTAAATTTATACCATTGCACAGCAGACACCGCGGACCAGACACATATTAGGTAACACATTTCATTTTTGTATCACCAGGTGGTTTAATAAGTCTTTGTCCTTGAACATAGATGGCACCACTAAAAAATAATATGTGTAAAAATATTAAGATAAATAGGTGTTAGACCATGAACATGTAACATAAAGTCTTTCAAGCTAAACAACGTTTGTTATTTAAAACGTTATTAAGGCGATATTATTACGTTTCCGTTTCACAACTGCCTTTCAAATGATGAAAATAGTTCAAATTGAATATAGGTCTGATAAAGGTTACTTAGAATCCAACCCAAACTTTTCTGGTCAAAAATCATCAAAATAGAAACGAATTTTGAGATAAAAAAAATCTTACTCCAAGATTATCGTATCGAAATGTAGCAAGATCGTTGTGATCGCCAAATTTTTCTGCAAAGCCGCTATTTTTATTATAAAAGAAAACAATTGCCAACAACTAATTTCGTTCTTAGTGTGGACAGCAACTGATCAATCCAACTTTTAACAAAATAAAAGTTAAAAATAATATCAAAGATTTGTTGTGAATATAGTTAAAAGGAAATAGTTAACCTTATGAGCTTCCCCACCAGATGAAGCATTTACGATTGTGTTTTATTTTTCATGTACGTATAAATTTAGTTCTAAGCTAAAGCAAGATTTTAGCAATACAGCCAGGCCGTTCTATATGATTAAAAAAGGCATTATTTTAATAAATATGTTTCATATACAATTTTATGCGTAATACGGCGCACGGTGGCCGATAAGCATGATCTGTGATAGCAGATATGTGATATGTGATTGCGGTATCGATCTTCACACGTCAGTACCGATAATCGCATCCCATCGTTCCTTCCACAACTGACTTTCCAGCTACGGGTATAAAAGAGAACCAGCAATGGTAGGCCAAGACCGCGCGAGAGAAAAGAACGACTTGTTTGGAATTCAGAACTCTTCTTTTGCTTTCAATAAACGATGATGATCGGCATCAAACGCCGGAAAACAATTAATGCGTTCTAACCTTTTACGAAAGTAAACACTTTGAAATTGAATTGAATAACAACAAATAATCAATAATAATAATAAAATATAAGCTATTACTATAACACATGATGGAGACGCATGGTGTTTTACGATAACAGATGATGGAGACGCCTGGTGTTTTACCATACCACCGAAATTAAATTGAAAAGGAAATCATATAACATGGCTTTTGATAAAAATATACTAAAACGATTAATAGTCTAGACCAAATGCCGGGTATTGTACATTCACCTGCCATCTACTGCACCTAATGCAGCTGCATAAATAGCAGCGACCAAGAACTGTCCCTGCCCATAAACCCATCCGAAGGTCAAACGGTCAAACGTATAATGGCAGCTCGAACGTAATGTCGTGATTGTTTGCATCCTTGGGAGCAAAATCCTCAAAGCGACGGAAGAGAAACTGGACATCATCAGCATCAAAACTGGAACACCTTTCAGCTGACCTCACACAGTGCGCTGGTTCGTTAGAGCGCATGAAATCTTCTCAGCTGCGAGCCGGTGCCAAACGGTGAAGCTTGTAGTAAAGATGTACGCTTTATTAGTTTCCACCATTTCCTGTGCGCTCGTTGCACAAAACCTATCAAGAGCCCAGCTCCCGGCATCAGGTCCAGGGTACGTGTACCATAAATAGCGCCGGCAGTGCAATTTATATTTTTTCGATAATTTCTCGATTGTGGAATCGTGATCGTACATATATTTCTTCCTCCGTTCGTTCGGCTCGCACACATCTTGCCGGACAGAAGATGGTGCAATAAAAGCATTACTTCAACCGGGAGACTCCACGTGCAATCATAACACCGAACAGAAACGCTGTCAGGCGCTTGTTTGCCAGTGGCCAGTGGCAAATGGAATCCTTGCGTTCCGTATCCTCTGGTGCCGTACAAGTAATTCCACGTAAATAACTTTCCGCAGATCATACTTGGATTGGATTTATGAAAGTAAAAAGCTAGCGGGGTCTTCCCGCCACAGACAATGCTGTGACAAGGATGAACACACAAACGACCGATGGCTGGGACGAAAACAATATAAAACTGACGCCCATAGTCGGTGTCGGTGGTGCTTGGTGTTTGTGTGGTACGACGTTCACCTCGGAAAGCAAACGACTCTTCCACCTTCAATATTGCTTCCGGTAAGTAATGGTTCTTCGTAAATCAGGTTTGTCAGTAATTGTGCAATAATGAAAATCGACAACAAAAAAACTGCGGAAAAAGTGTTGAAATATTTCATGTTACGCTTTCACTACTTGTTCCGGCGAAAACGTGCTCAAGTAAGTAAGCGTGCTGAATGTGGCCTGCCCAATTTGAAGTAGCAATTAAGAGAAAATTGTGTGTTTTTTTTAAATACACTTTAATTATTTTTTTAATTATTAATTAAAAGTTAAGTCCTATGTTTCTTCCTCTTTTAATATCAAAAATAGTTTTATATTGCTATTACTATTCTCTTAACAGTGGTCTCACTAATAGGCCTTCCCAATCTGACAGTTATTTTAACCGATCAGCGCGATTGTGCTTCGCCAAAACAATATTGAACGATGTATAATAAACAGAATGGGCTCATTATCACCATACCGCGCCACTTATGCCTACCTACTGGGGTGCTATTGTATCGCGAAACTTACCTCACCCAATCGGTTCGCTTACAGCGTAAGTGGATAACAAGCTGACTAAAGCAATCTCTACCGATCGCTATCGATAACGATACCGATAACGAACGGCACAGTGCGATCTGCCATAATTATACAATTTAGTGCTTGTACAGATTTATCTCCCTCTCCTTCACTCGCTCTCTCCACCAGCAATTGTTATCCCCACACCACACATGGTGCATGAATAACAATTGATGACAAAATGTACACAATAGAACAGAAGCCATACTATTCCATGCCCTCCCGGGGGCACACAGTCACAACCAGCACCATCACACAGCGCCCTCTCAACAGTTGGCTTATGTGGGAAGATTTATAAATTAATTACTCTAATTTGTGTTTATGAATTAATGCCCTACGTTCTACACATTTGGTGTGTGTGTGTGCGTGTGCCGAACAGGGTGAAACGTTTGCGCGAATTAGTTTGTTGCTGTTTTAATCAGCCCTATCGGTTAGTATCATTAGTAAATCAACGGTATTTAGACGTCAAAATAGTAGATCGCTGTTGTGAGTGCTTAAGTGAATGGAGTATTTATTCAAAGTGGAAGTGAACGCTGAATGATATTGATATGCCAATGCTGCATCATTCAGTAAGTTCCGCATTATCATTAGTGAGGTTGGAAATTTTATTCGTTTAAAGTATTAACACACAGCAGATTGTGCTAAACTGATTTATTGACTTTAACAGCTATTATTTTCCAGTTCAGATGAATCTGGGCAGACTTTTTGGGTGTGTTGCTTGTTTTTCTGAATTTGAAGCTTAAAAGTCTACTTCAATATAAAAAAATAGCTCTCAAAATGTTTCATAAATCTCTAGTAATTAAGATACTATAAATGTAACGGTGTTCCAATCCTTACAGAATAGCGCATTATGTAACCGATCAGCGCGATTGTGCTTCGCCAAAACAATATTGAACGATGTATAATAAACAGAATGGGCTCATTATCACCATACCGCGCCACTTATGCCTACCTACTGGGGTGCTATTGTATCGCGAAACTTACCTCACCCAATCGGTTCGCTTACAGCGTAAGTGGATAACAAGCTGACTAAAGCAATCTCTACCGATCGCTATCGATAACGATACCGATAACGAACGGCACAGTGCGATCTGCCATAATTATACAATTTAGTGCTTGTACAGATTTATCTCCCTCTCCTTCACTCGCTCTCTCCACCAGCAATTGTTATCCCCACACCACACATGGTGCATGAATAACAATTGATGACAAAATGTACACAATAGAACAGAAGCCATACTATTCCATGCCCTCCCGGGGGCACACAGTCACAACCAGCACCATCACACAGCGCCCTCTCAACAGTTGGCTTATGTGGGAAGATTTATAAATTAATTACTCTAATTTGTGTTTATGAATTAATGCCCTACGTTCTACACATTTGGTGTGTGTGTGTGCGTGTGCCGAACAGGGTGAAACGTTTGCGCGAATTAGTTTGTTGCTGTTTTAATCAGCCCTATCGGTTAGTATCATTAGTAAATCAACGGTATTTAGACGTCAAAATAGTAGATCGCTGTTGTGAGTGCTTAAGTGAATGGAGTATTTATTCAAAGTGGAAGTTAACGCTGAATGATATTGATATGCCAATGCTGCATCATTCAGTAAGTTCCGCATTATCATTAGTGAGGTTGGAAATTTTATTCGTTTAAAGTATTAACACACAGCAGATTGTGCTAAACTGATTTATTGACTTTAACAGCTATTATTTTCCAGTTCAGATGAATCTGGGCAGACTTTTTGGGTGTGTTGCTTGTTTTTCTGAATTTGAAGCTTAAAAGTCTACTTCAATATAAAAAAATAGCTCTCAAAATGTTTCATAAATCTCTAGTAATTAAGATACTATAAATGTAACGGTGTTCCAATCCTTACAGAACAGCGCATTATGATTCTTATGGTAAATTTTGTATAAAAGTTTTGACGTTTATTAAATTAAATGCTGTATACTCTTTATCATTGAATTCAGAAACATAGGTTTGGAACAACTGCTAGTCAACAAACTTGATAATCGAACCACAGTTTTGGCACATTTATCTTTAAAATAGGTTTTCTAATGCGTAATGCGTTTAGTGACAGGTAAATGCAGTTCTCTGTTGAACGACTACTCCAAAGTATGACAATTATTCTTCTGTAACAAGACAACCTCGTGAGGGCTACCTGGCTTACTTGACTTAGTCAGTCCTGTGTACTTGGAGACGGTCCCGACGAGGTTCGAAACCCGATCTTGCGGAATGAAAACTGGCACCACTAATACCTCTTCCACCGACTTTCCCCTGGACAGATACTGTCTAAAAATTAAAGTTTCCGTACTAGATCTCTCGTACTTCTCTCTCCCATTTATAGTTCTATTGTACATAACGCTCAGTATTGGAAATGGCCTCTATAACGACAGTTTTTGTATAGCTCTCCTGTAAGCCTCGCCGTGAATAGTGTTGGGTAGTGAGCTCGAGAACTTCACTGAGTCAGATCCACAATAAACTCCGAGTTTTGGAGCACTCTAGGAAGCACGTTACTCACTATGACTGCGAAGAATGAAGAACTATCTGCATTTTGAAACGCTGCTTCACTATTAGGCCCTCAAACAATAAAAGTAGCTCTCTGCATTTTTCCTTTGCAGCTGCTTTTTTTAACTAATGCACAACAAAATAGTCATAAACATCATTCTTCATTCTAATATTGACAAACCTTTCATAAAAACACATTGTATTGAAATGATTTGACAGCTGTCAACTGAAGAATGACAGTGTGCAGCTGAAGCCAGCTACACTTACCTTTCATCTAAGTATATCATGTTCATCAACATGCTCATGTCGATCCTTGATTTGTTTGTATAATTTGCAGGCAAATATGACATTCAAATCAGCGCAGCAAAATAATTAATACATCCATTCCCCCAATCACCATCGGAGGCCGTGTCAGGCCAATAGCCCAACGGTTCCCAACCACCCATTTTCCAGTGCTGTTTTCGTATGAGACGCGATTCATATCGAATGCTTTAAATTAAGTTAATGCAACCGAAACTAATGCAATGCAATTGCCAATGTGCAAATTAACGTTCGCTTACGGTCAGCTGTAATTAATGCTATCACCACTGCACCGATGCAACACCGCCACAAACAGCATGAGCCCCATGCCGCATTTCGAGGGCCCCATTTGATGAATATATATTCTATGCACCTATTTATGCTTAGCTAAGCCCCGCACACCCAACAGCTGCATCCCCTTTGTCCCGGGCTGTTCTCAAACCCTCATGCTCGGTAGCCGTTTCTGATTAACTGTTTGCATCAGTTATCGCTGTAGGTATCTGTTAAATGTTATTTTTGGTTGTTTGCTAACTGGATGTCGGTAGCTGCACCGACAAAACCAGTTACGCTACGAATTATTTCACACAAAATTATTACGATACACTCGCTTGCCATGATCAGATTCGGTACGTACATAACAGATCTCGGAATTCAACTCGGCAGATGTATTAATGATTACACACGTGGGTACGCAAGCGGCACGCAAAAAAGGAACGTCAGTAGGAAAGCTTTCCTGCACCAAGTAGTAATGATTGGTGCCCCATCTGCTTCTGAGAGCCGGCTATTAATTGGTGCAACATATGCAACAACGCAACAAATGATGATTGCAGCGCAAATTGCAAAACCCCCCGAAAATGTCCGTGTACGGTTTGTCGACAACATCAAAGCACAACATCGTCAACGCCGCACGGACCGGTGCATTCGTTCGGAAATGGAAATCAGGTAGATAAAAGCACATTTTTCCGGCTACATTTCGTGCGGATCGGAATGATGGTGCATGTGGTACTGGCATATGTATACAATCGACACGACAATCGATGAACAATAATTATGCCGACATTTTGTATGGAAATGTTTGTGCCATTGTTGTGTTGGACATTGTTGAGCTTATTAGGAAGCACCATGGTGGAAATATTTTCAACTTTTATAAACATTCCTCTCGAATTAAAATTTTGTTTGAATATTGTTTTTAATGTAAAATACGAGTGGTGTGGTTTTACCTCATCTCTACTCTTTGGGAGATTACAGAGCCCGAAAGTATGCAATAAACGAAAGAAAAACGAAATCGATTTTCTGGCAAGGTTAGCTCGTGTTTTGGAGAGTAGGTAGAGTGATCGCTGTAAACAACAACAATTTCACAACAAAATTTTCCACACTTGATGCATTTAATCTGATTGTGAAAGCAGTTTGTTGCATACTTGCAGGCGTTTAACATCACAAAATATATTAAATAATCTTAAGCAACTGTAGAAATTTGTCCTACATTCTTATAGTCTTTCAGACTTCTTTAAGAGTCCCACTGAAGGACAAAGAAAGAGTCACTCAATTTCACAAAACTGTTTTCAGTGACTTTCTATAAAACTATTCTTCAACAACTGGTCCTGAAGAATGATCCAAAAGCAGAATGATATAACATCTAATACAGTTCTTGGACACCCTTAGCTTACAAACTTAATGTGAGTAAATAACATAATTGCATACCTTCAGGCGCCAAGAGCTGTAATATTGTTGTGCTTGCCGTTCTTTTAGTTATGCGTCAATTAATTCCAGGTTAATTTTATTTTTAAGGAAAACCTGGACAAAATAAGTCGATTTTAGTTGATTTTAGATAGCATATGGGATTCTCAATTATCTTAACCGTGCTAGTTAAAACACAATGAAACGTCGTTGCATACTCACTGGGATCCAAGAATAGCAAACTTTCTTTATTATTTTGATCTCGTGCACCAAATATACTAACCATGTAGTAGGCCCTATAATGCCTTCTTGGTTCTTTGTCTATGTGGACGGCCTAAAATACTTCACGACTTGAGTCACCCGGTGCCATTCTCATGACATTATCAGCCCTCCTGAGCGTAACTAGTCTAATCCACTTCACAAATGTGCAATGCAGATCTTGGTACAGGTAGCAGAGCTCATCATTGTAACGGCTAAGCAGATTTCCTCATAGCCAAAGCTTTGTCCGTCGTGATAGATATTTTGAGAGGAAAAGTTTCCTCAGCCTTTAGGTATGAGCGGTTGTTGTTGTTGATGCTGACTTTTGACTCCATCATAGGCGAAGTTCTGAAGGACTTCAAAGGTACGATCGCCTGTCTATTTTTTCATTTTAAACATTTTCTTACTTGTGTATTTTACATGGTAGTTCCGTAACGTGCAGCAATTGAAATTGTCTCTTATATCTGCTACATTTATTCGTAAAGTCGTCCCTCCAACTCTTCATGCACCCCATCTAAACTCACCTCCGAACAGCACTTGTTGCGCTCAATTCAATATCAATCGTTCCTGAACCACTCAATACGCTATTTCACCCGTATTTCTGAAGTTTGTTTTTTTTTCTTTACCAATTAGTAAACATCCATCAACCGGAAGGCAACTAATTTATGCCAGCTCACCAGACTGCTCATGCTTTATGTATATGCAAATGGTCACAACGGCATGGGGCAAACCGTTCCAGCCGGCCAACGATCCAGCTGATGGATGCCGCTAGTGCTTGCAACACTTTACCGGCTTCGATGTATATTTGCGAACACTTTATGAGGATCGTGTGTGTGTGTGTGTGTGTGTGTGTGTGTGTGTGTGTGTGTGTGTGTGTGTGTGTGTGTGTGTGTGTGTGTGTGTGTGTGTGTGTGTGTGTGTGTGTGTGTGTGTGTGTGTGTGTGTGTGTGTGTGTGTGTGTGTGTGTGTGTGTGTGTGTGTGTGTGTGTGTGTGTGTGTGTGTGTGTGTGTGTGTGTGTGTGTGTGTGTGTGTGTGTGTGTGTGTGTGTGTGTGTGTGTGTGTGTGTGTGTGTGTGTGTGTGTGTGTGTGTGTGTGTGTGTGTGTGTGTGTGTGTGTGTGTGTGTGTGTGTGTGTGTGTGTGTGTGTGTGTGTGTGTGTGTGTGTGTGTGTGTGTGTGTGTGTGTGTGTGTGTGTGTGTGTGTGTGTGTGTGTGTGTGTGTGTGTGTGTGTGTGTGTGTGTGTGTGTGTGTGTGTGTGTGTGTGTGTGTGTGTGTGTGTGTGTGTGTGTGTGTGTGTGTGTGTGTGTGTGTGTGTGTGTGTGTGTGTGTGTGTGTGTGTGTGTGTGTGTGTGTGTGTGTGTGTGTGTGTGTGTGTGTGTGTGTGTGTGTGTGTGTGTGTGTGTGTGTGTGTGTGTGTGTGTGTGTGTGTGTGTGTGTGTGTGTGTGTGTGTGTGTGTGTGTGTGTGTGTGTGTGTGTGTGTGTGTGTGTGTGTGTGTGTGTGTGTGTGTGTGTGTGTGTGTGTGTGTGTGTGTGTGTGTGTGTGTGTGTGTGTGGTGTATGCTGAGAAAAAAACCTCAACGTGAGATCAGCTCCATGGGACGAAGTTTTAGTGAGAAAAAATGTTCATCGCACTACGATGGTGTGCATACGGAAGCAGCATGAAGAGTTCAATTGACAACTAATCCAATAAAACTGTATCCATAGTAACGTGAAAGCTGCTTCCATGGCTGAACGTCAGGCAGAGCATGGCCTCCTGTCTAATAGACGCAACAAAAAGTCTGAGCCTTCCTGATGCAATTTTCCGAACTCACATTGATCCTTTTTTTCTCCACGAACCCACATGGAGCACACGTGGCGAACTTGTGGCGATGATGTGTTTACAGAAATTAATACCTAAATGAAGCTGTCTGAAAGGTTTTCTTCGGGACTACTCCACTACCTACCATAGTATGTGTGTATCCTGATCCGGTACGGTTAGTAGCTTTTCTAATGGAAAAGTTTAAAGCTGCAAAACCCACACACAAACACATACACACATATGAAAGTCTGCACAGCCTTAAGGCATACGGTTGTAGCTTGCATGACCTGGTGCTAGTGTTGCTAATGTTCATCATACCAACTTTTTCGTGCAAGGAACAAATCCTGGAGACCTTCTGCAGAACTGTTGGAGGGAAAAAATAAATATATTAAGTGTATAGTAAAGCACCGGTGGCATTTCAGCATATTTTTTTCTTTTTGTATGGTTGATGACAACAAGACCAAACTCGAGAATATTAACCTCCCCATGGTAAGGCTGATACTTGTGATGATGATGATGATGATGATGATGATGATACTGTAAAACAAAAGTTTCTCGACATCCAAGTCGATAAACACCGAAAGCTATACCCGAATGGATGTCTGGTTGCCCCGTTGCCAATAACTTGACCGCCAAACATTCTTTCCCATGAACGACACAGGAGTGTTACTTTGCATCCCATTTTTTAATGTGCCTCAAACTTCAGATACAAAATCGACATAAAGGGGGTATCACTTTACGACAAGCTTCGCATACATGACTTTATCCCATAGAAAAACAGCAGGTTCAGTATATCACCCTACGCACACAACATGGCCAGGATGGAAGGAGACTAGGTTTCATTAGAATATGGGATTAAAAGTTTCACGCATAAGCTCTTTCGGAGTCACAAAAAATAATGTCCTTCAAGCGTACTTTGGTACTATGGGAACCTTCGGGAGTAGGAAGGATTCATCAATAATATTAGAATACGGAAAAATATTGACCACATGAAATGATATGGTAGGATAGAAATGTAATCAAACGTGACTTTAAGCAGCATTAGGATACAGCTGATGAAGAATTTTCAACTTGTTCCAATGGATTAGCATTCAATGAAGGGTAAGATTAAGTGTCCGTTGGATGATTGGTTTTTCTTTACGTTCTTATGGATAAATATGACGCTTGATTGTTTTAATCAAAGCTCTTCATACCACCATCATTAGCTTTCCGCTGATGGCCAACTGCTTGTAAGATGGTGTGTTGCGGGAGCCGGCGAATGAATATCGCGCGAAGGAGGAATAAATAAGAACCTACTTTTCTCTTCGTAACGCTAGTGGTTTGTGAATGATTCATGCACATGAACGACTCCTGCCAGCAATACTGATTGATGAGCGTTAAATGCACTCGAACGGAGAATGTTTAGTTGGAATATTTAACGCAATTAGAAAGCCAAAGCCTTCCTGTCCGTGAAGAACGTGACCTCGGTGTCGAGAGCCTTATTGACGAAATGTTAGTGTGGATTGTTCGTTTATTTAATCCTACATCAACTAAACCGGCTTAAATGCTAATTGTACAAACGCGCGCCTCGTCCCCTCTTCACTCTATCTCGATCACCGCTCCCACCTTGGTAAACGCTTCCTTCAGCTTTTCGGCCTCTTCTTTCGGGATATCTTCCTTCACGATGGTTGGCGCACTTTCGACGAACTTTTTCGCCTGCACCAGATTCATGCCCTCGAGCAGATTCTTCACCTCCTTAATCAGCGCCACCTTCTGCTTTTCGTCAAACTTGACCAGCTTCACCTTAAACGTCGTTTTGACTACCTTCGGGGCGGCTTCCTCTTCGTCCGCTGCAGCCGGCGCAGCACCACCAGCTCCTGCAGCAAATGCTCCAAATCCAGCCGGCATCATGGCCGTATCCGGGAGGTTAAGCTTCCGCTTCAGCAACGTACTCAGCTCGGACACTTCTAGCAGGTTTAACTGGGCGATACTGTCGACGATGGACACTAGCTTCGGGTCAGCCGGCTTTTCCGTTCCTTCCGGCACCGGTATCGTAAGCTTTGGCGAACTGGCCGAGGCAACTGCAGCTTCCGCATGTCGGACGGCGTTCGTTGTGATGTGGCGGGTGAGGGAAGCTACGCGAGAAAACTGGCCAACTGTCCTTAGGGCGATCATTTTGCGTTTTAGTGTAGATATATTGCTGCAAAAGTTGTGTAAAAATTAAGGATAGTCCCGGGTGGTCCGAATTTTCTACCAACAGCACGCGAACCAGGTTGTGTTGTGACAGCTGTGACGTAACTGAAGCCGTGCTGCCAGCATTAAATATCAACAATTTTTGTGACATTTTAATATTTCTATTTTCATCGCAACAAAACGAAACAGTAATTAATTTATATCATGATGATAACAAAGTACACGTAACCACATTTAATTGAAATTTAAATGCCCCATCTATCCGAATACAAATCGATTTTCAAATTTTACCGTTACCGGTTGCTGTCAAACGAAATGATGCAACCGGTTTCGAACCGGTTCGGTCCAAATTCAAAGAAGCTTCCAACTGTCAACAAGCTGCAACGACTTTTGCCTGCGCGTTGTTATGAATTGTGTGTGTGTATGCGCGCTATAGAAAACGTGAAATTTTCTGGGGTTTTCAATAAAAATATCGTGTTTCATCTATTAAAACCCGTCTTGCTACGTGCAAACAACCTAGGATAAACAGTTACAGTTCAGTGTGCATCAAAAATTCTACCCACAGTGCTGTTTATTGTGTGATTCAGTTTGGCTTTGGTGTGATGCTTGTTGTTCGGTTTGGCGTCTGTTGATCTGCTGGCTTTTGTTGATCTTGAATAAAACCATCACAAAGCATGAGCTCAAGAGGAAAACGATCATCCGTAAGCGTGTGTTTGAGAAAAGTGCTGTGGAACTTTTAATAAACGAACGTTTGTTTTTTTAGATCCTAAGCCAAAGCCTTCCTGTCCGTGAAGAACGTGACCTCGGTGTCGAGAGCCTTTCCACCGTGTTGCCCTTTCTCCGGGGTTGGTGGAGTTGTTTATTGTTTTGTGTAGCTAATCGATTTTCACAGTTGAGCTGTTATTAGCATAATCCTGCAAATTGCATTTGCATCACGTGTCTACCGAAGAAACAATAATCTCAGATTGGCGTTTCTAGGGTAGGATTCCGGTAGGCGGCCCTATCCCAATTCTTGATACTCCATCTTGAAGTGAAAATGCATAAAAATTTATACAAGTTGTCAGAGATGAAGAATTGTGAGAAAACATCTTGTTGAACACATACCTAAATTAAATAAATGTTAATTATTCAGTTTTTTGTTTGCTTGTGGTCTGTAAAAATCTTCTCTTATCACATTTAGAATGTTCAATACGAAACCATCCATTTAACACCTTTTTATCTTCCAATCGAAGCTTCCACGCATGTCGGTTGGGTGTCGGTTCTGGTGCTGTCGAACATTTTGAAATTCTTCGTTAAGTTTTTCGTTCGTTCAATTTTCGTTAAACGTACTCAGCTCGGACACTTCTAGCAGGTTTAACTGGGCGATACTGTCGACGATGGACACTAGCTTCGGGTCAGCCGGCTTTTCCGTTCCTTCCGGCACCGGTATCGTAAGCTTTGGCGAACTGGCCGAGGCAACTGCAGCTTCCGCATGTCGGACGGCGTTCGTTGTGATGTGGCGGGTGAGGGAAGCTACGCGAGAAAACTGGCCAACTGTCCTTAGGGCGATCATTTTGCGTTTTAGTGTAGATATATTGCTGCAAAAGTTGTGTAAAAATTAAGGATAGTCCCGGGTGGTCCGAATTTTCTACCAACAGCACGCGAACCAGGTTGTGTTGTGACAGCTGTGACGTAACTGAAGCCGTGCTGCCAGCATTAAATATCAACAATTTTTGTGACATTTTAATATTTCTATTTTCATCGCAACAAAACGAAACAATATTTAATTTATATAATAATGATAATAAAGTACACGAAACCACACTTAATTGAAATTTAAATGCCCCATCTATTCGAGTACAAATCAATTTTCAAATGTTACCGTTACCGGTTGCTGTCAAACGAAATGATGCAACCGGTTTCGAACCGGTTCGGTCCAAATTCAAAGAAGCTTCCAACTGTCAACAAGCTGCAACGACTTTTGCCTGCGCGTTGTTATGAATTGTGTGTGTGTATGCGCGCTATAGAAAACGTGAAATTTTCTGGGGTTTTCAATAAAAATATCGTGTCTCATCTATTAAAACCCGTCTTGCTACGTGCAAACAACCTAGGATAAACAGTTTCAGTTCAGTGTGCATCAAAAATTCTACCCACAGTGCTGTTTATTGTGTGATTCAGTTTGGCTTTGGTGTGATGCTTGTTGTTCGGTTTGGCGTCTGTTGATCTGCTGGCTTTTGTTGATCTTGAATAAAACCATCACAAAGCATGAGCTCAAGAGGAAAACGATCATCCGTAAGCGTGTGTTTGAGAAAAGTGCTGTGGAACTTTTAATAAACGAACGTTTGTTTTTTTAGATCCTGAAAAAACAGCAAGCACTTCCATCGACCAATGGGCGTGCTAGTCCGGTAGCATCACTGTCCAGTGCGTTCAAAAGCAGTAGAAAGATCGAATTTAATCGTAAAAAATCCGTCAAGTGAGTAGAGAAAGTTCGGGTACAAGTGTCTTCAGTGTTACTTTACGCTGCTTTACTCGTTTTAAGGGAATTTTTGGTCGGCGAAGATGTGGACACTATCTGGGGCAATTCGTACGAAGTGTCAACCGACGGCACACCGTCCAGTGGGCTCGACGATGCTACACTAGCCAACAGCACCTCCCCAACCATAACGGTCGATGAGCAGGACAAAGAAAATCGTTCCCTAAACCAACCTGCCCCCGTCGGAGATGATTCGTTGCGGCGTAGTTCAATCAACGGCACCAACACTAGCTGGGACTTATCGATCACGATAGCGGACGATGAAAGGCGAAGAATACGCAACGAAACGTCGGCCGTTTTCTCGCAAAGTCTAAACACAACCGAACGATTGCTGGTAGAACCGGTGGCCGTAACACGGGCTCCCGCCAACGTTAGGATAAAGTTGAACGGGTTGCAGGTTTCGGACGACACCGAAGTGCAGGCGATGGATATAAGCCCGCTCAAACCGAACGTACAGCCATCTCCATCCAAATCGCCCAGAAAGATGATTTACACCTTTCCCAAGCAAGCCATGTTTGTGGAAATTAATGATGTTCCGGGTATGAGTGTGGACGGTGCGCAAAGCGCGCATCAACAACGGGACGAACAAAAAACACCATCGAATCGACCATCCTGGCGCACCGCTACATCCGGGACGGGCAGTCGGAGTTCATACAGCGATGTGTCGGAAACGTGGAATTCACATCCACATGCAGTATTTCATCAACGAATGCTAGCACAAACGCGTGACGGGGGCGATATGGCAAACGTTAGTTCCGACGTAGATACGACGATCGCGCTTACAAACGCCATGACGAAGGTGCTTCAATCGTGCACGAACGAATCAATCCAGCAGGCGGCCAATATGGAACTGGACGAATCGACAACGACAACCATACCGACAAACGCGCTGGCGCGTGCTAGACCATCATTTTTACCCTCCAATCAGCGTCCTAGTGTGAATGAGTCGCAGTGTGTGGACACAGGAGCCGATCGAACTCCCATAAGTATAAGGCAGCCCGAAAAGGACACACTTCCGGCAGATATATCTTCCCCACTAGAAGGACACACACAGCGCAATAGTTTGTCGTTCGATAATCTTTCACTTTTAAACGATATGAAACTAAAGGAGACAGATACACACAAACGCGATACCTTGGAGCAGCAGCAGCAGATCGAGGTGGAAAAATCTTCAGTGGAAGAAGGTAAACGTGAAGTGTTTAAAATTGATTTTGGTTTGTCTTCTTTGAGTATGAACGGAAGGTCCAGTTCACCCGAGATGCCGGTTGTTGTTAAACCAAGAATATTGCGCCCCACGCTCCCACCTGGGATGCTACTCGAGATCGCTAAGAGTGAGATGAAGCAAACCGACTCGAAAGACGAATCCGATCGAACCCGAATGACGTTAAGTCGACAGCAAGCAATTGAATGTTCCGAAGATCCGGTCCGCGCTGAGGTTGGCGGTAAAAAATCGCTTGTTCCAATGGATATCTCAACGAGCGGAGAACACCACACCATCGGCAAACCATCGATTGCTTCGATTCATTCGCGACTGACAGTTGACATGGTAGAATCTCCAAAGCAACCACGACAAACCGGTCGCTCAACGGTTTTCACGTCACACGATATAGAACTTGAGGATCGCGTGGAACTGCCGGGAAAGCATCGTGGTACGGTTTTGTCCGATGAAAAAATGGAACTAACGGCTCACGTTGCTGCCACCACACCACGACCTGCCGACTCTGGGCAGCAGGAGCTAATTCTAGATGAAACGACAGGAAGGTTAATTAAACGTGCCACTGTTCTCGGCACCGTCCCGATCGATGAATCCTTCACGGACTGTTTTTCACCACACTCACCACAGACAGCGCTTAATAACTATCGGAAAACGGTGTATCCTTTGGAAAGAATGAAAGAAGACGTGAGAAAGGTTCCCGACCGACAAACGATCGTTTGCAATGATAGTATGGCGCTGGATGTATGCGCAACACCAACACAGGCGAAAACAGGTGCCGGATCTTCTTCAATCTCATGCGTTGTTTACGGACGACACGTAGATGAGCTTTCGATTCACGCAACACGGGGCAATAACGCAATGGATGTGACATTTGCTCGTTCCGCTACCGTTGCGTCTGACTGTCGTCAAACCTTATTGCAGCAGGAGAATATGGCCATAACGGAAGCGACAGTTAGTAACAGAACGCTGGTCACACGATCAGAACGCTTAACGACACATGCTGTGCGTGCGATGGAAGAAGATGAAAGTACTGTGGATAGTTGCGCGAAGAAGGGCAGTAACACAACTACCCGGAAGAGTAATTTTAATCCGGAAGCAATGGAGCTAACTACGGTTGAGAAAGCCACAGAAATCATCCTGGAGCGATCCGGAGAGGTTCGGCACACGATGCACGCCACTGAGGTAATGGACGAAAGCAGGGTGGAGCCAGCTTTGTGCGTGCGAATGGATACAATCGGGCATGCTGAGCTGCAAGCGTGCGTGGATCTTCACCAAACACATCAGATCGAAGAAATGATGGCACCAGTAGAAAAATCGGTACACCAACAGTCAAGAATCCCACGACTGACGAGCCATCGGCAGGAGGATATGGTGGAAAAACTGGACAAGCCAAGATACTCTATTTACGAACGGGCCGATATGGACGTCACAAATATTGGCGATCGTTCGCATTTGGCATTGGCAGAGAAAGAACCGACTGTCCATCGGAAGTGTCAGCAAAGAACGCGTCTTTCCGTGTATGAGCATGAAGCCATGAACGCTACCAATGTTTGTAATTATTCTTCTCTGGGACAAAAATCCATTCGGAACGATGGCGAAGAAGCGGTCCAACCTATCACTAATACACACGCCAAAAGTGTTATAATAGATGAAAAAGAATTGAAACCCATACCGAGACAAACCACACACCCTAAAGAACCATTGGACATCGAAGCACCGAACGATATTACTAACTACAACACATTTTTAGAACATTACGAATCGTCCCATGCCACTTCTATCGCGCACCCGATGGATCTTTGCCAGGAGAAAGCTTTCAATTCAACGCGACTTTCCAAAACATGCGAACGGGATGATGATCACGACGCAGGTTCGGTTATTCGTTCGAGACTCTCGTCGTACCGTGTAGAGCCAATGGATGAAACGGGTACCACTAGCAACCAGATAACAACGCCGGACCAGATATGCCCGGCGAATTTGCCTGAGAAAACACCATTTTGCAACGCACAGCTCGATTCTCCGATGCATATGTCACCGGTTGGAGATGTTTCCCGTAAATCAGCCCAAGAACGCAACGCTAGAAAAACCGTTTATTATCCCGAAGAGATGAAAGGTACACCGAATGGGAAGTCGTCGAAAACGTCCCTGGAATCGTTTGGTTTGCGAAGATCCGACTTGCAAAAAATCGCCAAGCAAAGCGATCCGATCGATATGGAGGGCATTTCGGTGCTCGAGAGTGATGCAACTGATCCGAAACTGGAAAAGCATATTATTGGGGCTACCACTACTACCCGCGGGACAATCTTCTTCAACGATCGTGGTACGGTAGAAGCATGCACCAGAAAGCAACCAAACAATCATCGGCTATCGATTTATGACGCAGCGGCAATGATCGAGGAAACGGTACCGATCGATTACGCTAGATTAAAGCAAAGACAAAGCTCAAGGCTTATGAATGCTGCCGAGCGTAAAAGCAACGATTTAATGGACGAAACGATCGTACCGGAGAACATCCGAGTGGAGCGTGATGCAAAGTACAGCCGGCAATCGTTCAGTAGCATGGGAAGCACTGGCAAAGAATCGCCTATCGTGTGTCCGGCGGAACATCCGCCAGCTATCGATGATCGTTTGCTACACGAACAAGGCACGCCACTGTGCGGAACAGAAGATATGATGGAGCTGACAACGGCATTACCCAAGACGACGGACAAACCGTTGCAAACGGTTAGAAGCAGACAAACGATCCACCGACCTGCCAGTATGGATTTGACGCTGGTTGGTAGAGCGACTGTGACACCGCCACCTTTACCTGCTACCCAGGAAGCATTTGCTTACCGTGAAACCATCCGCAAGAGCGATCTTTCAACAGCGAAGGAAGTCGTTAAGAGTGCTCACCGACGAACTGCACGTCAGACCATTTTAATTTCGCAGGATATGGACGTAGAGGACCAGGAGGAGGAGCAGGAGGAGCAACAACAGTCCTACGCACTATCGACGTTACCTCGTGAAACGACGGAAGATTGTGTTCCTCGCTCGGCATCAATCCTACCGAAACGAACCTTCTCCACTATTTCGACGCTTGATATCTGTTCCGAGTTTACGAAACCTAGTCATCCGGACAATGGTTTGGACATGTGTCGACAGCTCTCTCAAACATCTGAAAGAAAAACTGTAACCAGAAACGATACACGCGCTTTCAACGTACAAGACCTTAGCGATATCTCCATGTCGACCTCGACGATGCAGCCAGAGATAGCGGTTCCGTATATTGGGAACATTACTGGCGGTATGATGAGTATGCACGAGATCCCGGAATCCTTACCTTCCGCATCGTTCCAGAGCAATTCGGTGTCCGTTATCTGTCGCGTTCAAGATGCCCAGGAAGAGCCGGTAGGTTTGCAGACGATGGCGTTCATACCGACGCGACCATACACCGGAGCAAGTGACGATGAGTACTACGATGCGGAAGAAGGCGAGGAAGCGGCTGTCGATCCTCTTTCGCTCACAAAATCGCGCCATCTCACAATGAAGTTTATCGATGTGGGACAGTTGGAGCAGACGGGATACAGCACTGTGGCACCAGTGTTGGCTCCGGCAAGCAAACGTGTTCATGCTCAAGTCATTAACTCACCGTCGGTCAGTCGTCCTCCAGAGGAAGATCAGGTAGACCCGCTACAAATGACCAACTTACGACAATCGCTACCGATAGATGTGGAGCATACTCCGCAGGGCCCGATCAAGAAGCGTGCCCGAACTTCGTTTGATAATCAAGCGCAAGAGGACATCACTATCTCCAGCAAGAATGGTGGTGCTGTTGTTAACGATTCATCTCCAACTCTTAAAACTGAACCTCCGGCGGTCATTGAAGAAGTGCTCATAAAACAGGAACGACAAATGCTAGCCAACGCTCCTGCTCGTGAGACCCTGATTCACGATCCGTCGGTGTTTGTGATGGAAGAGCAAAACCTGCTAGACGACGAATCGGATCTTCCGTGTACTTCCCTGACGGAAGATATGCATCCAGACGACAATGAGGATCCTCCTTTTTCGGACAAACAATCGCTAACGCCACCACCATCGTCCTCCCTATCACGACCACCGTCCGTGTGCAAGCTTACGGAGCTATCGTACTACAAAAACTTTGCCAACTTGACGATCGACACGTTCGATTCGGGCAATGAGGAAGCGTCGTTAACACCGGACGATATGTCCGAATCGGCACACCAAGAGCAGCAAGCGTTCGTGGCGGAATGTATTTCGGTTAGCGATGAGGATTCGCTCATCGTGACACCGCCCAGGGTACCGCTCGCGTGTCCTACCCGAAGGGGCGGCATATTGGACGGCATTCTAAACACGCGAACAGCGAGGAACGAGGAGGAAGTGCTCGAATCAACCATTGCCAGCGAGATTATGTATCAAATCCGGCAGAAGCATCCGATCGTCAAGCATCCGTGCTGTGGTATGCAGACCGAGTGTCTTTGTCGGTTGCGCAGAGAACTGAAGCGCCATCAGGAAGTGACGGATGCGGTGTGGAATCGGTGGTGTAGTAAGTATGAGACGATCAAGCAACGCATACCGAAGGTGTCTGAGCAGCAGCAGCAGCAGCAGGAGCGTTCGGAAGAGAAGCCGCGTCTAACGATCGAGGAACAGATGGAGGAGTTGAACTGGCGGTTGCTGCGCGGGAAGTTGGATGAAAGCTTTCTGTTCGTGCAGGATGAGCTGAGCAGGGAGGATGTGTCGAGACGCAGGAGTAGGACGGCGGCCAGTGGCCACTACCCGGAAACGCCCAGTCTTGTGTTTTTGGCGGAAAACTTAAGAAGGTAAGAGAAACTAAGATCTAATTGATTGTTTTAAGCTCTTAAGATTCAAGTCTCATCTGGGCCGTTCCCCCATAGTGAGGACTGACTATTCAACTATGCGGTAACATTAAGTCTAGTAAGCCAGAAATGGCAGGCATGACCTTAGAGGTCGTTAGGCCAAGAAAGAAGAAGAAGAAACTCTTAAGATGGTAGCTTTGTGGTGCAAATTGCATAACTTTAGGAGATTTTTAAACCAAATGCATAGTGTTGTGCTTAATGAATCTTATAAAAAGAGTCATTCATATGAATCTTCAGTGAAGAGTCATTCAATTCATGAGTCGAATCCAAATGAATCCCCAAAGATTCATGAATCCTCATATATTCATGAATCCTTACAAAATGCTTGTATTAAAGCGCATCAAAGAGCGGGGGGGGGAGGAGGGGAGGGTTGATGGGGGTGAATGCGCCGGCGGGGGACCCCGAGCGAATCTTTGGGGATTCATAAATCTTTATAATAGAGATTCAGAGTCATTCGGTTCATTCGGTTCTAAGATTCATTCAGATTCATGAATCTGAATCTCATTCAGATTTCTCGGATCGTCCATATCGGCCGCCGGTTCATCCTCGATGCGTGAACTGTCCAGCCGTCACTCGTTCTATCAATTCTTTGAGATTTCATGAAGCTTTGGGTATTCATGAATCTTTGGGGATTCATTAATCTTTGAGGATTCATGAATCTTTGGGAATTCATGAATCTTTGGAGATTCATGAATCTTTGGAGATTTATTAATCTTTGGGGATTCATGAATCTTTATAATAGAGATTCAGAGTCATTCATTCAGTTCTAAGATTCATTCTGATTCATGAATCTGAATCAGATTTACCCAACACTACAAATGAAGTAAGAGAGATTTTTTCTTTTCCTTCTTGCCATAGCTACCTTTCGGAAGAATCGTACGTCGACTGCAGTCCTCCGCCGGGCGCTCCGATGCCAAGGATCCCACGTATCACACAGCTGATAGCAAATAAGCTGTCTACCGATCCGAACACACGCTGGCTGTTGGACTGTTCGGAGGAATGCGATGGGCTGCTTCTACTACGCCACCGTATCCTTCGAAGTTTCGTTATATCGCTACAACTGGCGCCACCACGAACTAAAAACGGGCAGCAGGTCGGAAGCATTACCGAAAACTGGCGCCTGGAACGGATACAGGTGCGCGAATGTCAGCAGGAGTATGTCCACTCTCCGAAGCTACTACTAGCACACATCGAGTTTATGCGACTGGCGAAGGAAACGACCGAGCGGACACTCCGATCGACGTACCGTACGGTGGCGGCCCTGATGGGTTTGTGGCATCGTTTCGACGAGCTGTTACAGCGAGTGTTTGACGCAGTTAACCGGCTGCTTACGATCATCCGCAACAACGAAGCATTGCTTTGTTACGATGCGTAAGAGAAACCATTTCTTTCGCAAAAAAAATAACAAGTGTTAAAATAGCTTCTTCTTTTCCCCAACTTTACAGCCAAATGGAACGATTCTGTGTGAAAAAGTGTTTCCACCGTACCCTCGATGATGAACAAATCGATGCGAACATACTGCTGGTCAACTTCAGCTGGATCGGAAGCATCGCTGCGTCGGGCGTCAGCTTTAAATGGCCCATAGCCGACACTGGCAAACTCATTCCCGCCGCGCACCAACAACATTCTATCGCGCCCGGCAGTAATTGCGTGATGCAGGGCATTGGGACGAACGATAAAGCGGGCCTAATGTTTCTGGAGTGTTTGCTGTGGAACGTGGCAAAGCAGTACGAATCGTAACTTCCATTTTCTCGAGGTAGTTCTCGTCTAGTGGAATCGATATAAAATGCAATTCTAACACAGTAAGTGAATGCTACTTTAGTCGTTTGGTTTATTTTGGATTCTCAAACAATTTTAACTAAATTATCCATAATTAAGTAACTACGACGTAAGTGCTTGTTTGAGTTATGCTTAATGTGCAAACTATCGAGGTATATAGGCTTTTCTATCCGCTGTGGAATAAATTTTTTGAAAGGAAATCTCGTTTAAATATTTTATACAAATTGTTGAGTATTTTATTACTTTACGGTGCTATAGATAATGTCACAGGGAATCGATTCCGTGTCCCATATCTCAAATTAAGTATGATGAAATTCGTTTTTTAGTTCTTCTGGGGCATATTTGAACACTTTAGCTACAATTCTTTAGATATCTGATCTCTGCTGGTTTATTATTCGTGAGTAGTGATGAGAAAAACCAATAATTTTCGGAACCGGCTCCGGAGCCGTTGGTTCGGAGCCGGCTCCGGAGCCGTTGGTTTGGAGCCGGCTTCGGAGCCGTTAGTTCGGAGCCGGCTCCGGAGCCGTTAGTTCACCGTTAGGCCGTAAGGAGCCTGCTCCGGAGCCGTTAGTTCGGAGCAGGCTCTGGAGCGGGAAAAACACTGTTCCGGAGCCGGTTCCGCACCCACGGCTCCTGAGACGGTTTCAAACTACTGGCTACGGAGACTCGCGCAATAAAGTAGCAAAATCATACAAACGAAGCAAACCCATTCTACAAGACAATTCTTCATCTGTGCGCACGTAGTTGGATTAAAAATAATACAACAATCAATTAATTTAGAAGGTCACAGAATCGTGGAACGATGCATTCTTGTTTGCTTTTGTTTAATTAATTTAACGGGACAATTTAAATGATTCTTAATGTTATCATTAGAAAAATAATATGCATCAAGCAAGTATTACGATATTGTTACGATAATTATTTTGCAAAGTGCATAGTGATAACGGCATCAAAAAATGGACTCTTTACGGCCTAACGGCAAACTAACGGCTCCGTGGGTTTGGAGCCGGCTCCGGAGCCGTGGGTGCGGAGCCGGCTCCGGAACCGTGGGTGCACTCCGGAGCGCACATCACTATTCGTGAGTCGTTGGATGGCAATTCAGGTTTAATGAATTACCGGCGACATTCAAGTTGAATGTAATATATTTCCTAGAGTGCCCACACCTGTTGGACAGATACGGTGGCGAAGTGGTAGCTGCATCGATCTTTCTTCTTCTTCCTTGGCACTACAATCTCGTGAGGTCTTGGCCTGCTATTGCTAGCTCTCTGCAACTTAGTTTTTACCCGTAGCTGGATAGTCAGACCGGGATTCGAATCACGGTCCTGCCGTGTGCGTCGATCTTTCGCACAGTAGAAAAAAAAACAAAAGGATGACAACAAAAACATCAAGAGCCTGGTAGTGCCATAGAAGAAGAAAAGATTCTATTTAATTGTCTATATTCTTGCTAAAATTGTAAGTGAAATTGTAATAAAATTTAAACGATGTAAATATTGCAAACGGCCAAAAATGTCACGCGCAACTGCCGTCCCGTTTTGACATTTCGCCGTGCCGTTTGACGTTTGCAACGCACAACAAATCGAGAGAGCGAGCACAGAAATGCAGTGTGGAAGCAGGAATAGAATGTAGCGAAGTTTCTACAAACAAACGACAAAACCCCTCTGAACAATACCGTCTAGCACCGTGTGCAGTTTTATATCATAAAAAGACCATCCTTAAAGTTTCACAAAGGCAACGAAACGTTACGCCTTCTGTATTGCGTCCGGTCGGTAGTGTGTTGTGTACGGACGTGGCTCCGCGACCCTAGAGGGAAACGGTTTACGCACTTTCCTTTGTGCTGTCGGTTCTCCTCTCAATTGATCGATTTGTTGTGTGTCGTGTCGTAGCGAGCAAGGATGCAGAATGTCCTGAATTCCGTCAAGGGCACGGCGCTCGGTGTCGCCGAATATTTAACGCCCGTACTAAAGGTTTGTCCGGTTTGCGCAGGGAAGATCTTTTGTTGTTCATCTTGCTTTGGTTGCTCATTTGGTTTGTTTTTTTCTTTCAAACGAAGGAATCAAAGTTTCGCGAGACAGGTGTACTAACGCCGGAAGAGTTCATTGCTGCCGGGGATCACCTTACCCACCACTGTCCGACCTGGTCGTGGGCGGTTGGGGATGAGGGCAAGATAAAGCCTTATCTTCCCAAAGGTAAGATTCCAATGCATTGCCCCAAAATCAGCTGACTCGTGTTATGATACTTAAAGCGCATATCTTCCTGGGTTTTTTTTTGTTCGCCTCTTTGTGCAGAAAAACAATTTCTGATTACGCGCAACGTACCGTGCCGAAGGCGTTGCAAACAGATCGAGTGTGTCGGCGAAGAGCACATGGTGGAGGAGAACGATCCGGATGGTGGATGGGTCGAGACACATCACTACAATCCGGACGATGCGGGCAGTTCGGGTTTGGAGGAGAAGGTTTGTGAAATGAGGCTGGACAGTTCACGCATCGAGGATGAACCGGCGGCCGATATGGACGATCCGAGAAATCTGAATGACGGAGACGATGGGGATGATGACGGGGCTGAGGATGATGAGGACGGTGCGGCAATCGATATGGATGAGTTTGAGGAGAGCGGCTTGCTGGAAACCGTTGATCCGGTAGGAACGAATTACACGACGAAGCTCGCGCAAACATCGACTTATATAATGAAATGAGTTTTTTTGTTTTTGTTTTAGTCAAATGCATTACTACCGGCCTTGAATGAAAAGCCCAAACCGGTCGTGCCATCCGAAGCGGAAGGAGATTCTGTGGTGCGCACCAGAACATACGATCTTCACATCACGTACGACAAATACTACCAAACGCCCCGCCTCTGGGTGATCGGGTACGATGAAAACCGGAAGCTGCTGAGCGTGGAACAGATGTACGAAGACGTGAGTCAGGACCATGCAAAGAAAACGGTAACCATGGAAACACATCCACATCTGCCCGGACCGAACATGGCTTCGGTACATCCGTGCAAGTAAGTAAATTGTAATTTTTCTCTTTCTCCTTTTAATGGCCGTTAGCTAATCTTCATGTTGTCCCCATTTTAAGGCACGCTGATATTATGAAGAAATTAATCCAAACCGTTGAGGAAGGTGGTGGCGAACTGGGCGTTCATATGTATCTCATCATCTTCCTGAAGTTTGTCCAAACCGTCATACCGACGATCGAGTACGATTTTACGCAAAACTTCAACATTACCAACCACAAATAAGGCAACGACGAATCGGCTGGCGATGGCTTTTCTTCTCGCTACCTGTTAAAGCTAAAACTGCGTTTGTGTTTTAATTTTCATCCGTCACAGTTGGTCTTTGTTTCATGATGGTCCCATCTTTTTTTTGTGGTGTAAGTTTAGTGTTTTAGTGTCCGTGTGTCTGTGTTTATTTTTTCGTTCGTTTGCACTGCCCTGTTTTACCCTCAACTGAACCTCCAACAATGATATTTAAACTCCGCAGTTACACAGTTATGGCTATCAGAATAAAGACTATGGTTAAGTGAAGCAGGCAAAATATATATATAGATACGATATGCTGCTTACAAAGGCACCAAATGTGTGCGTGTGTTATTGAGCTGGCTATGCTACGAACTATTGACAGAAAACAGAAGCAAATAATCTTCATAATATATCACAGAACGTTGGGCATCGCAAATATAACCTGAAGTCTGAATCCTAATGAACGCTAAATCGCTACAGGTATTGTAGAACCACCAGCTTCCGAGATTCTTCCATGCCAGCAGACATACCATGGAGAGGTAGTACGGCTTTGCCAATTGGTTTGGCTCGTTGTTTGCTTTAATGACCATGGCCACCACCTGCGCAATCCAATCCAATGTTTATGCACAACGATCTTCAACATCTATGTATTTCTAAACAAACTTCTGCACCACCGATGATCGATTGGAACCGAACCGATCGCAGCATGCCAGGGCGGCAACCGGAGAGTAAAAAAATCTCCCCCAAACAACTGCGTTGCTACGCAGTGACCAGCGATGTTTCTTCGTGCCCACGATCGCAGTACGCCAGGACAGAAAGCACGTCATCCTCTGTCCCGTCGTCGGGGTCGTCTGTGATGCTTTCAAGTGTTTCTGCCCGTCTGAATGGGTTAGTTTAGCATTGAGGAACAGCCAGTAAGGTGTTGTAAATATCGAGAGAATCATCAGCGCACGAGAGTTTTGAAAAATTCGAGAAACCGATAGCGGCAGAAACAGTTGCCGCGTCGGAACATGTATACCCGGGAGCATAAGAAAAGAGTGTTGCGAGGTGTTGTTGTGGAGATTCCACCGCACTGCAAGAGAAGCTGATCCCGTACGTGCGTACGTGGTATGCCGCGGAATGTATGTGCGCGGGGCACGCAATGCGAGAAGCATGTAGAGAGAGAGACATTCAGATAAAGCAACGGAGCAACAGAGAGAACGAGCAAGAGAGAAGAGAAAAACGGGAGGGAAACAGTTGTAAACACGCAGAAAAAAAGGTTAGAGCACTAAATGTGTGTAGTAGAATTAGCACCGCAAAACAACAAACAGGCCAGACACAAACGAAAACAACAAACCGCGGTTCCGCGCTCCAACTGCTCGTACTAGACGCATCGCTGTCAATCGTAAGGGAAAAAGGTTCGTAATTGTGTGGAGTAATCGGTTTAGGTCGGAAAATTCAGTCGTCAGTAGGTAAAAAGTTACAAACATCCCTTTGTCGCATCATTATTCGGTACAACATTCGTCCGACATTTGTCAACTTTGATTTCGGTGTGCGTTGTCAACGTTACCCGCGCTTCTCCCACCACCCCTTGCTTCTTTTTGTTCTTCTTCCGTTTTTCTCTATGCTTTTTGACAGCTTCGTCGTGCGTGTAATTGGAAATATCGCCATTTAAGCGCCGTGTTGTTAACGACAACGGCGACGTGGAAACAATTCCGGTACGTTGGTCCACTTTTCTTCCCGTGCTGGAAAAGTTCTCTGCCGTGTCGCGCAAAAACCCGCCCTTCTTCTAAGCTCCCGTTATTCCTGGAGAGTTGCTGCTGATTCTGATGTGTGTGCGGGCGGGTGCGTGCATACTTTGATGCTTGTGCCTGTTCGTCTAGAGTAGAAAGGAGAAAGAGTGAGAGCGTGCGGTAGAAAACAGAGAAGGCGTGAGCCAGAGTCGCAGGATTTTCTTTCGGTTCGGGTGTAGGGAGTTTTCCCTAGCGTGGAACTTGGTGGAATTGCGCGAGCATTATTCGCCTGCGTGGAGCATTTGCTGCGGGAAAGCGAGAGTCCGTACGTGTGTTTGTAAGAAAGAGCGAGAGCGAGAGACTGCGAGTCGAACACACACACAAACGCGCGCGCGCGCACGTACAGCAAGAAAAAAATTCCCCGGGAGATTCGCTCGAACGGGAAGAGCGCGAGCGAGCGTCGCCATATTGTTCGTGAGCGTAGTGCGAGCAGGTCGATTTTCCGGAGCTTCACAACAAACACTGCGGGCGCGCGATTGTTCTGTGAGCTAGGGGTTTCTGCTAGCGGGCCTATTGTGAGTCTTTCTGTCGATTGTGTGTGTGTGTGTGTGTGTAGGTAGGTAGGTGCGTGCGTGCGGAAGAAGGTAAGGCCGAGAACACGCCGTGAATCCTCTTCGCTGTGCTGTGGAATGAGCAAAAGAAGCGTACCGTTGCCGTAGCGCATTGTGAGAGTGAGTGAGCGAGCGAGCGAGTGGGCAAGAGAAAGCAATATCCAAGAAGCAGTGTGTGCGTGCATACGCGCGCGTTCTTGGAGGGTTTTTTCTTCCCCCTGGCTGCCACAGTGCTGACCACCAACCATCGCCCTGAAAGACGGTAGACCGAAGTCCCCACGCAAGGTGGAAGAAGTAAAGGAGGGCAACGACTCCCTTCGTACCATACACGCGCGCGTATATATCGAGCAGCAGAGCGTATGCGCGTGTGTGCGTTTAAGTGTGTGAACGACCGTGCGCGTGTGTGCGTGTTTGGTGTGTGCAGTTTTCTTAACCTGCCTGCTTTGCTGTGGTGAAAGGAAAAATCGAGAAAATCCGTGCTTTTGATGTACCCACTGAAATCGTGAATCCGTGGGTACGTGTGTATGCGTGTGTAGATTTTCTTCACTTCTGGGCCAAAGCAAGCATGGAAATCTAGCCTATCCTGTTTTTCGGTGCTGAAAACGAATATCCCGAGTTGTGTGTGAGAATAGCGACAAAGCGAGCGGGGTTTGTTGGTGACGACGACGGTGTTGTTGTTGGTGGGGCTGGTATATAGTGAGTGAGGCAGGCGAAAGCAAATTAAAAGGAAAAACGTGTTCTTTTACCGTCCTAGGTAGGCGCGACTGACGTGGGAAAACAGTGATTACACTTTGAAGTAGCAGAAAAACGGGACGGCGGGTCTGGGCCAAAAGAAAGAGTGTGAATTCGTTGTGTTGAGATTAGCGTGTAGTGCGTGAGAGTGAGTGAGAGTGAGAGGAGCTACAGAAGCGTTTCGAACGTGAACCATGTCGCTCCCTATCAACTCACTGTACAGCCTGACCTGGGGTGATTACGGGACCTCGCTGGTGTCCGCGGTCCAGCTGCTCCGGTGCCATGGCGATCTGGTGGACGTCACACTGGCCGCCGGCGGGCGCAGCTTTCCGGCCCACAAAATAGTGCTGTGTGCCGCCAGTCCGTTTTTGCTGGACCTGCTGAAGGTAGGTTTTCGGTTCATTCGTGTCCGTACGTGTGTGTGTGTGTCTAAGCGAGAGGAAAGAAGTGAAAGGAGGGTGCGAGCAGGAGGTGTTTGAAAGTCTCTTGAGTTAAATATAGAGCGCACTGGCGTGTGGTGTGGTGCGAGCGGAGTATCAAAAATGTGAGAAGAAAGAGTACGTACGATGAATCTCACTGCCCACGTCAAAGTGAGAAGGGCTGTGGAAAAGAATGGGGTTAGACGACAAGAAGAAGAGGAGCACGTACGTAATTTTGCTCGTAAAGTTAAAGTACAAAGAATACTAAAAAGTGCACCACTGTGCATATATGGACGCACGCGGGTGTGTGTGTGCGTATTTGTCCATTCAAAAGGAGAATACAAAAAGAAGAGCGAGAAAGCAAGAGTAAAATTTCGTATCTGTCATCTCGATTTTCAGTAGTGAGCAGAACAGCGCGAGCACAGTGAGAAGAAAGATGTATGGGAAGTTTTATTTTGGGAATCGTCGTACCCTATAACACGCTTAAAAACCAGCTTTGCATATGATCTTCCTCAATGGAAAAGTAGTTCCTTTCTTAAGCATACATTTTTCTTTCAGTTTATGTTGTGGTTGAGGTTAAGAAAAATGTCAAATTTGTTTTAGTCATCTAGTCGTGAGGCGAAAAGTAGTCTCTCTCTCGGTTTCCCATTTTTTTCCACGCGAGATGCGGGTTTTGGGTTTCTCTTTCTTTCTCACTCGCTCGAAGCGCTCGAACGAATGTTGGATGCGATGAAAGAGACTAACGGAGCATGGCAACAGCGCTAGAGAGAGAGAAAGGGAGCCGTGGAGAGTTTTTTTTTGTGGTTGCGCTTACCTACGGCGTATGTGGGAAACGTCAGCGCTGCTGCTCCTATAGTCTCCCAAGAACCGGCACAACAGTGTTGCCAGCTTGTGAAGGGTTTTTTTTTCATATTGGACATTGGAAGAGAATTTCTTTTGACTGTGTAGAGGACGGTGAGAAAAGACTCTTATTTATGAAGTTGAAATGCATTTATGCTACGATTTTATGTAGCATGTTTCACTAGAAAACTAATTGTGTTGAAGGTATATATTCCTGTTAAAATTTTCAGAAATAGACATTAGTTAGACGGGTATGTGTGTAAATGCTATTTTTAAACACACTACCAGTTCCGTTAGCAACGGCTGTACATATTTCCCGATGCCGATTGTCATCGGTGGTGGTCTTCTTTTCACCTTTTTCCCTTTTTTTTTGGATCCGCATGCTAATGTCGTTCGAAGTGCTGAATTGGGGTTGATGGGTGGTTGTCAGATTGCGTGTTTTTCCTTCCATTCGTTTGCCTGATCTCGTGGCTCTCGGGTACGGAAATCTCACATCACAAGAGCAAGCAAAACAGAGAAATTACGAAAATACGAACCAAAGCACAAAACCCTCTCTTCTCTTACCCTCTGACCGGTGCGCGGAAACGCATTCCCATGCAATCGTACTCGAAAGAGGGATGGCGAAAATGTGGCCCACCGACACACGGCGGGTGATAATAAGAATGAGATAGAGAAAAGTCTCTTCTCATGCTCTATGCTGTGTGTGTGTGTGTGTGTTGGTATGTGAGCGTGTGTGTGCGCGCCCTCTTTCCACAAACTCTCGGAGATGCAAAGAATTCCGCGCGCGCCGGGATGATCTCGCTCAATAAATGATGAGGCTGAGTGAGGCGGAACTTGCCTTGCCTGACTGGCTGGCTGGCTGGCTGCACATACGGCAATCAAGAGAATAGATCGAGTTTGCTCTGTTTTGATTTTTTTTGGTGTGTGCACACATGAAAACATCACAAACAACGCTTTTTGTGAATGAAGATTGCGCATCGGGAAGGGATAGGACGAGCATATGAGGAAGAGAGAGAATCTGTTTTTAGCGCCTGCTGCAGGTGTTCTGGAATGTGTAATTGTTACTTGAGTGAGGATTTTTATAAATAAATTTAGAAATAGACATGAAACATCTATATTTCTTTAAAAAATACAAAGCAATTGTCAAAGTTAGGATGTCCAGTTAAAGCAAAAATGACCCGATCAAAGCTAAAAAAGCCTTCAGCTATTGAAAATGATATAATACACCATCGAAATGCGCACAGTTGGCATGGATTTTCTTCGTCCTGTCTCCACCACAACCACTACTGCTCCCCGTGCTTGATGCGAAAAAGGAGTAAAATAACGCGACGCCGCCGTTGTCGCCAGTGGTTTCTACGATTCTGCGCAATGTGATGGCAAATGAAAATGCCCGTACATCAAAACGGATTTCTATGTTGAAAAAAAAACGAAAAGAAAAACAAAGCAACCATAACTAAAAGATACGATATGAGTACAATAAAAAACCAGGATTTCCTCGGCGGAAGGAAGGAGACCTAGTGTTTTGGGTGAACGGAGTGCGTGGTTTATGTTGTCATCAGTGACAGAAGAAGTGCGCGAATCGATAAAACAATGTCTCATAAAACATATCAAACTGTGCTCCCTTTCTCTCTCTTCCCGCTCCCTCTCAACCGTTTGTTTTGCTTTCTCGCTTTCTCTCCGTGATTTTATCCCATTCTCCACCTTGCTCACGGGTGCTCTCCTCTTGCATGCGACGTTTATCTCTCCGTTGCGGTGCGTAGTATTCTTCACCTCTTTGAGCAATATTGTGTGGCGGGAAATTAACCCCCATTCGCGTGCCCCCTCCTCCCTAGCAGTGGCTCCTCTCCCTAACGACGCGCGACAATGGTGGGTGTTGGGCGGTTGGCCCATCGTACAAACACGATCTCTTCTCTACCTTCAACACCGCGCAAACACTACTGGTGCGAAGCTGCTCTCTGTTTTGATGCGAACGCTACATCTGCGTCCGTGTGCTCTGTCTGTCTGTGTTTTGAATGCTCTCTTTCTCACCTGCTTCTCTGCATCTTCAACAGAACACACCATGCAAGCATCCCGTCGTTATGCTGGCCGGCGTCAACGCGAACGATCTGGAGGCGCTGCTCGAGTTCGTGTACCGGGGCGAAGTAAGCGTGGACCATTCGCAGCTTCCCTCGCTGCTGCAGGCGGCCCACTGTCTCAACATACAGGGCCTGGCGCCGCAGACCGTCTCGCACAAGGATGACAACACGACGTACACCACCTCGATCCAGCTGCACCCGACACTGGTGCCACAGAATCACGTCAAGGCGGTGATCGATGTGGCTAACAATGTTTGCGTGAGTAAACTGTCACTTCCAATGGGCCCTCCCCCCATGCCAACAGGACTGTTTGCGGTCATACGCTTGGATAGCTACGAAAGCTGACAAAAATTCTGCCCAATAACGCCTTTAACGCAGTTAAGATAACGTTTTTTTCTTTCTTTCGAACTTCGTTCCCCTGTTGTTGCAGACGACGGAAGAACTGATCACAACACTCGGACCCACACAAACGGTACAGGCACAGGTTATTGAAACGATCACCCCGGAACAGATGTCGGATGAGGTAACAAAGGACGTCATCAGCCAGTTTCTGCCCACGCGCAAGCGTAAGCAACGCACAAAGAAGACCGCAAACCAAGGACAAACTGGAGCAGCAACCAACAGTGCCGGTGGCACCCAGGCGGCTAAGGTTATGAAAACCGATGACGACGGCACCACGATTCAGGTCATTGTGAACAATCCGGATGAAGTTGCGCCCGTTCCAAAGGACATCAAGAAGGAAGCGAACGCTGACGGTACTACGGTCGACACCAAGGAAGGCATCATTAGTAAGTGTGCCGCGTAATGCCCTTTGTTGGGAGCCAAAATTTGCCCTATTGCTAATATGTGTGTACCGTCTTTTGTTTTAGAAATCAAGAGCAAATCTCAATCGGAACAACCGGCAACCTGCCCGATCTGTCAGGCCGTGATTAGACAGTCTAGGAATCTGCGCCGGCATCTGGAACTAAGACATTTCAAGAAACCCGGCATGAAGAAGGAACGCGTTCGAAAGAGCAAGAAGGGTATGCTATACACGACCGGACGACGGTTTGATATGGACCTGTTGTGTAATTGATTTCTGTCGCTTCCCTCCCCCCAGGACAAGCGAATGCTAATCAGGCAAACGGAAACAACGGCACAAACGCGGGCAACGTAACGGTAACCGGTGATCAGGTCGCACAACAGGCACAGCAGCAAGTCGTACAGCAACAGGCCCAACAGCAGCAGGTACAGCAAGCACAGCAGCAGCAGACCACGATCGATACGACCGGCACGATATCCGTCACCGTTTCACAGGCCCAGGCACAACAGATCGAACAGGCAGCCGCCAACGGACAGCAGCACGTCGTGACACAGCATGAAAATGCGGACGGCACCACATCGCTCTCGATCGCACAGGTTCAAACGCTCGACGGCCATCAGCTCGCAATTGGAAATCTCAATCAGGTAAGCATCACCAACGGGGTCAGGTCATCACCACGTTTAGAGTAAATTTTGAGTAGACGCCTTGAAGCAACTAGCTGATCTTCTCGAGACATAAATATATCTATGGTTAGCTGTCATATACAGACGGATTACTATTGATTGTTAGGTAACTATAGATATCAATCAATTATTTGGTTATTTGAATAATGCGTGGCAAATGCCTCCTGACCGATTACAGCACGTAGCCGTGTTGTACAGATACCTTTGAAGTTGTAGCTTCACTTTTGTTTGGTCGAAAGTCAGCGACGATAACAATATTCATGTTGCGATAAGCGAAGTCTTTGAAGGGCCATACTACAGCCTCTTGGGAAACTTTCACACTCAAAACACATGTCGTAACGGACGATGCTGACGAAAGTTGGCTAGATACGCTGCAAAAGCAAGGTTTATGAACTGTAAAAGAGTGTGATATCCTAGACTTTATACGAATCATCAAGAGTAACCTTTCACTTCCTTTCACTTCAAATGTGCTATCTTAAAATCCTATCCGCTATTTATACCAAAATTTGCTTAATCTAATCCTACCTTAATTTATTTACTTTTCTATTTATCTTTACTTCTATCTAATGCTTCATATTCTTATGCTAACTTTACTATCCCTATCTTTTATTATCTATCTTATGCTAACCTATAGTTTGTAATATCCACCAATCGTAATCCTCCTTATCTACCTATAATTATTCTATAATGATTCATGGAATAAGGTGATTCCATTGCCTATGTGCAGGCGCCACTAGGCGCTGATATACAGGGTGTTCGAGATAAATTTGACAGTTTCTGAGGGAATAGGAAAGGAATTTTTATCAAATTTATGTTAAATATAAAAAAAAAAAATTCTACAAAGTTTAGCTTACCATGTTTGCCGCATTTTTTTTTCGAAGTACCCCCCCCCCCCCCCCCCCCCCTCTGCGTCGAACACGTCGCCGCCTTCCGAATTTCGGCATTCGTATGGCCGGCACGAACCATCATAACACACGTTACGCGCTTGTACAATTCGGACGGGTTCCACATATTTACGGAGCTAGACATTTTTTACACTTATTCGCACAACTTTTAGCAATCGAATGACATATCAATCATTTCGATACGTCAACTCAACCCTGAGATATAAACCCAAAGGCCAGGTGTCAAATTTAGCCCGCACACCCTGTACTTGCCGAAATGCAAGCATTAGTGACGCTGGTATTCTATCGCGAGTGGTTTAAAAGACTTGTGAGCTAGGCCACGATAGCAAATTGTTGTTTTACGTAAATCAGTTTGCTTGATGATGAGCACCCTAAGCGAAAACAAATCTGACATTTAGAAGGAACTCAATACATGGCTGAGCCACAGCTTAGGAACACTACTGATGGAGACAGCTGGATGTCGATGGACGATCGTTAGTAATGATTATGGGAGTAGTAATGTTACCAGAATGTCCTATAAAACTTTATAAACCCATCGATAGAGGGAGCCTTGTTTTCATCATCATTTGTTCCCTTCGCTTCTTTCCAGGCCACACTGATCCGAACTGGCGAACCGATCGAAACGGGCATCATTGCAACGCACGAGCCGACGCTACGTCCCCATACGGAGCTGTTCCGCGTCGGCAACACCGTCTACACGATAGAGGAACGTCGGACGGACACCACCAATCGCCTAACTTAGAACGATGCGGACGTCGACAACGGAGAGGGCGACGTTTATGAGATAGTGGAGGGTGTCGATTACGATTGCATCATCGACAGCGGTGTCGACGTCGAAATAGAGGAGGAAACGGGCGAGGTGGTGGAACAACAGCAGCAGCAGCAGCAGCACCATCAGCATCAGCACCAACAACAGCACGGTGTTGGAGCGATCGTGCTGCAGGAGGATGATGACGGTGTTGGTGGCGGTGGTGGTGGTGGAGGTGCGATGGTAAATCACGTGGAGGAGGTCGAGGAGGACGATGACGATGTGCAGGAGATCGTCATGGGTGCGGCCTCGGTAGTGCGGCAAGCGGATGAGATGATGGTGGGCGGTGATGTGAGTGGCGATACAACGGATGGTGTCATCATCGATGCCACCACGGACGATGAGGAGGAGCTGCTTCTTCACCATCATCACTCGCATCACCATCATCACCATCATCAGCAGGTGCTGCAGCATGCGTTGGAGGTGGACGAAGACGATCACCACCAGCAGCAGCACCAGAATATGTCGGACGAGCATCAGCATCACCATCACCATCATCAGCAGCAGCAACAGCATCACGTACATCACGTGGTGGAGGAGGACGATGTAGAGGAGTTGAGCGGTGTGGTGGAGGAGCTGGAGGAGGAAGAAATTGTGCAGCAGTTCGATGGTTCAACGGTCGTCACCGTTACGACGGCACGAGGGAACAGCTCACGCAATGCAGCGCATCATACCGGCGGCATTAGCTTCGTAACGGCCGAGTTGCCACTGTCGAATCGGCGCCGGATTGTGCGAAGGACGCTCGGTAGCGTTTTGCAGGACGATGTGGTCATTAGTGAGGCTGGTGGTGATGGTACGATCGTTGAGGTGCCTGGTGGTAGTAGTAGTGGTAGCAGCAACAAGCCACGGCACGATGGAGGAACAGCAAACGCAGACCGAACCGAGGAAGCAAACGCTTCTGCTTCCGGTGTAGGAGCATCGCTTGATGGCGGAGCTGGTGGAGGTGGTGGTGGTGGTGGTGGAGGTGATCATGCCGGTTTGCCATCATCTTACAAACATTTTTTTATCCTCTAAAGGGGCAGCACCACACAAGAACAACCCACTCACGGTAGAGATCCGGAATCGATCGAAGGAGACGAGAAAACGCGGAGCTTCTTGATTGGTCGTTGTTTGGGACTCGCGCCCCGAAACCGAAGCGCACACACACGCGACCTTGGTATATTACGTTCAGAGTCATTTTGGGGTTGGGGGACGTTGACCCGCGTTTTTGTACACACATTTTAATTAATCATCTCCCACCACCCGTAAGCCCGTAAGTTTGTTTCTCGACCACGTCGCCCTTTTTCATTTATTTTAGCAGTAACGTGTTAGAACTTGGCGCTAGTGTGTAGGCTTTTATTTGTATTAAGTAGCTCGACATATATACACACACACACATACAGAGGAAGGACGGAAGAAGGACTGACGTCCCTACACGCCCCACATACCCTTCTGCTGAGATTGGGTATGCTTATTTTATGTGTTTTTTTTTAAGGTTACAAAGTGCGCATTTTAAAGGAAAATGTGTCTTTTAAACGGTGCCGTGCAATGGAAGATGTGTTTGAATTCGAAATTCAACTATCAAACGTTTTCTCGTGACGCTTTTTCTTTTACTTTTACCTTCATTATATCCTTAAATACTCCCTGTTCATTCTCTCTCCTCTCTCTTTCCTTTTCACTCCATCCGAAGGGCACGCGCAACTCTAGAGGAGGGACACACACACACACACGCATACATGTAATGTTGTTGAGGATCGATTTATACAATGTTTCCTTTTTGCCTATAGTTTAAGCTATGTTTTATTTTAAGTCTTTTTTGTTTGCCCTAATATTGGAAATTGTACATATAGTTACTATGTATGCACATACTGAGAGACACACACACACACACACCCATACATCATAAAAATCATCGCACTCAGACGTTTTTAATGGCATTAGCATTAGTAGTAAATTCGGCAGATATCGATTGTATATTGGTGGAGCAACAACACAATGAATGTTAAAGTGAATGTGTGTGTGTATGTCTGTTGTGGGGAAAACCTAAAATCACCACACTGCAGAATAGTATGAAGGCATTTTGGAGTTAAGAATCAAAAGAATAGGGCACAGAAAAGAAAGGGTGTGGTAAAACTGTAGAAATATGTAGTTTTGTTTTGTGCAAGAGACAATGTTTTTGATTTTAATTTTACTCATTCTTCAAGTTAAGTTTTGAACTTGAGTATGCTGAAAAGCCGGCGGCTGATGATGGTACATAGTGAGGGATTCTTTGTGTGTATTACGGTCGTTGTGTAACTTTAATTACGCATTTCTAGTGACCATGTTAGTACGATGTTCGCAGCAATGAATTCGCAAGCCCTAAGGAGTCAAAATTGTGTATGGGATACCGGTCGAGAGCTTTTGATGCGAATTAGATTTGGATCAAATAATTCTAACTTTTTCACAAACAAGGATACATCATACTCACTTATATGCATTAAAAGAACATGCCAAAATTATGCGAGAGGGCTCTCGTAGGAAACAAGCGTGACAGTTAAACGTGCTGAAGATATGCACCTCTGAGTTGCTGAATTACTGAAAAAGTTTGATGTTTTAAAGTATTTCTTTTATCAACCCTTATTTAAAGGTTTACCTGAAGCATTTTTGTTTTTCCGCCCTATATTACCGTTTGTTTTTTTTTCAATGCGGTACTTGCAAGTTGTTGTATGTGTTCACTTTACATGAAATGTTAGCAAATTGATGCTTTTTGCTCTTTTTATAATAATCTTCAGAACAAGAATATTAATACATCGAGGAGGATGATCGGAAAACAGTCGATAAGTAAGAAGATGTTTGTTGTAAGAGCGTTAACGCTCTGAACTTAACGGGACAAAGCAAAAGCAAACCCTGAACAAACGAAAGGAACGATGCTTGTGTGTGTGTGAAATGGCTTAATTTATTATTATTTCAAGTTTAGCTCGTTACTCCCATGTATAGCGAATTAGCGTGTACCGGCAGAGAAGGATAATGGGATAGTTGTTGTGCACACAATTTAACCACATGCTAAGAACGGAAAGAGAAGATGGAAAAAAGATCATTTTTAAAAAGGGATAAGTGAAGAATCTATCCTTGGGGTAAAGGTGAACCTTTCGACGAATGCAGCAGCTATATTATGATAATGCCAAGCGCAGACTAAATGGTTCTTTTAAGAGCTGACAAGCAGCGGGACAAAATGTTGTGGAGGTGAGTAAGATGAATAGTAGCTATTACGCATATATGTTTGGTGTCATTTTATCGCGTTTAATGCAAAACATACAATATTAATAATAGAAAACCTACCACCCCACGAACAAGATCACCTTCTTTCTTGAGAAAATCTGTCCTTTATTCTGAATAATAAAAACGAAAATGAACAGAAGAACAAGTGCATGTGGATGCAACTGATATAATGTGAGAGCATTGTAAAGGTGAAGAAATGTGTGAGTGAAAAGCGAGTGTGTGTTTTGTCCAAAATTTTACAATTAGATGCAAATTTGTTGCACAACAACAAACAAAAAACAAAAGAGTACAACATTAGCGAATAGTAAAATGTGCGGGTGAGCAGCAGAGCAAGAAGAAGCAAGAAGAAACCCGCAACCAATATGGCCACAAGAACCACGAAACAATATCTCCCTCCTCCTGGTTTGTTTGCGTATAAACATTCTCCCACCAACGTCCATCTTTTATTGTAACATTGCGGTTTAGTATGCTGTAAACAAAAACTAATATGCGCAACTGGAACTATGCATGAAGGTTTGCCTATTTCATCGATAGAGTAATCTCACAAGCCTTTGCCAATCCCCGACAATGTGGTGAAGCGTGCAATCATTGCGCTTGTGCCGCTGAATCAGTCCTAAGATTTTACACAAAACAACCAACAAATCAAACACCCCCAATGAGCGCCAAATGAAGGAAAAGTGGAACACAGGAACGTTGTGCATCACGCACACTAATTGCTGTGTAATAATGGAACGTTTCCTACAGCATACTTCTAACATTAAATACTTCTATAAACACAATGGAATAAATCTGCACACTAAAAACACAACACAACCATCATAACATAGGTCAAAATTAAGTGTCCAGAAGGAAACGAAAAGTGGAAAAGTGTTACATTTTCATCATGCAAAAGAAAGACGATAAAAATACTAATGAATGAAAGTATAAAAATCTCCTCTAAGAAGCACTTGTACTCATCACTCGTACTGCATCGTTGTTGTAAGTCATAAAGGCAAACATTACTGTATAAAACATGAAACAAAAGTAAAATAGCAAAGCATAACATGATAAACAGATTTTTTCATAAAAACATGCAAACAAAAAACAGAGAAATCACTCAAAGGTTTTAAAACGAACAATGAAATAATATATATATTCACGATGCGCGTTGGAAAATGGGAGTTACAAATGGGAGGGCAGGCAGGCAAACCAAAAACATAAAAGGAGTCGGTAAAATCAAATTTTTATCACAAAAGCAAATATTGATAGTGATCCCGGTTTACAATCTTTTCGTTCGTTCGGTTGTCGCACGCAAAAAGAAAACAATTTCACTTTAAAGCATAAACTATATGCTAAAATTAGGCAAAAGCACCCAAGAATATGGTTAAAATGGTAGAGAGGGAGAGAGAAAGAGAAAGAAAGAAAAAGTGGACATACTTCTTGCTCTCAAACTTATTCGACTTAACGGAAAGTTTCCTTTTTTTTATATAAATATATATATAAATATAAACAAAAAAATCATTGATTGTAAAGAGTAGAAAAGCGAACAATTCCTAGTGAAAATTTCAACCAAAATTAAACTACTAAATCTCGGGGGTAATGCAGGCGAAAGGGAGAAACTGCTGAAACTGCTGAGTATGGTGTAAACCACACAGAGGGGGTAGATAAATTTCACAACTTTCACTCCTCTCTAAATAGTAAAACGATAAACGGTACGAGGGAGATATGGATAAATATGGAGAAGAGAAAAACAAATGCATCTATTGAAAGAAAAAAAACAACCTACAACAATTAAATAAATAATGAAGCAAAGAAGGAACATAAGATGAAAAGCAAAATTCGCTACACCGAAATCATATTAACACGAATCAGAAATCCTAAATTATGAACAATTTATTAAGTAAGCTAAATTGAAATATCGTTAGAAAGGGGGAAGGCGGACGGGGGCAGGAGAAGCATCGTAAACTAAAAACACGAAGAAGAAAGGTATATAAACCGCGGTAGGGGTTTGTGGCTGCGCAAACAACGAGCAAGATGTGGTAAACCAATATAGATGTGTGTGTGTAAATAAAGAGAATAATGAAGAATAAAACCAACGATGTGATGTTGTGCGTGCGGCCGTATGCAAGGATGGGGCGATATTGAGAAAACAAAATGACGGATTGGTTTGCCTAACTAGTTTACCAAAATGGCCAACGTCCTTTGCTAGTGATTGTGAAAGTGAAAACTCCATCCGACGAGGGACTAAACAACTTAAATGATCTTCGATACTTGTTATACGCTGGAGGCATAGATATCGTTGGATTGCGAGACGTTTGACAAGGATCGAACAAAACAGCTAGGTGTACCATTACTCACGAAATATCTAAAATTAAAATACTTCGTAACCAGCACTCCAGCTCCAGCAAACGAAGTCAAGGAGAAGCAGTTATCGCAGGCCAGGACTTTCTGAGATTAAAGAGCCATGGAAGCATGAGAATAAAATACTCAAGATAAGGATGTTAAATATCTTGACCATAAATTCCGGGTTCATATGATCGTCACTCACAATTTTTCACAACATGAAGAAGTTAAATTACCTGCTCGTCGGATGCTCTGACCGCGGTAGAATCCGAATATGAAGAATAGTACCAGTAGACGGCAACGCTTGCAAAGTGGTAGAGGAGTTTGGCACGTTGGCAGGATCGTAACGTCGAATAACAATCTAAGCACCAAAATTTGCAGCTGCATTGCTCCGAGACTCCAGTAACACTACAGCTACGAGTCCTGGACAGTGCTGCCGGAGGACTCCAATGCTAAGGACAACCTTCTGTGATGATGATGTGTGAGCCGGTCCAGATATCATAAAGATCGTGAATGCTGGACGGAATAGGCCTAGGATATCTGATAAGGATGTTCGTCACATACTCTTCCTGGAAGGTATTCGACAGAGACTCGCCTGACTCTAGGCTTGCCAGGATCAAGTGACATCGAACCTTGATTCCTTTAATCACTATTTCTGCTCATTTTTCTCAACCTCAATGTTTAAATACCCATCGATTGTAAAGTGATAAATGAATGACGAGTAAAAACACAAACATTTATATTCTAATCGCTTTCGCTTCTTCAGCAATAATACCCCTTTTCTTCTATATTTTCACTGCTTCGAATAGGAGTTTGTGTGCGTGTATGCATGAGGGGGTAATATGAATAATTTTACAATCCTTATTTCTTCCCCATTTTAATATGTTTGTGTGATGTAGTAGTATTGTTTCATCTTTCTCTCCCTCTTTTCTTCACTTCTAACGTGGGGGAGAAAGTAAAAAAAAAACATTCTTTGACTAGTGTTTTACAAACACGTTGTACTACTTGCACCTTCCTGCTCGGCTCTTTTTCTTTCCCTTTTTCATTGCACCCGTCTGCTATATGTACACAGCTTTAAAACATGTTTCAGCATCCCTGTTTTCTTCTGCTTCACTTTCCACTGTTAAAACAAAACTAACAATCATCTCCACTATCGAACTAAAATGCTTCCCTGGTGGAACTGATCACTAGCAAACGCAAACAATCTGAAACACACACTCTCTCTCAGTTTCTCCCTTTTTTTTTAGTTTTTTTCTTATAAGCCTTAACTATTATGTACAGGCATACACAATCCTTTTTGCGTGTAGCATCCCCAATCACAACAACGATAAACACTAAAAACAAATCACTGTGGAACGGAACCGATCTGAAGACGGTAGAGGAGTTAAGGTTGAGCCCCGAGGGATTGTTGTGGAATGCGAACACAATACACTCAGTACGACGCTCCTTCTGCTGCTGTCGTCTCGCTTTAGTCTAGCTTTAAGCACTCGGTGAAGAATTTACCAAGCGTGTGGTAAAGATGGGGCCGCACACCTGCCAGACTGTGATCTTCGTCTGGGTAGCTCTACAATAGAATGAAGGAACCGTTTGTAGTAAGCGATGGTCAAGTGTTAACACCACAACTTTGACGAGTTCTACTTACCACCTGCTTAAACATAATGTCGTGCGTTTCGAGTGCCCGGGACAGTTGCATCGCTTGCTGGAAGTGTACGTTGTCATCGTACGTACCGTGTACCAGCAGGTACGTTCGGTTGCGGAACCTTTCGTGCAGCGCAGTTAGTCGGGATGTTTCGTACCCTTGCCGATTATCGGCCACCGACGGCAGCCCCATATAACGCTCCGTGTAGATAGAATCGTAAAACAGCCAATCGGTAACGGGTGCCACTGAGACGGCACACTGGAACACGTGCTTGGTGTCCTGTGCGAGTGCCATTGCCGATGCGTAACCACCGTAACTCCAGCCCCAGATAGCAATCCTTTCGGGATCAATAAAGGGAAGCTTTTCCGACAGCTTCTTCGCTCCTTCAATCTGATCCTGTACCTCCACAGTACCGAGCTTACGGTAGATCTGGTACAAAAGCTTATCACCACGCAATCCACTACCGCGCCCATCAATTTTGGCGTACACGACCGAACGATTCGACGCCAGATGCGTTCCCCAACCGATCGACCAAGTGCCAACGACATTGGCCGAATTTGGACCACCGTACACATCGACCAACATCGGATGCTTGACGGCAGCGCTGGAAGTGTTTGTTCCGGGTGGGATCAACAGCATTGCCTTCGCCGTAAATCCATTATCGAGCTCGACCTCATGGATTTCGACCCGCGGAATCGCTTTACCCTTGAGAGCACGCTGAAGATAGTCGTTCGATTCCCAAATCTTCATCAACTTCAACTGGACCGCTGTGTTAAAGAAAATTGAGCATAACATTAGCTATTACATTGGAGTAAAACCACTTTTACACTCACCCTTATCGGCCACACTCCACTGGTACACATGCGTCCAGGGTACATTAGGTCCACGCGCTTCCAGCACCAAATAGTTGCCACCGTTCGGGCTCATCTGCGCATTGAAGAAGCTTTGCTTCGCACCAACCTCCACGTCACACGTCAAACACTGTGGAACCGGTTCCGCCTGTCCACCATCCATCGCGTACACGTGCAGCACGTGCGACTCTTCGGCCGTATTGGCCGTGTAGAAGATCATATTGGTCTTCGCATCCCACCGAAGAATGTCCTGCACCACGAACATACCCTTGGTCAACGGTTCAGCCTTACGTTCGGTAGTGGAAACCATCGTAACATGCTTATAGCCACCGGCAGTACCTTGCGCCGAGGAAGAAATGATGAGGAAATGTGTTCCGGCACCATTAAACACCGGGGCACTGAACAAATCCAACCAACCACCCATTTGGTTTATCTCATGCACCGTCATACACTGTGGCGTTCCGGGCACTACATCCGGTGTGCAGGAACGTATAATTGCATGATTCTGGACACGGTTCATCCAGATCGTTACCAGCCGTTCCTTCGTCCAGCCAACGCTCGTAATGATGTGATCACGGTTCTGGTTAACCAATTCACTCGGCGGTTCAATTTCCTGCAGCTTTTGTGCGCGCAGATCGTACTGGAACAGATGCACCTCGGGGTTTTTCGTTCCCACCTTCGGGTAGTGAAGCGAAAGCTCGCGAGGATACTGATAGTCCGGATTTCCCGGCGGTCCATAGATGGGGATCTTCATCAGCGGTGTTTCCGTGTCGTTGAAGCGAATGAACGCGATACGCTCACCGTCGGGCGAGAACCAGGTGGCAATGTTGGTGGAGAACACTTCCTCCTCGTAAACCCAATCCGGGATACCATTGTAGACGCTCGGGCTACCATCGGTTGTGATCTGTACCTCCGCTGCGGTTGGCGTTTCGCGATAGAATAGGTTGTTCTGATACACGAACACGAACGAATGATTCACAGGGCTCCATTCGACGAGGTTGAGGGCACGCTGAAAAGAATTTACGTTAGCAACGGATGATGAAAAGGTTGCGACTCTTCTCCAATAAACATACCCGTTGTCCGCCAACTGTTACCGGAAAGACTTGCTTGGTGGTCATGTCCACGATATCGTACAGTGCCAAATAGCTGTGCCGGAAGATCTTACTGTAGCCGCGCGCCACTAGCAGATACTTCCCATCGGGAGAAAGGTCAAACTTGAAGCCCTGTAGCTGCTCCTCGTTTGCTACCCCGAGCAGTGTTTTCGTCTCGTTTTGTTCCGGATCGTACACCATTACCGAACCGAAGTCATCGCGGAAGATGATCTTCCCGTTAGCGGTCCAGGTACCGGTAAATCCGCTGGCTGATAAGCGACCCTGCAGGAAATCTTCCAGCGTGATCGGTTCCCCTTCCCGGATGATTGGTGCCGTTTCTGGACCACTTTCTTCATCGTTGCTGGCCGTTAGGATGACTACGAGTGCGACGGCAACGACGGTAAGGATGACGGCAACCGTACCGAGCAGCAGGTACCGTCGGAGGTTTCGTTTGCCAGAGCTGACCAGTTCCTGGACGAGATGGGATGGATAACACAAGAAGGTATGTTAGTCTTGTTGAAATTGAAGTTGATTATAGTTATCCCGTAGTATTGTCAATATGTGGATACGTTGCAAATAGTGGAGAGATGCCTAGGTATTACGATATGAAAGTATCTGAATTATATTTATATCCAGTCCAGCTATATCTGGAGTATATATAGTCTTTGTATAAATCCTTATATAAACCAAGGAAACTTCTTTCAGCTTAGATGGCTCTTTCTCTGGATATGGAACAAGGAAGTACAAAATATCAGAGTGCAAGATTAGCTCCTGCATTTGATGCAGCAATGACACGACTAAAATATTTCTGTTCATCAATTGCCGAAAAGATTTTGTTTCAAAGATGTCGAAAAAGTGCAACAGATTTCATTATGAACCTATTTCGAGAAATGGCTCGAATATTGCTATTTCATTTAAAAAATTCGATGATAAATCCTATTAGTGATTTTGAAGCTATCAAACAAGACGCCCAATCAAGTGCCACAGGTTGTGTTACTAATATCTGAATCTCTTATCCATCATAATCTGAGATTCTCAATTCTTACTTATAAATGATATGATATAAAAATTGCAGAAATCCTTCTGGTCAAGATTTACACTATATTGAATAATAATTCCTTCTCTGGACGATATAGTAAAATGGAGTGTTCATTATTTAATATCTGCAGATAATGCAGATTCTAAATGGAAGAAATAACCAATTTTTGCAAATGTGTAATTCCCTTTTTTTACGACAAAGAAGTACGCAAATCTAGAGAAAAATGGAAAGGAAATTCATTAAAAGTAAGGCAATATGGATGACAAAAGTACAATTGTCTTAATAAAGCCTGGAAAATAAAAAAACCTGGCTAAGAAGTCCAACTGCAGACGTTGAGTCCATTCGGAGGAACTCATCGTGAATCGCACAAATAAAAACATCAATCCCTATCTATCCACCAATCCGGTAATTGCCATATTTCGAACAGTTGTGTCGTCTTTATCGACATCGACAATTGTATAGGTTATTGATCGTATAAATAAGGAACATGCCTTCATCTTATCGACCACAAATAGGCGCAATATTGAGGTGTTGTTAACAATGTTATCTGAAACAGTACGTTTAACACCGTGCAAGAACAAAAAACGGAACGAAAACAAGTGTGGCGAGTCATGGTCGTGCGTACGCACCACCGCCAAACCAAATCGAGCGCGATAATCTTTGGCAAGATGCAATTAAAGGATGGTTATTGGTAATACCCGTACGGAAACTTGCCACGCGAGGATCATCATACATTCCAGCACAAATCGTTCCTCATCGAAGGCAAATAACTCAAATGGCACTTCCTCAGTTTTCTATTACCAGCCGACCAAGTCCTTCTATAATGTCGCTCGTTCGTTTCTGTACGGACGAGACTGCATTACCCGGCACTGAGTAACGTAACGCTGCGCGTGCAGACAACCGGTCACGAGAAACCTGTTCGGAGTTCGGAGACTTTCGTAACAGAATTCCGAACTTCCGAACCCGGTGCGCAACACGCCAAGTACTATAGGGTCCGCACCGTTGGAAGGGAAAGTGGATCCGATCCGGAAGACCGAGTTGTGACCGGCTGACGGTTTGCGGGCGTGATGACGGCACGTCAGCGGACGCTAATTGCTACCATTGCAAGTACGACCCAAATTCGGTGATTTCTGTTTCATTTTCATGCCAGTCACATCGGGTCCCCGAAAATGGGGCCATTCCTTTCCAACACTTTGGGACTAGTTGGAGTTGGAGGTAGTTGGATGGTGATGGTAGCGTTACCAGGTCTCTTGGCACGTAATAAGATACACCACGCTGGTTCACGTGCTCGCACTTACCACCTGTAAAGAAAGCACAAGGAACAATATTTGTTCATGAAATTGGGTGCTGGCAAAAGATCGTTGACCACCGCGGGTGCAAGTGGCATAATGTCCCGAGGTATATTACGATCGCGCATGGTTCGGACGCGCGACGGCTGGCCATTTATCGGTATTTACAATTTCGCGCACTACGCAACACGCGACCATTTGGTGTGTGTGTGTGAGGCAGAGAGAAATGTTTATTATATTATGCAACTGCCAAGCATGGCGCAACCGATGGAAATGGTAGCAAAGAAGAGACTTCACCTTTCGGTGCGGAAAGTGGAATGGGCAGGTGTTTGCAATTGGAGTGTGAAGTTGATTGATCTACCAAAACCAGCACGCTTTTATAAGAGCTCTTCTTATTCAAACAGGAACCGATGCGCTTGAGATGTATAAAATTTACTAAACTAATTAATTTAAAACGCTCATTTACCTGATCCGATTGTCCAATCTCGATGGAATTGCCACTGGAAGCTGCCATACTGGACGAGAGTCGTTCGTTGTGCCTGTTCTCCACACTTAAGTCACACAAACACTACCCCTGTTGTACAGGTCTAGGAGAACAGTTCACAATTTCTATTACTCGCTAGGCTACAACAACTAAACAATGTAAGACAAAAAGCGGAATAAAATGTATTCCCAGTGACAGAAACACAAATTGATCGCCGAACTGTCGGTCGGTGATTGAATCCCATCTTCTCCCCATGGCCCGGCATCGATTATTTGGGCAAGAAAAAGTGTTTCGGCACCTTCGGCTAAAACAGGCCAGCAAGAAGCTTTTCCATGTCACACACGGTGTTGTTTTATCACGCAATACGCCTTCTCCGTCAGTGTAAATCCCATCTGTACAAACATCCAACCATCTTACGTTGGATAAGTAAGTGAGTGAGTGAGTGATATACCACGAAAAAGTTCGAACGGAAATACTGGATTCTGATTCGCTTGCTTGTACAGAAAAGTGGTATGTTATAACAGCATTCTTAAAAGAAATTCTTTTTCTGGTAGACAAATAAACCTTTTTGGGTGGTACGGCTTCTTTGAGGTTCATTTGTCGGTGCTGTTCGGGTTTTTTCTTTACTGGAGCTAAAAGCAGGCCTGTATTTTTGATTTATCGGCAACGGATGTAGTTCAATTATTATCGTTCAGTTCGAAGGGGGGTGTTCAAACGAGACCGGCATGTTTTACCTGTACTTCGAACAAGTATAGCAGAGATACTACAGACCAGGGTAGTATCGAGGCTTTATCAGTTATTAGTGAACATTAGTGTTAGTAGGTTAAAATCATAAGGGCAACGACATTCGGCTATGCAGGGTGAAACATTGATAAAAGCATTAGCAAAGAAAATTATGTGACGCAAAGAAAAAAAATCATGTACCTTTCTGCTATTCTCTCTTAGTATAACAGAATCTGTTATACACTACAAATCTAATTTTAATTAAAGACTACCGACTGTAATGAATTAGAACTTTGAAAACTTTATACATATTAACTCCTATTGATATTCATGTTACATTTATTGCATAATTTCTGGCGCTTACATACAATTCTATCAAAGTCCTACCGTCCAGCCGTATACAAGGCTATAGCTCTTATGAGCAAAACAAAGTCAGACTAATCTTTTGATCACGGAGGAAAGCTAATCAATCATAATACTCTGTGCGATACATTCAATAAACCGGACATTTTTTTATCTGATGTTGGAAACCCTGAAGTCTTCTGTCGGGAAGAGCTTTCCGAAATATATTTCATTTACATACAAGAAAGCATTAATGTTCCCCTTAACATGTAATAAAGACATTAAAAATAGTCAACACAGTCGCATACGCTTGGATGTTTAATTTTATCCAATAAACGATCTGGACAGAAGCAAAGACAAACGGAATAAAAATAGCATTCAATGAAAAGATAAATTGATAAACCATTGCTAAAAACGGTCCAAGCCAAAGAGAATCAAAAATCGTTATAGACTTGATTTCCTGCTCGTGGTTCGATTAATAGAGCCAATTTAGACGATCAATTTTCCGTTCTTCCAAAATGGCGCCCCCCCCCCCCGTGCCCAGCCCGCAATGATCGTTCCGGAACGCTTCCTTCGCAAGACAGGCCACGCTGCAACTTCCTTCCTAGGGTGGCGATTGGTGACGATTACTGTTGTGAATGTTGTGAGCACAAATCGCCGTTTAGCAGCACCTTGACAGCGGAATCGGGATCGGTTCCGGCAATGGGTGGGAAAAAGAATTACGATTGCGAATTAGCAACCAATTTTCCACGCTTGCACAGCACTGTGTACAATGTTTGTAAATTGTTTTAAAGTAATCTTGCTCTCTCTCTCTGTCTCTCATTTGTGTTCATTTCTACCAAGGAGGGAGTCATTCATAATAAGGAATCACAATATATCGTTTTTGTTGAAGTGTTACTTATCTTCTGTTCCGGTGCGACGTACCGGAAAATTGGAGCTTAAGTTTAACACTGTCGGGTATTAAAATGGTCATTTGACGCTTTTCAAAACATTTACAACACTTTTGACACTCAGAAAAAGTCTCTAGGAAGCCTACATATAACTTAACAATTAGTTTGTGTGGCTGCAAAAGTAGCAGCTCTAAGCTGGTATGTTGGGTGTTGCTTAGCCCATACTAGCTCATTAAAAATAATCGTAACGATGATTCAACTTCAAGAAGCCTCTCTTAATTGTGTTGTTGCGAATCCAGTGTCCAGTGAATCATGCTTTGTGAATGAATTCTTAGTTGAGATTTCTGATGCCAAAATTTTCCATTCTTCAGACGGTGGGACTAGAATGATATCGTCTACTATGAGCTTTTTTATCCAAATCTAGATTCTAGTCACGCTTGTTATCGATTAAGGCGATTTTGATTCAAAACATTAAAATTGTAATCCCTGGAACACATGCTGAAACGACGAACCCAAGATTGCTGATTCAAGGTGCCGAAAGAACCATCATATGTCTCTTGGTAGTAAAACGCAAAGCACTCTCGCCCTATTACTGTTCGCAGTTAAGCTAATGAAGCAGACACTTGGAATAGTATTTATCTGCATTCCTAAAGGTTCACCACGTGCAGCAATACCAGCTATCTGTTGCCCTTTGGTAGAACGATACATTGTTGCTTTCGTTCACTACTCAAATATGCACGAGCGCGCTCCGGCTCGAGTACTACTCCCTTTCTCCAATGATTCGTAACGATTCGCTCTAATTAAGGTTCATCTAAAACTTATCCAATTTGATTGACCGATTTGTCACCCGCGACGATACCAAATGCCGGCCAATGGTGATGGTCGTCACGGACCAGTTACACACATCTTCTTCTGGGAAGCGCAAATATCGCTGGAAGATGAGTAACAAACTGAAACCTCGGTAACAGTCCGATGGTGATGATGGTGCTGGTAGCTTGAATATTTCGATAGTAACATAAAAAAAACACACGCAACACGGAAAGCTGTTGTGTTTTTTTCACTAATCCATCATCGTAGTGTGTGTTGTAAGTTCGATTAACATTAATTAACCCGTTTCGTTGTGACGCGCTTCTTTGGTGAGTTGATTCCTTCAGTTAAAGTTATCCTTTAAGATTAAAAGAAGAGTCAAAAGGGAGACGAAAACTACTCAACCACCATTACTAGGCGTATGCAAGATATTCACCCTGTACTTGAGATTATACACATTACAACACAAGTTGCGCTCGCTTATGTCCTGCATGAGTCGGCATGTCGTAGCGAAAATCTGGTATGATCTAACGGAGCTGACTAAGTGGCATCTTGTCCTGTAAGTATTCATCCCAATTGCGCTCTCACCCTTCCGCGTTTCCATCATTTTAAAGGATGAAGCTTTAGAGAGACACCGGGGACAATAAAGTGGGCCCCAAACACACTTGCCGTGTGTGGCGCGTAAGGAATTGCACCGTCAGGATGCACTCAGGATGCACGTTTGCATTTTTCATGACAATGTCGTCTTCGGAACCGACCGACCGTACTGGTACCTTCTCTGGTGCAAGAAACCGAAAAAGAAAAGGAAATAGAAACAGTACAGTCTCTCTCGTAACGTATGAGCATCATCATCTTCTCAAAAGGACCTCACGTAAACGTGTGTTTCTGTCTCCGTGGCCTGTTACCTTCCTGACCTGAAGCGGACTATCTGTAACTACTACTACTCCATCCCATCCAGTGCATCCAGTGTCGTTAAACTGTCACTTATCACACGTTCGCTCGTCTCGCTTGTCCAACGTCCAAAGCGTCTTCGGACTGGTAACTTCTCTGGAGCAAGAAAGCAACAAAATAAAAGGGAAATAGAAACAGTACAGTCTCTCTCGTAACGTATGAGCATCATCATCTTCTCAAAAGGACCTCACGTAAACGTGTGTTTCTGTCTCCGTGGCCTGTTACCTTCCTGACCTGAAGCGGACTATCTGTAACTACTACTACTCCATCCCATCCAGTGCATCCAGTGTCGTTAAACTGTCACTTATCACACGTTCGCTCGTCTCGCTTGTCCAACGTCCAAAGTATACATTATTTATGAAGCTTGACGTTTGCGCACCTTTAGCGTTTAGTGCCTTAGGAACTGCTCGAGTACACAGAGAAAACAAAATCTTATCTCCAGTTACCTTTCTTCACCAGAGCTTTGTTGGATGGATTGTATTAAACAGTGTTTGCCATCGATAAATTGTGTGTCCACACCGAGAGAAGACATTTTAATCATCCCTTCCGTGTTTGACAACGTAACGTGCAAGCTCTATTGAAGAGAAACGTTAAATTGAAACACCTCAACGCCAGTCAAGCGTGTGCCGTTTAGAACATTCCGTACTATTTCGTTTCATCCTTGGTGTAATGGAATATGTTTCTTGTAAGCAAAAGAAGATAGAAACGTTTAATGGTGAAGGAATGTTTAAATTGATTTTTAAGCATTTCTTTGAATGAAAACCAAAAAAATACCGCATCCTGAGAATTGATCTCGCATGACCACGAAACGTTAGAAGAAGCCACACAATGCTACGGTTTCTTTGTAAAAATGGTTGCGGTTTCTTTGCCGATTTTGATTCGAAGTAACACATACAATACTTCAAACGTGATTTGAATGGGGAACACGATGCTATGTGAGCATCATCGAATGGTAATTTGATTAAAGATTCAGCACGTGCAACGTGAAATTCACCCACATTTTAGAGGTAAACCAGTATGCAAAACACTAAACGGCTGACATTAGAAATTCAATTTGGGTGCAATACCGTAACCAGCTAACCGTTACCTACGACAACAATCTCTGACGTATTGAGTAACATAACCCACTGTAACGTGTATCAGACGGTTCATATTAACCATTTTCGCTCGCTATTTGTTTGTCTAACAATCAACTTCAACTGGTTGTTAGCTTAGAAAGGAAATTTCTTTGTCGACCACACATGACACTACACAGCTCTCTCGATATGGTATTGAAAGTACGCAACTGTCACAATGCTACTGGTTTGGCGAGTGACTAGATCTATCACTTAACACTGACCCCACACCCATTGGAAGGGTCAATTTCCTAAGCAAGAGAAAACGCAACGCAGTGACGTTCGAACTGATTGACACTACTCGGCACGATGTCTGGCGATGTGTGAGCAACATTCCACGAAACTCACAATGATAAGCACGCACGGGGAAGAACTCGATCTAGCTTCACCCGCAACCGATGTATGAGGTGTTGCTGATGGCAAGATAATGATAATGATGCCATCAACTGTCGCTTCTCTGATGGAACCGTACAACCGGAGGAGGAGGGTTGATATGAAGTGTTACAAAAATTGGCAAACTGTCATCATGCAGTCATACGAAGGAGATTAGAAATGTCAAACTACTGCCGGTGATAGCATAGTTTGCTTGTTTACAAATTAGTAGACGCATGTGATAATTTGTATAACACGAAAACAGATAACAAAAATACATTGGTACAGGGATAGGAATGGCGTGTGGACTGCAACTATTTCTGAATGAAATAGAGAAAGTGAAAAAATTATTTGAAAGAAATGGAGATTTTTATAAAAGAGCTGAATTCTTTATGAAAGATAAATATGGATTAAATATGGATCATGCAGGTCGTATGATCACTAAAATAGACTTAAAATGATTAAGTAAATTTAAAGTTTAAATATTCAGCTTTTTTATCTTGGCTCACTCACGCCTTCTCAAACCTATTTTGTTTGCTACCAACGTAAAGCTGTTTGCTGTTCTCATTTTTTTACAACTTCGTCCAGGTCCACCATTGAGTCGGATCAAGCGGTTACTACTACAACGTACTTCGAAGCAATGAATCGCGTCCGATAATATTACAGATTTGCGGATTAAATTGTGGTCGGAGGTCTTCAAACCCGCATATGTTTGTGACATATTTTACACAGTTTGGTGGACTTCAGTTGAAATCCTCAAACGGCAGATATCGAAGATGAACCTCGAACTCTAATCTATTCTATTTATCCTGATGTTAAATCGAATGAGACATTTTACGAGATGATTTCTTGAGATTTAATATAGTAAGGGCATATTTAAGTATCATGAGAAGGCCTCATATGTAGTATGATTCGAGCTTGTACCACTGCGTACTATCCACACAGTAAATTTATTCACAATCCTAATTTCAACAACCAATTCAAACGGATAAGAAGCTCACATCGATTGATTGTGACATTTTCTGCTGATCTTTCACCCTGCTAGAGCTAGAAATCACCCTACTCGCGTCCTACCGATACACAAACTGGTAAACCTTGAGCAGCAAATACCACTACGAAAGATCTCACCTATAAAATTAAGTCACGAGCCTTGCAAGAAGTCTTGCCGTTATTCCCCACCGGAGAACTTGTGCAAACTGTGTGACAGCCTCCGCGAGTACGAGATTTTTTCTCACCATCACCCAAAATAAAAAAAATCAAAACGGCATCGATCATGCCCAGAAACCGGTTTTGATTGGTAAGACTCAATCGGAGGGGTAGTGTAGAGAGAAGAACAACAACAAAAAATCAGCATCACGATCACTACACAAACAAACAGCACATTAAGAAGACCCTGTACGGAGCAATCTTTCGAGAAGAAGTTCTTACATTTGGATTTTGCTAATGCTACTTCATCCCACTCTCCCTTTAACGTTCCCTTTTCTGTGGTCTCGCGCACGAGATGACGTAAAGGCATCAGATAAACAAGTCTTACGAAATGGCACATCCGTCTGGGTGTCTCTGCGTTGTGTTCGTATCTCCCCGGTCTTAGGTTCAATAGATTTTGCGGAGATGATAACAATTACCTGTCATTTGATGTAATTGCACTTAGCAAAAACATGTCTCCAACAGACTTTAGCAATGTGTCATTAGAAATGAATTCTTACTACAAGCAGGGTACTTCACTGGGAATTTATTTCCTTCTCTACTCACTTCTGTTTGTGTACGAGAGTTGCCAAGGTGGCCTCTTGTTCACACTTGAACACATTATCAACGATTAGACGTAGATTAAGGTACTTGAAAGGTGACCATAAAAGGTGTTTTATGATCAACCCCGTGATGAACATAACGACCCGCGGTCGGCTGTTATCAACCATTTCTACCTTCTTGAATGAGCTATTAAACTGTGCTATGATGACTTTAAACGTGCTTGTGCATAAGGGAGGGATAAGTCACAAAACGGAGCATCAAATTAAATTCAAAATAAAGTAAAATGAATTAAAAAAACACTCTATAAATCATGGAGAGAGACAAAACTTTCGGTGTGGTGTTTGGCAATAATTTAACAATGTTCACCCAACGCACACATACACCAATCCATCATTTTAACACACAACCATACCTCATTCTACACACGCTGGAATGCAGTTTGTATGCAGATTCTTTTGCTGTGTAAATCAAAACCACGTCGCCCCACGTTCTCTGCCACGTGCGCTTGGAGAATGTGTGGGGAACTACCAAATCGTGAAAGAGTAGCGATGGAACAGCAAAGGGTTTTAACGAAATAATACAGCAGAAGATGAAGACCATGAAGCGAAAAACAAGATTATACATTGCCATTTTACAATGCCGGTGTGTAGGGCTTGCGACACAAAAAAAGCACGGTAACCCAAACAAGGAAGAGAGCGTAAAGCCGTTGATCACCAACGGGGATGCAACAGCGAACAGCAACTGCACACCGAGAGCGTTAAAGTAGCCGTTATTTAATTTGTTTTCTTTTTCATTCACTCACACACACGCACACACACACGCACATTTGTTGGGGGGCTCTGGCCACAAGGTGCATTGGACTAAAATGGACAGCGCAAGCAATTTGTAGCCACAGTGCGTCCTTCTGTTGCTTGGCTGTTGGTTTGGCTTTCATGTCACAGCGTCAGTGGACAGAGGGCCGGATGGTGTTTAGAGAAAGCTTACAAAAGTGTGAAATCTAATTGGAAGTGCACAAATTAGATAACAAAACAGATCACGGGCATCACCGGGAAGTGCCCCGTGGGAGGTATTCTTGATTTTGCGATTGTGTATACATTTGAATGCATCTTACTAAGTTAAATTAGTAATATTGTATGACAGCTGTCATTGTTGCATCTTTGACACTTTTATAAAATACACTACACACTACACAACCACCGCAACAGCTTAACAATCAGTTTGATCGTTTCCATGGTTACTGATCTCGTCTGTACGGTCAGTTAATCGAGCAGCATACACACGCACATTTTTTTCGGTTCACCTCGCTTTTAACCACTCAGTCACCAAGGTTATGACGCTCCTTTTTACTACGGTCACGAACCATGATCACAAATCGGATCACCGAAAATGGTGACGGAGTGTAGATCAGCGTCACAATTTACATACGCACGAAAGAGAACGTATACGCGCACACAATGTGTAGCTGACTGACACAAACGTTCCCAAGCGCGGCGGTAGAACTCATTGGTCACTTACTAAAGCAGGGATTGATGCTTGTTTGCTTGTTTTGTTTTGCCAACTTTGCTTTACACTTTCGCCTGTTTTTTTTTTTTTGTGTCACTGTTAGAGTCCTCCCGCCTTTAACACCAACACACTTAACGCCAGTACACGCACCTTAAACGCAACACTTAAACCCGTACCACACGACAGTAGACAAACGCCGCCAAAATGTGGGCGCGCACACCTTCTCGCTAACCCGTAAACCGGACCGCACGCAACGAACACCACGCGGAAATTGGTATCGTTCGGTTCGGTGTTCGGTACTGCAACGCACGATCACGCTTCCCACTCCGATTCGAGCAGTTCTGGCAAGAGAGTAGAGAGACAGAGAGAACTGACGAAAGATTCTCCACGGCTAAGTAACAAAAAACACGCATCGAGGGGGGCTTGGCCGGCCATTTTTCTCACTCTCTCCCTCTCTCACGCAATAGTAAATCTCACAAATGGAGGGAAAAAACTGCTCGAATTCAATCGCTTGCCGATACGGTTGGGAAAATTTGGGAAGCTGCAGCCATCCTACTGATTGTAATGATTTTTCAAAAATCAAAAATCCATTAAGATGATACTGGTTTCGTGTTTTTTTTCATTGCTACCCCTATGAGCCCACAAAATGAGGAAAACTGTTGCACACTTTCTCTCTGTTTCAACACTCATGTGGGTATCGTTATCGGGTTGTGCTGTGCATTGATTTGCTTCAAAAATCCAAAGCCAACACAACGAACCAGCCTCTGTACGTTGGTAATGATAATAATGGTACGATAGGCAGTGGCTGTCTGGGCGGGATAAGGTATCCATCCATCATGATGATGATCATGAGGTTAGAGGGAGGTTTAAATTGGTGGTTTACTTTCACCGAAAAACGAAATGGAAATATCAGTAAGCTTGGTTTTTTTGTTGTACATAATGAGCTAATTTTGTGACTGTTTTGATTCCATTTCGGAAGTGCAACAATTGACCTTATTGATAGGGCTTTCTTGTATCGGATTTTAAACGCTTTGAAATTTCCGCTGGACAATAATGGCTGATTGAACTTACTTATTGTGGGATAATTGTTCTCTCTCTTTTTTATACCGGCATAGATCTTCTTATATCACCATCAATTTGCTTTACTGGATGGCTGAATATACTGAAATACATACAGCATGCCAACATATAAAAGACAATCATAAACCTCAACAAGATGTTCAGCTAGGGATAAATCATATAATAACTGAAGAGTCACAGCAAATAAAACAATAATAAGTACAGATTAATAAAAGATATTAGGCGTATATATGATAGAAGAAGTACTGATGTTCTGGTTCTGAAATATAGTTTATAAAAACCCGTCATCAACTTATACAAATTACCAGATAACACGTATTCAAAAAAGCTGCTATAATTCGCCTAAATATAGGCAATGCGTTACACGAAATAGACACGACAGTTTCGACGATTAAGAATTAAACAACGTGGATGCAAAGATAGCTGATTGTGACCTGAATTGGACCGCTCAAAGGCACGCAAAAATCTAAAGTAAACAAATAGATTTTGCCCGTGAAATGTTTTAATATGTTGCAAACAAAACTAAATAAGATTTGTCCCCAAATTCTCTAGATCTACCTATTATTATGCCTACCATTTCTTCAGTATGGTGGCAATGTGGGCATCACTCTCAGCAGCAGATCTTGGCAGTCAACGTATTTAAATGAGGAAACACCGGACATTGTGAGGACAGAATGAGCGGTTGAATCATTCAGAACACATATAATATTTCCTATGTTAAGGGTTTGTGTACTGCAAAGTAATGTGTGTCACTATTTACTTAACGCCCTAGATAAGATGATCACTGAACCGAGCAAGACTCGCTCAATCTAATGGTTAGTATTTTTCCACTCTCCTATTTGCTGGAGACAAACTCAAGCATTATTAATTATCATACTAAGGAGCGAAATTGTGCCTCAGAAAAACTTTTAATTTACAATCGAATTCCAAAATATAAAAATATTACCCAATTTGAATCACCAAACTACCAACTGTGCTCGAACGAAGCGTTACAAACTGCTCGACTCTTCTCATGCACGTAACGCACTCTCTTTACTGAGCATGCTTTCTCGATGCTGCTCCACCACAAAACGCCTCGAAACGGCGATGGAGCAGCACCAACCGGCATTTAACTTCTCTCACGCTGGACACTGCACCGTACGGTGTGTAAACACAGCAACAAACGACGACGACGACGACGACTTGTTGCCTTTGCTTGCCGGCTGCGCTTTACAGCAAGTTGGGTGAGAGAAATACAAGCCGTTGTAACGATAGAAAGTGGTTGAACAAAGTGGATAAACATTGCGGTTTCGGTATCGCTTACAGCAATCTTCTCATATCTCTGTCTCTCTGGTGCACTTGCTTCCTTTCACTTTCCTTCCTGTCAAGGTTAAACACCGACTCTCTGCGTGATCTAAGAAACGATGGTCCTCCGAACCGTAACCGTTCGTCGGGGTTCCTCTTCCGCGGTGGTGTCATTCGCTGCCAAACTGCAATTAAACCTATTATACCCGCCCGGGTTAGTCGGGTGGGCTTTCATGTTGCGCTGCATAAGCTGCTGGTTGTGCCAACGGATAAGTGACAGCTCGCCGTTTGAATCGGCCCACATGCAGCATATGGTGATGCACCATCTTGTCTAATCAGGATGAAGCCAATTGAGGCGCAAACGAACGATTAAAACAGCGTCTTTTGCCGACAGTGAGCTGCATTAATTGCCCCCACATAGCGGCCAGTACCGAGATTCAACGCGTCAGATAGAATCGAAGATGACGGTCCGGTTTTCTTGCGTGTGTGACGCTTTAATGGATGTTAAATGTCCCGCTACGAAACAAAGAGGGTCGACGGTTGTGTTCTAGGCCAGCAGGCACGCTTGCGTTGCTGTACCGTGTAAACTTAGCTGTTGTTGGAGCGATGAGTCAAAGAGGTCCGAAAAGATTCCCAACATGGGAACATCACAGAAGCAACCGAAGGGGGCCGCGCGAGAAAACAATCCATCATACAACTGTGATAAAACAAGTACAATATCACATGTCCGCCAAGTTCGACCCACATTTGACAGCCAGCTGATGATGATGATGATGATGATGGTTGTGTTCTGTGGCTTGTAAATCGGTTCTGTTAACAATGCAAGGTTGAGTTCGCTTTATGCACATAACCACACCACCGAGAGGGTCTTCGTGCAGAGTAACACAAACATAAGGGTGCACAGCAGTAATGGGTGTGAAACTCGGGTAAGAGAGATAATTGCAACCATTGTCTACCATTTCCCTACTAATCGGAACCGAGCATGCGAAATGCGCGAATGCATTCAAATGCACACCGGTAGCTTTACTTTATATATATGTATCAGCTAGGCTTAATTACACACCTTTTAGCGGGCTTAATTATTGCAGCCTTACGCTGGAGCTTACTCGCGTGTGTAAATTAGCTGTGAAGAGTGGACAGCGGCCGGGCAGTGAAGAGTGAGAGCTTCGTTGCATGACGTTGGTTAATTTAGGGGAAAATAAGTGATATATTTATATACTTTCGGTCTCGCCAAGGAACCGGTGCGATGAAGTTGACCGTTTAAAGTACATATTTTGAACGAGTTGGGGTAACATGGGCCCTAGTTGAGTAAACTTTAAAGGAACTGCCTTTAAGAAAGAACTATTAAATAATATTGAGGTTCTTAAAAGCTGTAAGCAACGTTTTCTCTCTCATCGACTTTATAACTAGTCTGATACGATCATTACACGTCACGATCAATAAATCATTCAATGACCTGATGAGGGATCAATTGTTTCATTAGATATTTGAAGCTGATTCAAGCAGTACGGTCAGACAATCTCTGATCAAAAAAAATCTTCCTGACTTCTCGTGGAAGAGTAAGCACTTCTTGTAACGTGTCCTCAATTATTTATTTATTCTACATTCGTTAAGGCATTAAACATGTTTTGGTTCCATTTACCAATTATAAGACACACATAAGAAGACACAAAAAAGTGGTTTGCCAAAGGGCCCTGATGAACCTAAGCTACGAAAGATGTTAGAATACGAAAACTAAGCATTGTCGCGCCCGGTGTTACGACTTACTAGAATAAGAAAGTCCGTTGAGTAACTCTGGGGACATTTTACCTTACTTTTACTTTTTTTAAGGCCTAATGGTGTATATTTTTGTGGCGCATGCTGCTGTAGTGATTGCTAAGCTGAATATCCTTTTCTTATTTTTTTACGCCTAAAACTATGCAATTTGTTGTTTCGCTGGTAGTCTTTTTCTACGACAAGCACTGACAGCATTTTTACTGCAGTTTAGTCCACTAAGATGATTTCACCGAAGTACTCTTCAGATTAAAACAAACACATATGTATGATAGTAAATAATATTTAGGGTTTTAAAATGAGGTATAAATTGCAACACCTGATACTCTCCAATTGGTTAATACCTTGAGTAACCTTAACAGCAAAAGGAAAATATAATCCGAGCTGCTCTCACACTATCTGCAACATATCCCTCGATCAATTCCCACAACAAATGCTTCGCATACTTCACTTACCTTATACATATCCGCTTTCACGTTCGCCTTACCGCCGGCACGCAGTGGATCAACGTCTACGATGACACCGTGCGCCGTCCGCAACCATCTGCGGCCTGTGGTTAGTCCGGTCTCGGGATCGTCTGTTTCAGCGTCACTACTTCCGCCCGATACCAAATCCTGGCCGGTTTCAAAATCGTTCTGAGCCAACGGTTGATAGGTTCGTTTGTGCGTTCTTGTGATGTTCATAATTTCTTTTCCGCACGATTATGGTACGATTTGGTTCGGTGTTTTTTCGCGTCGAGGTGAGGTAACGTCTAATCACTTGAACGAAAAGGAGTAAAATAGAAGGTTATTCAGTGTCGCGTACACTACTTTGCACCGCATCGTGTTATCTATAATAAAAACAATTTAATCTAATTTACTTATATTTTAGCATTTGTAGATAAACTTCCAGGAAGGGAAGTCACACTAAGGCTCTTATAGATTAGAAGTTTAATTCTCCAAAAATTCTCCAAACAAGGTCGTCGATCTGGAAGTACTGTAACAGACAAAAAAGATCCATCTGTTTTCAGTATCGCATATTTTTTAATAATTCCAAGGGCATCAGGTCAAATGTCGACGCCACTTGTCGGCTGCTCATCCCTCGCTTTATCACTTTCTGTACCGGTTTATCTCGTTTTTCGCTCTTCGCCGGAACCGTTTGGTGTGGCTTATCTCAATCTAGGGCAGCTTCAAACTGGAAGTTCACCGTTCCGCCCTTTCCAATCTGCACGTTTCCATCAATCAAAGCAAAACCGGACCGGAACGGCAGCCAACAGTCTCAACGTGACCGAAAAATCCCCCCACCGGGGCGGGCGAGTTGTTGACAATGTGCATGCTTATCATTCTTTGCCATTGGTGAGCTCACAGATCTCGCTCACTTGTTACATAAAAACCACCTTTGAAAGTGCAATTTTATGCCACACTTTTCGCATGCAGCGCAATAAGAGAACGCGCTCACAACACAGTGCACAGTGAGTAATAAATAGATGCATTATTAGTAGCTGGAGGGGAGGAGAAGGGAAGGTTTAGGGAGCGGCAATAAAGCTTGTTAAAGATCATATTGGTTGGAAACATAAGCCACCGCATTGGCTTGGTAAGGTTCAGGTGTACGAGCAAATGCGAATGCGAGCAGCATAGGTTAATCAAAAAGTTCTCGTTGCTTTTACTTATGGTTCAGCGGTTTATGAAGGGTGTATTTTGTATGTAACGATGTAACGATGTCGCAAACTTCCAGACTCTTGTCGTTTTTCCTATTCATATGGTTTCGTTTTTATATGCTTGAATTTTATTGGTTTTACTTTAAGTTCAAGAATTTATGGATTTTTTCTGGGTTTATCTTTCTTATCTTTGAATATTTCTTTACTTTTCTTTATCATTGATGTAGTTGTACTACTGGTAAAGGTTTTTTTTTATTTTTTTTAGAAATTTATACTCAATTTCTCAAATCGCCTGAGAATATTATTCTAAATCTTGGTGATTAACAAATGTTGTTCAGGTAATCTGGCTCTGTAAACTACTATAAACAATTTGCTAAACAAAACTTGTCATACTTCGATAATCAAGTTCTTCAGCCTCGTAATTTCTTTATTGGTATTGTTATGTTCTCACAGCGCATCTGGTGGGACAATTAAGGCGTAGTGTACTAAGAGTTTCGCACACTAATTCCTTCGAGTATACCAATATTTGTATTTCAAATTAATCCTAGAACGATATCGATGTCCGAAACCAGTTTTAAAAACCACACAAACATCTTTGAAAACCCAATAAATTCTCCAACGCGCGATCGGAACACTACTAACACACAACAACAACGAAACACTGTCGATCACAAACACTTTGCACGCCACGCGGTACTACACCCAGCACGACCTGAGAAAATATTGAATTTGTATGTGACGACAAGACGCGCGTCTACTTGAGGAGTTGTTCCAGCTGGATAAACAAAACCATTTTCTCTCAAGATATCGAACACACACGCGCGGGTTGATAAGATACTGGACAAAGCAAGGCGACAACTTTTGTACGTGGAAAGTTATCGATACAGATGGACATTAACACTTTGGAGTTCCGATTTTAATTAGCTGGAATGGAAACTTTCTTTTCGGCAATTTATTCCACTTCAAGTTTCAAGTTCAACAAGTTTTAGCTCTTCCATGAAGAAGAAAACAAGGGATTTCTGGCCTTTTGAGAACACTGTGCAGTATCCCATCTTCTTCGAAACTTCCAATCACAATTCTCACCGAACGCACGGCTAAATACAACGGGTGGCCTCATCTCTCTCTGCAAGATCGCACGATCGTTGTCCTTCGCAGCTTCCACACCGGCCCTTCCAATCCAACCTAACCCGGTGTTGCAATAAACAAACAAAAAACAACCCAGCTGTAGCGTCTACCACTGACGTACACTGGCGCACACACGTACACCTTCATCCACATCGCGATCGTGTTTGTATTGTTTGTGGCAAGATGAAGATGCGCTCTCAATCTTGACCTCAAAATCTTCGCCACACACTACCACACCATGGCTGCTTGGATGATGGAGTCAAGATCGTCGTTTTCCCTTTCTCTTCTGCTCTTCTTTTACTTCCTCTTGGTCACCAACACGTGTGCACACAACCTCTGTATGCTCAATGGGGTGTATTTGTGTTAAAAATACGTCGCCTACTAAGCACGCAAAACTCACCTCTTTTTCCAATCAGCAGCAGTACGCCGTCGTCATTACATTTGACATAGTGTACTTGGGATTTTTCTTTCGTTCGTTCACTCCCGCGTTTGTAATGTGTAAATGTAATGCACTTTACGTAAACTAAACACTCGCTTGGGGTTAGGTTTTCTGTGCACACGATATCACCACCACGATGTAACCACCAATCAGCTGGACGACGGCACGGCTGTTGACATTTCATCTGTTGTACGATCACAATTTGGCAGCATTTTCACACAATTTCATCGGTAACCACGGGAAACACAACAAAAACCACTCACAGCAGCTTTCTATCCGGCATCATCCCCTGCGAGATCGAAAGTGTCTCTTCCCGAAAGATTCGGGAGCTGCAGTCGCGGCCGCGTGTTCGCAAAACGTAACGTGAAATAAAAACCCCGCGATTCGAATCCAAGCACCAAACCATCGGCGGCTCCACTTACAACGGGAGAATGCGAGAATGAAATGTGGACCCGTGTCGGCAAGAAAGCACCAAGAGAGCATGTGAGAAAGAGAGAAAGAGAGAGCATACACACAAAACAAGAAAGTGTGTGCGAGAGAGCGAATTGATTGCCACGGCTTGGTTGGGTAAAAGGAAAAGTGGTTCTGCTTTATGAAGGTGTAAGGTTAGAGAAATGTTTTTTACCTCGCTGGTGTTGGTTTGTTTCAGTAAAAAATTATAATTGAAGAAGAGAAAAACAAAAACAAAAGGAAAAACATCTAATGTCTCTCCCTTTGAGAGAGTGCGGCGCGATCCTGCCAGGAGTCGAACCTGGAATCTTCTGATCCGTAGTCAGACGCGTTATCCATTGCGCCACAGGACCGTTGTTAGGGAGGGTTGGTTAACTACGAATCAGGATGGCATAGTGAGGATGGTTTGGACCAAATATTAGAAATTAAATCCATTTCGCTGATCTCTCGATGTAAGAAATTGTTTAACAATCTTTTTATCCTCGATCATATGGACTCCAGTTTAAACAGCAAACCGTACATCCTTGAACGCATTTTGGGTTATCCTTTTTGTTTCCCTTTCCGTATAATAATTACGGTAATTTATGCCACCAAATGCATATTCATAGTGTCGGCCAAACCCTCTTTAACCATTTTTAAAGGGCAGTTGGTCAACGGATGATCCACGCCTGTCCGGGTAGATTATTAACGGTCCGTCTGCTCTGCAAAACCGTTCCCAATAACAACGAGCCGGCCTTCATAGGCCATTCATTCCATCCATAAAAGCGAAAGGATTACAAAGTGTTTTATGACGTAAGCGCAATTATATGAAGAGGACATCGGATTGTTTTTTTGTTTTTCTTTCAATGGGTCTTTAAGGGGAAAACCCTCTTAAAGGAAGACACGAGAAAAGTGCCCACTGTCTCCGTGTTGTTCGATAGAAATAATAGATATTTTATTGCAAAAGGCGAAACGAGGCTTGTTTCTCACAACATCAACTTTCTCGTTCTCTCTTTATATGGTGAGAAAAGGAAAATGTGTTCAATTGCTTTTTCTTTTTGTAATACAATTTACCAAGACGAGACGGTTTGTCCGTTTTATAACATATTCTTCTCCTTTTTGCCGCTAGCAATATAAATAAATATACTTTTTTATAATATATGCGTACCATACACGGTCAACGATGGTGGAATAGTCGAAATATAGTGTGTGTGAGTGTGTGTTTGTGTGTTAGTTGAATAAAAAATGGAATAATAATGCTGTTCATGATTAAATATCGAGCTGACGGAGGGTGGAACCAACGAGTTTACACCCCACGCTCGGGAAAATGCGCTCAAACAAAAGGCGAGCGGAAAGAGTAACAGAGAATTTGTCCACACATTAATATCATCGGTCCAGTTGCCGCAGCCGTGTGCCTACTACTTTAACTTCCACAGTGGATCAAGATCTTTAAACGGATCATTATTGGCTTCCTCCTTCACTGTGCTGCTCGCCACCTGGGCCGATTTCATCTGGTACGATGTTAGTATGCCACCTGCACAGTAAAAATGGAACAGAAGAAACGATAAAGCAAGCGTTACACAACAGCGAAACGGTTACGGTAACGATTCTTACGCTTGTTCAGTATGCCGTGCCCGTTGTTCAGCACAATCTGGTACGAAAGCTGAATCAGATTCGGATCGCGCAATGCACCCTTCCGTTGGCAACAGATCCGGTACCATATGTCGATCACATCTGGAAAGGTACCGGGGAAAAAAGAACATTTTAATCCACTCCGCACTTCATCCCGGTTTGTTAACACCCTTACTAATCAGCAGTGGCTTCCGGGTTTGTGTCGCCAGTATGGTAACGATCGCGACCGTCACCAAACTTGATCGATCGGTCCCATTCAGACAGTTAAGCACGAGCGGACGGAGTTGGGGTAGCTTCTGTTCCTGATTGTACTGACGGTACGAGTCGATCAGGTTCTGCGCTACGCCAAGGATCTGTTCCGGTGAGTTTTTGGGCCACAGTTTCGGTTGCAGCAGTGCGACGGTAAGGGAATAGTCCGACCCGAGCATGCTGATGCGTAGCGTACGTTCGGTGCAGTGCGTTAGGTCGAATTGTTTCATCAGATTCACCGAAACGTCACCGTAGCTGAGCTCTTGGCCTAGTTCCGTTGGCCAGAAGGGATCCAAAAGCTGTGTCGAAAAGGCATAACAGATGATCGTAAGATAGTGTTTGTAATAATGAGCGCGTGTAAACGATCTTACCTCATTCGCTGTATGCAAACATACGATCACGTTCGACTTTTGCGACCAGATCATGTTCCAAAAATCGTTCACCGTGTTGGGGAGCGGTGTCTGGGCCAGGATGAAGTGCGGACAACCGAATCCGAGATCCTGTGAAAATTTAAAATAATTCAACGTTGTAAATAAAGCATGTTTCTAACAAAAAAAAAAGCTTGAAAGGTACGTCTCGTTATATTTAAACTATATAAAAAAAATGTCTTCTTCGTTCGTTAGCTTTTTGACAGTCCGGAATAGTATGATTCTCGGGTAATAAGGACGGGAAAGTGAGGGGGTTAACATAAACTTACCAATTTTGTATCCCTTTGGAACTTTTGAGTTTTTTGTTTTCAAAATGTGAAAAAGTTTGAGAAAAACGGAAGAAAAATTAAAACCACAGGAACAGAGCGTACAAAAAAACACCATTTTCCTTCCAAAATCTTTTCTCGTCTAGATGCTTTTGCTTCGTTTGTCCTTCTTTGGGGTTTTGGGGATTTAAAGAGCCACAGAGACACTTACCTTTACGTACACAGCGTTGATGTAATTGTCCGTATCGGTAGACAGCTGTACCCGCGCATGATCGTAAGGGACACAATCGATGGAGCGATTCTTTTCCGGGAACAGGCGAGCTACGCTAACTTGGCGCTTCGATTCTTCCTTCACCTAAAATTGGATTAAATAATGTAATTAATCAATACATCAAATCATAAGAAAAAAGCTCAAATAAGGAAACAACGGATACATTATGAATGATTTTATTGACCGATTTAAGTTGTTCACGAACATTGTACAAAGCTGTTTCCCGTCTTGACATATAGAGGGCGCTATCGTCGACTGAGAGCTTCATAAAAGATGGCTTCCTCCTTCACAGTGCTGCTCGCCACCTGGGCCGATTTCATCTGGTACGATGTTAGTATGCCACCTGCACAGTAAAATTGGAACAGAAGTAACGATAAAGCGAGCGTTACACAACAGAGAAACGGTTACGGTAACGATTCTTACGCTTGTTCAGTATGCCGTGCCCGTTGTTCAGCACAATCTGGTACGAAAGCTGAATCAGATTCGGATCGCGCAATGCACCCTTCCGTTGGCAACAGATCCGGTACCATATGTCGATCACATCTGGAAAGGTACCGGGGAAAAAAGAACATTTTAATCCACTGCGCACGAGCTTCCGGTTTGTTAACACCCTTACTAATCAGCAGTGGCTTCCGGGTTTGTGTCGCCAGTATGGTAACGATCGCGACCGTCACCAAACTTGATCGATCGGTCCCATTCAGACAGTTAAGCACGAGCGGACGGAGTTGGGGTAGCTTCTGTTCCTGATTGTACTGACGGTACGAGTCGATCAGGTTCTGCGCTACGCCAAGGATCTGTTCCGGTGAGTTTTTGGGCCACAGTTTCGGTTGCAGCAGTGCGACGGTAAGGGAATAGTCCGACCCGAGCATGCTGATGCGTAGCGTACGTTCGGTGCAGTGCGTTAGGTCGAATTGTTTCATCAGATTCACCGAAACGTCACCGTAGCTGAGCTCTTGGCCTAGTTCCGTTGGCCAGAAGGGATCCAAAAGCTGTCGAAAGAAAAGGAATAACAGATGATCGTAAGATAGTGTTTGTAATAATGAGCGCGTGTAAACGATCTTACCTCATTCGCTGTATGCAAACATACGATCACGTTCGACTTTTGCGACCAGATCATGTTCCAAAAATCGTTCACCGTGTTGGGGAGCGGTGTCTGGGCCAGGATGAAGTGCGGACAACCGAATCCGAGATCCTGTGAAAATTTAAAATAATTCAACGTTGTAAATAAAGCATGTTTCTAACAAAAAAAAAAGCTTGAAAGGTACGTCTCGTTATATTTAAACTATATAAAAAAAATGTCTTCTTCGTTCGTTAGCTTTTTGACAGTCCGGAATAGTATGATTCTCGGGTAATAAGGACGGGAAAGTGAAGGGGGTTAACATAAACTTACCAATTTTGTATCCCTTTGGAACTTTTGAGTTTTTTGTTTTCAAAATGTGAAAAAGTTTGAGAAAAACGGAAGAAAAATTAAAACCACAGGAACAGAGCGTACAAAAAAACACCATTTTCCTTCCAAAATCTTTTCTCGTCTAGATGCTTTTGCTTCGTTTGTCCTTCTTTGGGGTTTTGGGGATTTAAAGAGCCACAGAGACACTTACCTTTACGTACACAGCGTTGATGTAATTGTCCGTATCGGTAGACAGCTGTACCCGGGCATGATCGTAAGGGACACAATCGATGGAGCGATTCTTTTCTGGGAACAGGCGAGCTACGCTAACTTGGCGCTTCGATTCTTCCTTCACCTAAAATTGGATTAAATAATGTAATTAATCAATACATCAAATCATAAGAAAAAAGCTCAAATAAGGAAACAACGGATACATTATGAATGATTTTATTGACCGATTTAAGTTGTTCACGAACATTGTACAAAGCTGTTTCCCGTCTTGACATATAGAGGGCGCTATCGTCGACTGAGAGCTTCATAAAAGATCGCAAGAAACAAAATGCTCTCAGCACAACGAACTCTTATTTATCGTTAATAGTACGCAAAATGCATTAAAAAAGAAAGGAAACTACTAAAATCAATTCACTTACCAACAAATCCTGCAGCTCCTTCCACTTGCTATCTAGCGGTGTCGTCCCATTGAGCGTTTTCACGCCGCTCGTTTCAATGAATTTCTCCAACCGTTCCACCTCCTTGTGGAACCACTTCAATGTAGCCCCCCCATCCTCGAACGGGTCCGGTTTGGCCGGTCGCAAAAACACATTATCCGCCGGATTGGCAGCCGCACCGGAAACCGACGCCGTAGCACCACAAACCGATGCACTTTCCCAGTCGAAGCTGGAGCTCAGATCGGAACACAGGGACAGATTGTCTAGACTTGGCTTACGTTCCCCAATCGTCGCCGCAGAGTTCGGTGTCGCGGGAACGTTCGGCAGTGTCGATGGTTCCGGTACCGCTACCTTTTCCACCGGCAGATCAACATTCACTTTCGTGGGTGTTAGTATAACGCTGGCCACTTCACTCCCGTCCACGGTGCTACCACCACCAGCAATCGAGCCAACGGTCGATGGTTGTAGAATTGGGACAGAAATCGGTGGTACGATGGCGGGTGAAAAATCGATCCCGGAAAGTAGATCGATATTTTTGGACTGTGTGGAGGTTTGCGGCGTTACGACGGATTGTTGCTGCTGGGGTGAGGCGGTAGTTGTTGCCGAAGCGGTGGCGGTTGTGGTATTTTGCGAACCGGTACTATCTACGTACGAGTTCGTGTGGTGGGAATAGTGGGCAACACTGGCGGCGGCGTCGTGTGTATTGCTGGTCGATGGGAGAGTGTTCTGCTGCGTGGCAGTTGCATCTTGCGCATATTGGTTCGATTGTATGGTGGAGTAGGTTGACGTTTGGTGATAGTAACCGGTTTGGGCAACGGTTGCGTTGGGCGCGTAATAAGACGTACTGGTCGATTGGCCTAGCGGGTAAGCGGGAGCCGCTGTTGATCCGGTAGAGACTTGATACTGCTGGGAAGCAGATGAATCGACCGATGCAGGAGCCGCCTGGCCCGAAGCTGTGTAGGTTGCGTTACCTCCTAGCTGTGGATTCGTCACGTACTGGTTCTGGTAGGACGTAGCGGTAGCGTTGGACGAATCGTACTGGAAGCCGCTGGTGTAATCGTATGCTCCAGTTTGGGGATTATACGAATATCCCGGATGTGATCCGTACGATGCAGTCTGTTCCGTCGGATAAGGCGATTGTTGGTAGTATTGAGAGGGAGATGAGTACGGCTGCTGCATCTGAGACCCGAGTTGCTGATACTGCTGCTGAGAGGACGAAATTTGACCGTAGTTTGCATATGCCGACAAATCTTGGGCCGAAGAAACCGAGGACATCGATTCACTAGACGATGTCGGATATGGTGAAGGATAGGAATGGCTTTGGGATACAGCCGGATATTGCTGTTGATGGTTGACTGCAATAGAACCCTGCGTATAAGAAGCATTGGCGCTTGCTCCAGCGACTTGAGCCCCATAGTTTCCGTCAGCTGCCGGTTGTTGGAGGTTCATTGCGGTAAACTGTTGGTTTAACTGTGTCCACGATGCTTGCTGTTGGCTAACATCAGTCGAAGAAGATGATGTCGAAGGAGCTGGAGAGGGCTGTTGCTGTGGGACCTGCGTCTGACCATACTGGGCATAATCGTAACCTGCGGGATTCGATGCCGGCAATTGGCTTTGATTGTAATAATAATTTGTGGGACCGGTATTCTGGTACATGGGATTGACGTAACCCGTAGCAACGGTTGGAGCAGGAGTAACGGTGGGCTGTGGTTGTTGCTGTGATTGCTGCGATGTGGCGTACTGGTTGTAATCATACCCTGTACCCGCTGCAGTCATGTTGGATCCACCTCCATATTGCATTTGCTGTTGCTGCTGTTGCTGCTGTTGCTGCTGTTGCTGCTGTTGCTGATGATGCTGATACTGCTGATGATAACTGGCGTAAGAGTCCTGATAATAACCCCCCGTACCACCAACCGCCATTCCTCCACCCGCAATCGGCGCCGTACTTTCCGAACCAACTGGAGCAGGTCTTACAGACGGCAAATGATTCGCCGGATTCTTATCCACCCCGGCCGCTTTAATAGACCCTAGCGTGATAGTGCCCGCTTTGAGATAGTCTTTAAGCTTAGGTCCTCCACCACTTCCACCACTGCTCCCCGTGCCTGTAGTGCCCACGCCACCACCACCACTACCTGTAATCGCTCCCACCGAAGCAGCACTATCGATCGACGACCGTTTGAGCACATTGCTCGACTTCAGCTTCTGATTGCGTTCCTCCTCCTGTACATCGCAGGCTGCCTTCACGCGGGAGTAAAGCTTCTGCACATTGCTCTGCAGCTTGCGGTAAAATTCTAACCCCTTTGCGCTTTTGGACAGCAAATCTTCGTACACATCGAACGATGCCGACAGGGAGGAAAAGAACTGATCGCGCTTCGTTTTTACATCGGACAGGCTCTTCAACGTCGGTGCACACTTTGCGTACACCTCGGTCAGCGCTTTCAGGATGTTTCCCTGTGCTTTCATATTCTGCTCGAGCAATCCCACCAGCTGATCGTGCTTGGAAAGCTCCTTCCGGAACAGGTCTTCCATTTTTTGCTTCTGTTCCGATCCGCTGCACTCGAGCGCTATCAGCTGCGACGTAATGTCATCCTCGGTGACGTTATGGCGCAGGTCTTGGTACAGTTTAATGCGCTGCACCTTCATTTCCTTCACCTTCTGTACGATCGTGTTCAGCTCTTGGAATACACCGTCGTCGATCTTGTCCGCACAGGTCGGTATCTGTGCCTTTATGTCCGGCAATGGTTGGGAAAGAATCTTCAAGTTGTGTACGTGCAGACCCATCGCTTTCCGCAGCGTGTCGTTGCTTTCGCCGGCCTTGTTGTGGGCTTCCTGGTACTTTGCTAGCTCTCGGCCGAGTTCTACCATGTGGGCGCCGCCGTTCGATCGTTGGCCAATTTTCGCCTGATACTGTTCCTCGCGGATTTCATCCTGACGTAGAAGATTCTTTATCTCTTTGAGCGTTAGCTCCACATCCGAGCAGGTGTCTGCAAGGGTTGACATCGACTGTACCAGATCGGGGATGGCATTCGGTTTGGCTTGCAGTTCTGCGCATCGGTCAACCAGTCCTTGTGGCAGACGCTTGTCGTCTACAGCTTTTGTCGGTGCCTCGATCGCATCCAGATTGAGGGAATCGATAAACGTTTGCAATTCGGCCTCCTTATCGTCCAGCTTGGAACCGATCGTACGCAGAAGATTCGCCTTTTCCTCACTATACATGGAACTACTTTCGTGCGCTTTCATCGGTACCAGTCGGTGGAATATGTCCTCTCCCATCGCTTCCGGATCGATCACGTTAAACGCGATTCCATTCACCAAATTCGCACCCTGTACCGCGGTAATAGCACTCAAATCTGGCACTTCTTCGTGATAAATAAATTCATTTTCATTTTTGGCCGATTTTCGTTTTGCCTCCACCACGTCCATCGTGAACTGTAGCGCATCGTTCACTTGCTCGATCTGTGCCAACCCTTTCGATTCTTTGCGCGCCTCCTCAAGCTTATCGAACGACGCTTGGTACAGGGCGACCCGCTCACCCATCTTCTGCTGTTCCTCGGACTGTTGTCCTTGGTACAGGAGCAGTATGCAGGACAGATAAGATATCTTAAACCGCACGTAACGGCGCCACTCCTTAAACTGTTTGCTCCCTACAATGTCCTGTAGGCGCCCATCGTCCCCGTTCTGGGTAAGCAACGCAGCAAGCGCTGAATTGTAGTAGCTCACGATCTGTGCCGTAACCTTGGCAATTATGCCCGATTTCCGATTGTCGCACAAACTCTTCTCCATAATGCATTCCTGGGCCTGGGCGAGACAAAGCGCTTGCATAAAGATAAGCAACTCCGTGGACAGATCACCTTGCAGGAGCAGGGCGTAATTATCCTTCACGTAACCGTACGCCCAAGCAGCACACTGGAAGTGGGTACAAGCTTTCTTCATACTTTCCGGATCGGATCGACTTTCGGCGGCACCGAGTTGCGTGTGCAGGGCGGCAAAGTTGTGCAGCACGGCCGCCATCTCGTACTTTATGTTCCACTTCGTCAGTACACAGCCGGCGTATAGATCTTTCCAGTGGAACGTTAGCATCTGTTGCCCTTCGCTAACCGTGCCAAGCAGAAAGCGATTCTGGATCGAGTGTAGCTGACAGTAGTAGCGGCGGATGGTGGCCGTTCCTTCCACGTCTCGCGTTGGCCGTACAGCATTGCCACGAAGTTGTTCGAGCTGGTAGCATTCCTTCGAGTAGGATGCCGGATCTTCCTGATAATATTCCGCGATGTACTACAATAAAAGACGGACAAAAGAGTGTGTGCATGCAACGAGGCCAACGGGTTGAAAAAGGTGCTCGTTAATTTAATTTAACATATGACGTCCCCATAAAACGATGATTCATCTTCGCCACAAAAACATACCTGCTTTAGGGCAGAGAAGTTGGTCTGTTCGGGGCTGGTTTTCAGCTCGAAACTGACCATTGGCATCCGCGGCACTGCCTCCATAGTGGAGCGAATGGAACGGGACACGCGTTGAACTAATTTAAACACTTACTTTATGAAATTTTAAAATTTGGGTTACACAAACACAAGATCTTTCCTTTCTTCTCCAAAGTATCAAATCCATTTGTTGTTTTTTTTTTCTACTTGCTTGACACAACAACTGCCGATTGTAACTGTGGGAGGCCCGTTGGACAAGAGTAAGCGTATTTTTGGTACATATTTTCTAATAGCTCTTATAAATACAACGTCAAATAATTGAAAATTGTAAAACTTAAGCTAAAACTATTATTAAACCACTCAAAATCACTTATCTGGCAGGGTTTTATCAAAAATATGGCAGAAATAGATAAATTTTAAAGTTCCCTTGTTTACAACACCTCGAGTTGAGCACTCCAACAACCGCTGCCTGCTCCTAGCATTTCGCTGCGGCTGTCAGCCAAAACATCATCATCATTTTCGCGGACGACGGACGGACGGAAGCGAAAAGAATCGCTCGAGAAATAAGCAAATAATTGCGTTGTCTGCTGGTGCAAAAGTGCAAATTTTGTTGCACTCCTGCAGGCACACGCATCCGGCAATCGAATCGAACCGAAACGAATCCCATCGCGAACGCGAACGAGTGGCAAACGCAAAGCAAAGTTGTTGGTGCTCCCGTCTGGTGTGGGCTGTGTGTGAAAAACAGTGAAAAGAGAAAAGCCACCACCCCCCAGTGTCGGTGCGCGCATAATTGCGTCTGGGGAAAAATGGTTCGATCGCCGTCGGAAACAGTGTGCTGCACTGCCACAACCCGTTGGTCAATTTTCTGAATCGAATCTCAGGCAAAACAGGAAACGGTCGTGCTTTCCTCGGGCGGACGGTGAAGAAAATTCTTCACAAAGAAGCAAGTGGCAGCGGTGTTAGAAGGTGGGCAGCAAGGCGAAACGAACATCGCTCTCTTCTCGACACACTAACACACCCTGTGGAAGGTGGTGTGCGTGCGTGTGTGTGTGTGTGTGTGTGCATGCCCCGTGCGTGTTCCGTGTGCGTAGTGTGTTCTCGCTTCGCGTAAAGGTGTAGTAGCCAGTTGTGCGGGTAGCGCGAGGGGTTTTACGGTTTGTGCAGGGTGACGACGAGTGGTACGGCAAGAGTGTACGGAGCGCAGCCAACTTCCGCTCGCCACCGGGGTGTGAATTAAAAGTTACAAAGGTAAGAAGAGGTGGGTGGGTGTGTGTGTACAAGGGGAAGAGGTATTGAGGGGGACGAAGGACAGGACAGGGGGGATAAAATTGTGCAACCAGCGGCTTAAATTTGTGCAAAAATCTATCCTCATTACGACGCTGCCTGCAGAAGCTCGTATCAAGGGTTGTGAATACGAATGCGTACAAAATACATAAATCATTCTAACATAACTAAATTAAATCATAATTAGAAGAGGAATGAAACAATATATGCTATTAATGTTAATATTTTACAAGAAATAAGCTAGAACCTCTTTGAGAAGGGCTACCCTTGTTTGGCACTTGAAACAATCGATACTGGCATCATCACCGGCTTCTACGATCCGTTTAGTTGTATTTTTGTTCCTTTTTATACACAGCAGTATTAGCTCTTGAAAGTTCCTTGAAAACTGCATTGCACTAGCGTACAGTAAGGTGCGAAAAAAAGTCTACCAATCGGAATTCTAAGTTTATTAAAATCTGTCGGCTTTTTATTAGGATAAGTTGTTAAAATTTTGATTACATCGTCAACTGCCAGTGTCACTAGAGATGTGTACACTGAGTAAGAGTGAGTGAGTGAGTTAAATACCGCAAGTGAAAGTATGGTTTCAAATCAGCAAGAAGAGTTTATTTCACTCTTTATACTAACTCACTCTTTATACTTACTCACTCACTCTCTGTGCCGACTTCTAACTCACTCTTTTCGGTTTATACTCACTCACTCACTCTTTTCGGTTTTAACTCACTCTTTTACTCTGATTTAAATCACTGAAAAGAGTGAGTTTTCTCATCTCTAAGTGTCACACATAATAATGATAAAATAGCTTAACAAAAAAGGTCACTTGAGGTGGGCATAACAACTAAATGAAGAATTTACATGGATGTTAATGTAAAGAAAGCTTCATTAATTTACTATTTTCCTGTAGTCGAAAATCCGAATCCACTATTCATGAACTCCGAGATTATAGTAAGTGGTTAGGAGAGTGAGGAGAGTATGAAAGATACTTAAAGGATTTATTTTCTTAAGGTTATTATTCTGTATAAATGTACCTTCTCTCTTACTTTTATGCCAGTTTCTAACAAAAACTTCAATTTAATTTATTTTTCACATGAATCTATTTCTATGACTCACTGTATTAAATGGTAGGGTAAATGTACCAGTTTTCGGCACGTTAGTACAGCTGTTCAGAAAAAAATACAAATACAATTATTTAATTCGATAATTCTGATTGAAGATGGTATTATTTTGGTTGCAAAACTTCCAAAGAATGTTTCAGAATACATGTTTTAATGATTAAAATCAGTTTTTTCGAAATATTTCCAAAAATGCAAACATTGGTTTTGCTCCTATTTTCGGCAGAATGTTCCTATTTTCGGCAGGCTGTGCTCCTATTTTCGGCACTGCGAATAAGTGATTTATGATCATTTTAAAGATGTAATTAACTAAAGAAAATTATTTTAAACACTTTTCTACTGTTGTTTTGTTGAAATCTTTATCAAAAGCAGTAAAATATTTAATTTTATGTTGCCTGTTTTCGTCGTCATTGCTGGCAGATTTTGGCAGAGAGCTGTCAGCGTATGTCATTTTTCAAAGCTCACCATTGGCTGACGAAACATGGTATTGTTTACAGTTCCTTTTGATAATCAAACTTGATCAAGATCAAAAATAACTTAAAAGGTAATAATTTATATCAAAACGAATCATTCCATTATTCCATTAGGCTGTCAGTACACACAGCAATGAGCTGTCAAAAATCAACATTTACCATGTACCTATTTTCGGCAGCCTTTAAAACGAAAAATTAGTTATTTATTGGGGTTTTTTAAACTCTGTGAGCTTTGAATAAATTATTAAACCAGTTTATTGATCATAAAAATCACATTTTAGCTTTTAGTATGCATTAGTTTGCTTAATCACAAAAACTGCCGAACTATCAACTGACAGCATATCTGACGAAATGCTTGAAGCCAAGGGTAGCCCTTCTCAAAGAGGTTCTAGCTTATTTCTTGTAAACGCGCTAAAAATTTGTATTTGGAGAGTAAGCATTGATTTCATTCGATAAAAATTGTTCAAAGAATATTTCTATATGGATTTCTTATGTTATTAAGCTTTTTTGGCTCGCCTGCCGAAAACAGGTACACTGCCGAAAATTGGTACAGTTACCCTACCGTCTTCCATTGCACCGCAGTATAATGGATGCAGCAATCTACCGGAGCACCGTTATCGGTGGACCCGGAGGTCAGGGTCCGCACGTTGTAGCTGACCGGGAAAACAAGCCGAGAAACAAATCTCGGAAACTTGTTTAGAAGCATCACCATGGTCTTTATCGCGCGTGTTCTATTCGCACGGTTTGGGCTAACGAATTAACCTGTTTTCCACGATGGGCACGTTAGAAGAAGTTCCGCTAGACGCAACGGACAGGTTCTTAGTTCCCACTGCACACGTCGTCTTTCGCGGACGTACAAAATATCCACTCTCCGATCGTTCTCCTTAAAGAGAGAAGCTTTTGAATGGTTCACGTTACATTCGTCCAGCTTATGGCTACGAGCCTTAATCCAAAAAAGAAAAAGGTTCCTTGGGTCAAGATTTGTTAGTTTGTGGGCTGAATTATTAAACGTAACGCAATTGATTGTCTCTCCTCTTTGCAGATAGATACCGTGTGGGGTTGGGCCTCTGCCCCGCTGCGCCTAGCGGCCAACAGAATGGGTGACGTACTAATATCGGATCGCCCACCGTCACCGGCGAGGTTAGTTGACCACCGCATGACGCTCCGGTCCCGGCCCAGACTTCATGAGTCCTAATCGTTACCTTTACTTTCCTACTTCCATCATCCGCCCCACAGCAGACTATCACACACCTCGGAGAAGCATCCCCGGGTGACGCTGCAGGAGCTGAACGTGCTGCGCCGTCACCGGGAGCTCTGCGATGTCGTCATCAACGTGAAGGGTCGCAAAATCTTCGCCCACCGCGTCATCCTGTCCGCCTGCAGTCCCTACTTCCGGGCGATGTTTACCGGCGAGCTGGAAGAGTCACGCCAAACCGAAGTTACCATCTGCGACATCGATGAAAATGCGATGGAACTGCTGATCGACTTTTGCTACACATCCCACATCGTGGTGGAAGAATCGAACGTTCAACCGCTGCTGCCGGCCGCCTGTTTGCTGCAGCTCGCCGAAATACAGGACATATGCTGCGAGTTTCTGAAGCGCCAGCTCGATCCGGAAAACTGTCTCGGCATAAGGGCGTTCGCGGATACACACTCGTGCCGGGAGCTGTTGCGCATTGCGGACAAATTCACCCAACACAACTTCCAGGAGGTGATGGAGAGCGAGGAGTTTCTGTTGCTTCCGGTCGGGCAGCTGGTGGACATCATATGCAGCGATGAGCTGAACGTACGCTCGGAGGAGCAAGTGTTTAATGCCGTAATGGCGTGGCTAAAGTATAACGTGGCCGATCGACGGCAGCACCTGGCGCAGGTGCTGCAGCACGTCCGGATGCCACTGCTCAGCCCAAAGTTCCTCGTCGGTACGGTCGGTTCGGATTTGCTGGTACGATCCGACGAAGCTTGCCGGGATTTGGTGGATGAAGCGAAGAACTATCTGCTGCTGCCCCAGGAACGTCCGCTAATGCAAGGACCACGCACCCGGCCCAGGAAGCCGACGCGCCGCGGTGAAGTATTGTTTGCGGTCGGTGGTTGGTGTTCGGGTGATGCGATCGCTTCCGTGGAACGGTTCGATCCGGAAACGGCCGACTGGAAGATGGTGGCGCCGATGAGCAAGCGACGCTGTGGCGTTGGTGTGGCTGTGCTAAACGATCTACTGTACGCGGTCGGTGGACACGATGGGCAAAGCTACCTGAACAGCATCGAACGGTACGATCCGCAGACGAACCAGTGGTCGTGCGATGTGGCACCGACCACCAGCTGCCGCACGAGCGTTGGGGTAGCCGTGCTGGACGGGTTCCTGTACGCCGTCGGTGGGCAGGACGGTGTGCAGTGTTTGAATCACGTCGAACGATACGACCCGAAGGAAAACAAATGGTCTAAGGTAGCGCCAATGACGACACGACGGCTGGGTGTCGCTGTGGCCGTGCTCGGTGGTTACCTGTACGCGATCGGTGGTTCCGATGGCCAGTGTCCGCTCAACACGGTCGAACGGTACGATCCGCGGCAGAACAAATGGTGCGCCGTCAGTCCAATGTCGACGCGAAGGAAACATCTTGGCTGTGCGGTGTTTAACAACTTTATCTATGCGGTGGGAGGCCGTGACGACTGTATGGAGCTGTCGTCGGCGGAACGCTACAACCCACACACCAACTCCTGGAGCCCGATCGTCGCGATGACGTCCAGACGCAGTGGGGTAACCATACTCAAGGCGGGCGTTTTCGATTGCATCTAAAAGTCGGCTTTTTCGTATGTCTGTTTCGCAGGTTGGACTAGCGGTGGTTAACGGTCAATTGTATGCCGTCGGTGGCTTTGACGGTACTGCCTATCTGAAGACGATCGAGGTGTACGATCCGGAAACGAATCAGTGGCGCCTGTGTGGCTGTATGAACTATCGCCGGCTCGGTGGTGGTGTCGGTGTGATGCGTGCACCCCAAACCGAGAACTACATGTGGTAAATAGTTTGCTTTTTGTATCTTCTAATCTCTCCCCACCCAAAAACTCCTTCGCCCGCTCACCCGCCCCGTCCATCAGTCCGTCACGCGACTCCAGATACTTTTCTTTCCTGCCTTTGGCTCGTTTGAATTTCGTGAAAAGCCAGTAAAAGCCCGGCGCGTGTGCAAGCTTTTGTGCTTTGCTTGGTGGTAAGACATAGCTAGAGATGAATGTATTAGGGGCAAGTAAACCAGTGTTGAGATTTAGTAAAAACTATCGCTTGAACAAGTGACACAGGCCAGCGAGTAATGGGGGAAACTAGCTGAAATCGAGTTTGTGCGCCTTTTTTTAAATCATCTATTCAATTTCTTGTGCAATGTAAGCTTCTTTTTTAGATGAACAAACTTCATTCTGTCTCGTTTTATAGCAATCATTATCACACTCTACATGTCATTCATATGCAGAAAAGCACCACCACCCGCACGCGCGCATCTCGAATGATAAGAGTTGTTTGGTCTTTTAACTCTAACCAGGTTTAACTTTTTCCCATCTTTCGGGGTTAGAATGTTTACAGTGTCAAACAAAACATTAAGACTATCGTTCCATCAACACTATAACGAATATCTTCTAACAACGAATGTTACGAATGTTGGTGTCTTCTTTCTTGGCCTAACGACCTCTTATGGTCATGCCTGCCATTTCTGGCTTACTAGACTTATTGTTCCCGCATAGTTGGATAGTCAGTCCTCACTATGGGGGAACGGCCCAGATGAGACTTGAACCCCGGTCCTGCCGTGTGAAGACCGGCGCCGCTGTCGCATCTACCACCGGCCCGCCCCGGTTGGTGTGGAATGTTGGTGTGGAAAGTCCAATTTACACAACTCTGTTGTCTATTGCTTGATGTATGGAGCAATTTTCAGCTATTTTCTTTGTACATTTTATCTATGATAACCTTTAAGCTGGGACTAGTTTTATAGCGAATATCGTATTGAAGAACCATTTTTAATACCACGGTCGTCATGCTGAAGTATTTTGCTTTTGGCCTGTTTCCGAAGTCCTTCGAGTATGTCCTTGCTGATGGACGCATCACCACCATCATTCCATCTCAGTATAAGCCTTTCAAAGTTTGAAATTCAAACTTCCTTTGCACTTGTGGACAGCCAAATAAGCTTGGGTGGACGGTACCATACTCATGATGTGACTGTTTTACCAGATGAAACGCTATGTTTTTGATGAGTGTGTAAGCCGATTTGATGATTGCGACAGCTGTTGCCTTCTTTAAATATGCCACAAAGGAATAGGAAGTCTAATTGTTTTGTTTGACGCTGTTTGCTCCATCCAAACCATTGCAGTTTAAGCGAGACTCCCATACCATAATCGCAACGAAATTAGTGAAGACCCAAACCAATTCGCTGCCGCTGTCTTCATCCCATCCTGTGCAATGCTTTACAGAGTCATCCTCTCACCTCACCAAATTTGTATCTTATCAGCATCCCTTCACCACCACCACTACTTGCTCGTACCGCATTCATCCTTCACCTTCAAAACCATCCGCTTTCTCAACAAACACACCAACAAACAAACCCACGCCTGTTGTTGTGTGTCTGCTTCTGTGTTTCTGGTTTTTTTCTTTTCGATTTTTGTTTCGTTATTTTGTGTTGCTCATTTAACATCATACCTTTCTTTACATACCTTTACTTTTAGGATTCGCAAAGATTCCGTTGTTTAACATACACACAAAACACATTCGGCCAGCTTCTGTTCTGCGCTGCTTGCGAACGGCGGCATGAGGCGGAATTATTCGGTCCGGCGGATGTACGATGATGGTGTTGCCGTGCCGTGGAACAGAAGTGGTCTGTAAAACAAAACAAAAAAATGAAAAACGGTGTACGAATATAATTTTAGGGATGTAAAAACAAGCGACCGGCAAACGAGAGAAGTTACTCAAACGGGGTATAGCAAAGGTCAAAAGTGAAATACACTTGATTTCAACACACACACTTCTCACCACTGCCAGGCTGAAAAAAGATAACAGGAAACGTATGACCCACAGGTAGCAGCTACACCTAAACCCGAACTCCCACACTGAAGAGCACCCCGTTAGTAATGAAAAGGCATTAGCGTTTAAGAACGATAAGTTTCCTAGTATAATCGGATCGGTCGAAAAAAGCTTGCTAGGAAGAAAAGTGCAGCACATTCGTTTAGTATTTTCCGTTTGCTAAACGATCAGTTTGTTCGAATTATGGTGCGCGTGTGTATATTTGTGTTTACTTCCGTTTTCGGAAGCCTCTTAGGACAAGGAAAATAAGGTGTAGGACAGCGTATCTGTGTGTGTGTGTGTGCGCGTGCGCTCGTTATTGTTGCTTAGCAACAGGTGGAAAATAGTTTGCTAATGGCTTTCTTATTATACATTATTTATACAGCTGCAACCTCAAAATGTCCTCCAATTTAAGTTTTCATTATCGTTCACAATCCGGTTTCCTATAGATTGGAAATGAAGAAAAGAATTAAGTTCGATTAGTCTGTGTTGCTAGACTCACCACCACCATCGTTATCATCCATTTAGGGTTATAATTGTAATCGGCTAGTAGGAAGTTGATATTTATAGCATTATACCACACTCGTCTGACACAGTGTAGGAATGATTTGTGTTTCCTCTATTGACGATTGATAATTGCGCGTCAAACTTGTACAAAGGTCACTCGGTCCCTTACACGCCCCTCGTCCCCCGAACCCCCCTTCCATACCCCTCAATCGATGGCATACAGATCTCAATCTTTACCCGTGAATGAAGAGCGCCAGCCTTTCGCGCACGCACTATAGCTTTTGCATAACTTTTTATAGGATTGCCAATAACCTTTCTAAAAAACAAAAAAAGGGATACGTTAAGATAATGCATCCTGCTAGTAGGAATAAATGTAGAACCTCATGCATGTTAACTACTGCACTGCTACTCCATCACGACGCATGTTGCTTAATGTTGTGTTTGCTTAGTATGTCCCAGTGTGACACATACGTATTGTTTCGTCACTCATCCACCATCATTCACATCAAGGTTGTTCATTTTAAATGTTCTGTTAAAACAACTCTTTTTCATACAAAAAAAAAACACCTCCAAAACATGCTATGTGTATGTGTACAGCAAATTAGAGTTAAAGTGTTTCGAAATGATGGTACTAAGCACTACTCAGAATCACTTGCCCGTGGTGTGTGGTCCGTAAAAGTGGTTCGGAAAGTATTAGAAAATGAGCCAAAAAGAAAAAAAAACGAGAAAAGGAAAAGAATTTTTCCACCAATTAAGAATTACTGCTCCGAAAACACTCAGAAAAAGGATAGGACAATTGTAAATGGTTTCCCCGTCAGCATTAAAAAGTGAGGAAAAAAAAACGTAAAAAAGCGAGTTAGTGCAAGGCATTATTAGTTGGAAAAGGAATTTTATGCGCTGGCGTAACTGGATCAACCGAAGGGAAAAACGTGTGTGTGGGCTGGAACAACACAAAAGAAAAAAGTAAAAATAATTGATAAGCATTCAACTCGATAAGATACGTTGATTAATGATCGAATTTGTTCAGAATTTTAACAAACGATTGTAGCGTGGCGTAGCGTTATCTTTATTAAGCCTTCCAGACCCAGGCCGACCCGCATAAGTCGTTCCTCTACGACATAATGCAGTGCGCGGGAAGATGCAAACAGCGGAAAGTGTTAGGTCTGGTCCTTAGCGTAGCACCACATTCGGGAATTAGAAGTGCTTCTTCTCTATAAACTATTGTGGCTTAAACTAAACTTCACTGTTTTTTTTTTCTTTGCTTTTGTATAAAGTTAACAGTTCCCACGTAGTTAGGTTGCCTCAACATTGGCGTACTTCGGGAGCGACATAGAGAGAGAGAGGGCTAGGGAGCGTTTTCTGCATATAAGATTCTCATTAAGCACTTTCAAAAGGAAGGTAAAGTGTCGCGTTATTCATGAATGTCGCTCATCGATAGCTTTTTAGGTTCGCATGCGTAATTTATTTGGACATTTCAGAGTGTGGGAGATAGTGAACAAGGTGATTGATTAATTGTTGATGATGATGATGCTGTAAGAGAAACACTTGTAAGAATGTGATTAAGAATGGAAAATTAAAGTATATAAATATAACTAAACCGTGTAGCACTTTGTAGATCGTAACACACAATAGGTCCTTCGCTTCAGGGTGATCTGGTCGGATTTCTACAACTTGATTTTTAGTATGCTTTGGGGGATATAAAGCTCACGGAACCACCCATAGTCGTTGAATTCCCAGTTGGATCTCGTCTGTTAACATGTCAACATGATGGTTAGCAACTTCGTCCATTTCTTCTTCTTGGTGATTTGTTTAGTTGTTTAGACATAGGGAGGACTGTTATCGAATGTTTTGGACCTTGTGTAGAGTTCCCAGCGTTGTTCGGATTCAACAGATAACAGAACCCACTACTTTCGAAGCGGTGTGGGACTAGTCATCTCCATTTTTTTTCGTTCGTCAAGTTCTTCCTAACTCTCTCGCTTCTCGAGCACAGTGCCAAATTTCGACACACTCACAGCGGCACTGTGCTCTGCTCCCCCTTAACGAAACTTTTGCCCACGTGGAATGCTTCTCCTAGCTATCCTAGCGCTTGTTTTGACCGTCAGTTTGTATGGAGAGCAAGCAGCATTTTACCCACAATGCGTTAACAAAAACAGGATTAGCCCATTACATACCTCAAAAATTAGATTAGACAAATGTGGATAGTAAGTTGGGCTTTTATCACAGTTTACGCATGATAACAGGGTTCGAATTTGCCTCGTACCCGAAGATCATTGGTTACAAGAACTCTCGATGCTGTTTTTTGTAGTCAGTTGGTGGTACACCGTCTCGGCGAACGGTTCGGTGGCTTGTTGTGTGACGTGTGGTCAGCAAATTAGTAGATCACAATGTCGAAACAGACTAAGGAAACGGTAAGGCCACCGTCTTCGGTAATTACCGAACAACCGGGTCCTTCGCTCGATGAGCTAGCGGTGTTAGCACCGTCGCTTCGTAACAGCTTTGCTGGTGGTGTTGGTGGTGGTGCTGGAGTTGCGGCACCTGCCGCAGGAGTTAGTGAACAGTTTACCGGGCGTAGTGTGGACTCGCTAACGTCGAACCCGTACGGTCAGCTCGGTGTTACAGCGTTCACCGAAGGCATTTACTCGGAGGATGGTCACATCAATCCGGCATTCAGTGAAGCTGCCATCGAAAGCACGGGCCGCATGATGACGGATGTACTCGGTGAAGATACTATGGAAAAGCTGGAACAACGGTAGGATAGTAAGTTGGGCTTTTATCACAGTTTACGCATGATAACAGGGTTCGAATTTGCCTCGTACCCGAAGATCATTGGTTACAAGAACTCTCGATGCTGTTTTTTGTAGTCAGTTGGTGGTACACCGTCTCGGCGAACGGTTCGGTGGCTTGTTGTGTGACGTGTGGTCAGCAAATTAGTAGATCACAATGTCGAAACAGACTAAGGAAACGGTAAGGCCACCGTCTTCGGTAATTACCGAACAACCGGGTCCTTCGCTCGATGAGCTAGC
>KZ062015.1:213667-244338 GCA_002091835.1 Anopheles maculatus
TTGCTTAGTATGTCCCAGTGTGACACATACGTATTGTTTCGTCACTCATCCACCATCATTCACTTCAAGGTTGTTCATTTTAAATGTTCTGTTAAAACAACTCTTTTTCATACAGAAAAAAACACCCCCAAAACATGCTAAGTGTATGTGTACAGCAAATTAGAGTTAGAGTGCTTCAAAATGATGGTACTAAGCACTAATCAGAATCACTTGCCCGTGGTGTGTGGTCCGTAAAAGTGGTTCGGAAAGTATTAGAAAATGAGCCAAAAAGAAAAAAAAACGAGAAAAGGAAAAGAATTTTTCCACCAATTAAGAATTACTACTCCGAAAACACTCAGAAAAAGGATAGGACAATTGTAAATGGTTTCCCCGTCAGCATTAAAAAGTGAGGAAAAAAAAACGTAAAAAAGCGAGTTAGTGCAAGGCATTATTAGTTGGAAAAGGAATTTTATGCGCTGGCGTAACTGGATCAACCGAAGGGAAAAACGTGTGTGTGGGCTGGAACAACACAAAAGAAAAAAGTAAAAATAATTGATAAGCATTCAACTCGATAAGATACGTTGATTAATGATCGAATTTGTTCAGAATTTTAACAAACGATTGTAGCGTGGCGTAGCGTTATCTTTATTAAGCCTTCCAGACCCAGGCCGACCCGCATAAGTCGTTCCTCTACGACATAATGCAGTGCGCGGGAAGATGCAAACAGCGGAAAGTGTTAGGTCTGGTCCTTAGCGTAGCACCACATTCGGGAATTAGAAGTGCATCTTCTCTATAAACTATTGTGGCTTAAACTAAACTTCACTGTTTTTTTTTTCTTTGCTTTTGTATAAAGTTAACAGTTCCCACGTAGTTAGGTTGCCTCAACTTTGGCGTACTTCGGGAGCGACATAGAGAGAGAGAGAGCTAGGGAGCGTTTTCTGCGTATAAGATTCTCATTAAGCACTTGCATAAAGAAGGTAAAGTGTCGCGTTATTCATGAATGTCGCTCATCGATAGCTTTTTAGGTTCGCATGCGTAATTTATTTGGACATTTCAGAGTGTGGGAGATAGTGAACAAGGTGATTGATTAATTGTTGATGATGATGATGCTGTAAGAGAAACACTTGTAAGAATGTGATTAAGAATGGAAAATTAAAGTATATAAATATAACTAAACCGTGTAGCACTTTGTAGATCGTAACACACAATAGGTCCTTCGCTTCAGGGTGATCTGGTCGGATTTCTACAACTTGATTTTTAGTATGCTTTGGGGGATATAAAGCTCACGGAACCACCCATAGTCGTTGAATTCCCAGTTGGATCTCGTCTGTTAACATGTCAACATGATGGTTAGCAACTTCGTCCATTTCTTCTTCTTGGTGATTTGTTTAGTTGTTTAGACATAGGGAGGACTGTTATCGAATGTTTTGGACCTTGTGTAGAGTTCCCAGCGTTGTTCGGATTCAACAGATAACAGAACCCACTACTTTCGAAGCGGTGTGGGACTAGTCATCTCCATTTTTTTTCGTTCGTCAAGTTCTTCCTAACTCTCTCGCTTCTCGAGCACAGTGCCAAATTTCGACACACTCACAGCGGCACTGTGCTCTGCTCCCCCTTAACGAAACTTTTGCCCACGTGGAATGCTTCTCCTAGCTATCCTAGCGCTTGTTTTGACCGTCAGTTTGTATGGAGAGCAAGCAGCATTTTACCCACAAAGCGTTAACAAAAACTGGATTAGCCCATTACATACCTCAAAAATTAGATTAGACAAATGTGGATAGTAAGTTGGGCTTTTATCACAGTTTACGCATGATAACAGTGTTCGATTTTGCCTCGTACCCGAAGATCATTGGTTACAAGAGCTCCCGATGCTGTTTTTTGTAGTCAGTTGGTGGTACACCGTCTCGGCGAACGGTTCGGTGGCTTGGTGTGTGACGTGTGGTCAGCAAATTAGTAGATCACAATGTCGAAACAGACTAAGGAAACGGTAAGGCCACCGTCTTCGGTAATTACCGAACAACCGGGTCCTTCGCTCGATGAGCTAGCGGTGTTAGCACCGTCGCTTCGTAACAGCTTTGCTGGTGGTGTTGGTGGTGGTGCTGGAGTTGCGGCACCTGCCGCAGGAGTTAGTGAACAGTTTACCGGGCGTAGTGTGGACTCGCTAACGTCGAACCCGTACGGTCAGCTCGGTGTTACAGCGTTCACCGAAGGCATTTACTCGGAGGATGGTCACATCAATCCGGCATTCAGTGAAGCTGCCATCGAAAGCACGGGCCGCATGATGACGGATGTACTCGGTGAAGATACTATGGAAAAACTGGAACAACGGTACGCAAAGGCGGTGGACAAGATAACGGACGTGGAAATGTCGGCCGGACAGATAGCGATGGTTGGACAATCGATACACTATTTGGATGGGGAGAGCGGGGAGGAGCAGCCGGCGCTGGAAGACGAAGAAATGGAACCGGTAGAGATGAGACAGATACCGGTGCTAGATGAGGAAGAGTTGACGAACCCGGTAGACGATGCACCAGACATGGACGAAATGCCGGACATGTTCTCCACCGAGATGTATCCGCCGGAAGCAGACAGGATAGCGGCGGACCTGCACGAACTAGACGCGGATCAGCTGGGACAGATAGCAACTGCAACGGGGCACATACCACAGATGGATGTAAGTTAAACCGGGCATAATTATAATTCGTTCCCCCATATACGTCATGTTTGATTTGCTCCGACCAGACAGAAGCGGTTTGGTAATGCGCATCTTATCCGCTTATCGCTTATCGAGTATTCCCAGTAGTAGCGTCATAAAGCGATAAGTATACTTATATGTCTCGCACAATTACTTAACCGTGGGTCGTTCCCCGAAACGTGACTTGCCGCCATGGATGAGGGATGGTGACGTTGCGCTGACCTAATCAATGATTAGGAAGAATTCGGAGGAGTTGTGCCAGACTGATACGGCAGCCAATAACAACATCATCAAGCTTTGTGACTTGCAGTGCTGTTATCTGGTTGTAATGTATTCGCAAATTCTACACTATAAGAAGAATTCCCATCTGAAACGGAGACCGCAGTTCTGGTCTGTCGCTCGCTCGTTTTTTCTCCCTTCCCTCCGGGTCAATATGCCGGGTAATTTATTTTTGTCTTAGGTCTCTCTCTCTCTTTCTTTTTACCGCCGGTCCATTCGAAATGAGTGATGTCATTGGTGGACTACCCCGAAATACAATGCGCGCATCGCAAGGGGTGATTCCCGGGTTTGGTGTGTGCGTTTTGCCCCTTTTTCGTTTGGATGTATTGGTTACGATTCGCAACGCATAAAGAATACGATGCTTATGCCGATGCGGGCTTTAATCGGTTGTTTGGGTCCGAAGCTGGTTGTAGAACCGATCCGCACGTCAACCGGTGCAGTTGTGGAACGCGAGTGTTGTGTGCTGTTTACGATTAATAATACGCATGTGACACGCTTGATCTAGAAGGCAAAACAAAACGGAGCATGAATTTCAAGTGTCCACTGTGTGAGTCGCTGTTCGACACACAGGATGACCTTGGTGAGCACGTGAAAGAGGAACACACGACGTACTACTACGACACCTACCTGCTGGTGCCGATGGTGCTGAATGACCTCGCGACAATTGGAACGACCACCACCACCGTGCTCACCACTCCACCGACCGTTTCGGTACTGATCTCCGCTGGGACCTCTGCCCTGTCATTCTGCGGTCAAGTAGTTCGCTAATTCGTGTGTATCGGGTTTGTTTTTTTTTTGACCCCACCTAGGTACCAGATGCTGGCGACGCGGAGCCGGATGGATGTTGTTGTTGTTGTTGCTGTGGGGATGATGGTGGCGATGATCTGTGCGGCTGTGGCGATATGTGTGACATGTGCGGTTGTGGAGGTTGCTGCGGGTGCGCCGGACTGTGTGACTGTGGTGGCGTCTGTGACTGTGGTGATTGTTTCGGGTGCGGAGATTGTATCGGTTGCGGAGACTGTGCCAATTGCTGTTCGTTCGATTGCTCCATAATGTGAGCCGGAGGTGTACACGATCAGCATCAGCATCTACCACTGCCACTCAACAGCAGCTAAAGCTGTCCCTTGACAAGTGTCCTTAAAAAGTGTGTACAGTGTGTGTTTAGTAGTAAGAACCTAGCTAGAAGCGGGAAAGGAATTTGCCACAGAACGTGCGTGACCTTTGAAAACGTTCTATCTGCGTAGGATTTAGGTTAATATGTTGCCATTTTATAAGTTTAAACAAAGGGACAACTAGAAGAGGATGTTGTCTATCGACATGCAGTGGCTTTTATCTAAAATAGGACACCAATGAATTAAGGGACACTTTATTGCTTTAAAAAGAAATGCTGGCGACAATTCTGGGTGTAAAACTGATGAATTCCTCTTTACCGCGATTGAGAGGAACATGAGCAGAAGGATTTGTGGTCCGTTACAATTACGAGCTCCACAAGCTGTACGGTGATCCGCAGCGAATTAGACACGCCAAGTTCTGGTGCGCTGGTCATGTCATGAGAATGGCACCGGACGATCCACTTTTTCGTTTATCTACTGCTTTTTTTATCTTACTGTTTACAAACTAAAAGCGCTCCAACACGAAAATGAGTGTAATTTTAAATTGAATTACTGTTTTGAGTGTGTGCGAGCGAAATCCATGGATGTTCCATATTCTCAAGACAAGAGTACGGATTTGAACTAGATTTTGGATGCCTGGTACTTAGAATTCCCTCCATTTGTTACCTCATTTATAAAGCATTAACCCTTAAGCCGAATTTGAAGGAGCCTCGTTTTAGATAAGAACCACGTGTATGTGCCAAAACAGTTCTTCACTTCAGCCTTCCGCCTAACTGTGCTCAGTATTGTTAAAATATTTTATGCGATAAATGGGTGCAAGGTAGCTTTATTTTTGTAACAACGAAAATACAGATAAGATTAACTTTGAACGTGATTGTTTACGCGTGAAAGATGTTAATGTTTTGATTGCTGGTAGATTTATTTTTTTATAACGATACTGAAATGATGACCACTAGCTTGATACAAATACGTACCTGGATCAAAGGAAGATTTGTGTATCGGATTTTCTTATACGGGTTAATATTAAAATTTATTAAGTTGCCGGGTATAAACCTTTCTAGCAGTTTGTTGAATGAAGAGACTCGTAAACAAGTTGTATTTAAATATTTATTTTTAAATTCTCCGTGCTAATTCCTATTTTTTAATGATTCTAAATGGGAATTTTGTTAAATTTGTTTTTAATATATTTTTTACACGTAGATTAGAACCTGCCATCGGCCAGTTATACTAAAATATTCAATTTTAAAAATATGTACAAAATAACGAAAACCATCCCGTTGTGCAGCGGCTGCTAGCGCTCTCTATGAGTGAGATTTCGCACTATACATGTCACCGCGCACATGTCATGCTGCTGGCAGCTGCATCTGGAACGGGAATGCTGTCAGTGTACAACTCACACAATTGTCTACCTTCAGGCGCACCACCGCACAGTCGATAAGATGTTAACATATTTTTGAACCGTTTATAGTTAATCCTCCGGCGAGAAAGTGGCACACCGGAATCCACCACAAGCCCTAGCAAAGTCCCGTGTTTTACGTGCGTGCGTGTGTGTGTGCAATTCATCTGGCAGTGGCAATCATGCAGCACGACAAACAACCACAACCATCGGGTGTACCGTGCACGAGCGTATGGTGAAACGTTTTGGGCAGGACCTGAAACGAACGTGCGTACCGTCGCGTGAAGTGCGTTGAGCTGTTGCTGCCGTTGCTGCAGCAACACGGACGGATTCAGCATGACGGAGCCCGATCGGGCCATTGGCGCCGTAATGAACTTCAAGTGTCCGCTCTGTGATATGCCGATCGAGTCGCAGGAGAAACTGAAGCAACACATCAAGGTCACGCACAGCCATTACTACTACGATACGTATCTGTTTCCACCGGAAATGCTGTTCCCGGGTGCATCGTCCAGCGCAACGGCGAACGTGGAGGGTGTGATTCGAAACGAACCGGTAAGTGAGGGTGTGACGGATGAAGCTGCTGTATCTAAATGCGCTCCTTTTGTCATCTGCTTTTAGCTCTCCACACAGGAAGTGACAATCGAGCAGGCGGAGGAAGAGTGCTGTACCTGCTGCGCTTACGAAGAGTCCGGACAGGGTGGTGACTGTGGCTTCTGTGATTGTGAGGACGATGCTCAGGGCGAGTGCGACGATTGTCTGGTGATGTGAATCACTAGATCCGTTTCGCTCCTTTCCATTCCCCCTCCCCCAGTTCCCCACACTCTTCCCTTCCTTCCGGTTCAAACTTACTTCGCTCGATGGCGTGTAAGGCTTCCGATGGATGGAAAAGCGGAAATGTTTTGCTTCACACAACGCGCTACAGTATTAAATCAATACCGGAATCGACAGCACATACATACCGTCATCGTCGATCCAATATGCCGCACAGACCCCTGGATTTATATTGCCTGCGCTCGCAAAGTGCCTACACAACCGTTGTTTTGTTCTTACCTTTCTCCGGATTTTTCTACATCAACGCACACGAGAATGGAATGGAAATTTGTCACTGCTACTAAGAAAACAACCCCGGAATGGAAGAAAAAATGCTCATCAATTCCGGTGCCGCCAAGAGCACCAATTGCATTACGGTGAACAGTTTATTCCATGCTCACGGAACGCCCGCGAAGTTTATCGGGATAATGCCAAACAAAACTCACCGCTCACCAGCGTTATCAGAAGCAAACGGGGGAGGGGAGGTAACGATGTGGCCAAACATACAATGCTTCCTTCTTCACGGATAAAACCCTCCAAGAAAGACTGTAAACGTCCCTGTTTTTTATCCAACCGCTCCAGTGCTGCATCAGCTGCACATCCACAAACCCCTGCTGAGAGGAAAAAAGAAAAGAATACGAACCACCGATTAAGCGTTAAGATTTAGAGCGATACAAGAGCTTTCTCTATTTTCAAAGTCCGCCGCAAAATCCGATTTTCCCGCCCTAAACTAGCTTTAACAAAACAAAACGGATACGGAAACGGAACAGATTTCATTTACCGATTTCTCTGTCACGCTAGCAAAGTAGACTGAATGTTAGGACCTCGGTTAGGAACTTTGGTAGGTTTTGGAGGGTTAGGTTTTTAGTGTAGATTTAAGTAGTGAGACACAAAAGACAAAACTTTTACTGCATCGTTAACACGGGAGAGGAGAGAGAGAGAGCGATAGGTCGTAGGGGAAGTTAGGACATCGATGTACGTGTTTGTACTTGTATGTGTGCTTATGGTATTCTAGTTGATAGATGGCAAGAATGGCAATACTTAGTCTAGTAGTAAACACACACGTCACTTAACGCACACACTCCAATATGGCAAAGGGTCATTACACATAGAGCCTACTCTACACGTACTTATACTTAGGAGAGTGTCTGCCAGTAGCGTAACGAAAGCGATCGGAGGTGGTGGTTGACTTATCATTGTCATTAAAAAGAGTAATAGAGTAATACGTATCCGTTAACATTGCAGGGTACAGCAAAAGCGTAGAGTACAAGACTGTAGTTTGACATCACCTGTAGTGCTGCGTCGTATGGCACCAAGTGCGGACAACAAAGCAGGAAGCAGCAAACGCAAAGCTCCTTATCCCCGTGCTTCGTCACTCAATGGAATTGCATTTGGTGTGTTGTCTGTTAATATTTGTGTAGAATGTTTGTGCGAAGTTCTCCTGCTCCCATCCACGGTGATCCTTCGTGTTTCGGTGATACGAAGCGGATAGGTTTTAATGATGTTCAGCTTCAAATGTACACACATCTTATGCTTATGGTTTTCTACTTTAAGTAGACTCTCCAACTGACCTCAGTTGAATGGCTTTAGATTTGTAAGAGTACTGCTGTATTTTTACCACTCATCTTTAAGTTAGGAAAACCAACACACAAAGAGGAGCTACTATTTGGTGTAATATTTTCTATGTTGGTAGTTTTGCACTAGGAGAAGACAAACAAAAAATCAACCACACCAAACTCACCAAATCACGTCACGTTGATATTAATAACGTAGCTCGAACCTTGTTGTTAAAAACATCCCTGGGAACTGCGTACACGTTTAGCACCCGTAAGTGAGCATTGAAATTTAATTATTGGGAAAGAATGGAGAATGGGATGGAGAAAGCTGTGTAATAATGCAACTGAGCCAACAAGCAATTCGGTGTATCCATCTGGTATGGAACACTCGGTAGGGGAAGGGCTGGAATAGGCAGGTTGGGTTGGGAGGTATATGAAATAAAGAAGTATATCAACAATTTAGTTTTGAGTGATTCTTTTAACATACAAAATAGATTTATTTGGTGTAGTTTGTTTATTTTATTTCAAATTTCAACAGATTCACAAGACCCTTTAGCAACTGCAACTGCAGCTAACTTAGAGTTAAGGCACAAAGAGATCGTCATGACTTCTTGGACACCAACGAGTACAAGGACGTATGGAACGGATGCTTTACAAGAAAGCAGAACGCGCCGAGTTAAGCACTTAACAGTTTTACACGACGAAAGGAACGGTACAGTAACTCCCTAGCATGGAGAGCTCTCGCTGAGACGTACGAAGCCTCGCTAGGAAGGAAGGCACACTGCCGTAGCGTTACCGGACCGAGGAGTAACCATTACATTCCACTGGAGTCCTCCAGGAACGCATAGGAAAGCTCGTGAATTTCCCCTGCATGGTCTCCAAATGATCTAGGGATCGGGTAGTGGTAGGCCACTACACACTACGGATACGTACTACAGTAGAGTATTTCACCCGACATCGGATCACCTAGATTCCGTGCCAGATGCTTCATAAGGTTAATCATATTGTGTCTTGTATTGCCTGCATTAAGGGGCATTTGTATTTTGTATTTTGTGTGTTGCTTAAATCATGCATGAAATATGTCATATTAGTAAAATTGGTAAAAGACTCGAGAAGGCCCCCCCCTGACGAAAATGGTTGGTCCCTATAGGAAAAACGCCTAACAGTATGCAACTCGCAGCACATGTCGCAAAGACATCACTATGGGTGCGGATGATCTTCTGAGAGGACAAAAAAAGATGAATGAATTGAAGGAAAAAAAGGCTAAATTTGGAATTTAAATAACTCTTCCCTCATCATAATCTCTTATTTTGATGGCGAAGGATCATCTCATCTCTTCAGTTTAGCAACGGATGAACTATTCGGCCAATAAACCGCCCCTTTGATGTCGAACAACTTTCCCTTATAACTCGTATGGGCGTTCTGGGGCAATTACTCATCGTCGATCGATAGGCTGTGACACATGTTTGGACTTTGGCAATGTTGCCCGGTAACTTATATGGGCGTTCTGGGGCGACCGCTCCGTGTCTGGAAAGTATTTTAAGCAATAATAGATATTGTATTTATTTAATAAATTTTGACCGCATGAAAAAACACTGTGCGACAAAATTGACAGATTACAGTGCTGCACACAAATAATTCTAGGGGGGGCCTTCTCGAGTCTTTTACCGTAAAATTTGTGAACTTAATTTTCACGGTTCAGAAGACTTACTGCACAGCTCCGGGTACAATCATGTGCAGGAAATCATAATTTGCAGGTCCAATACCTCCTGTGGTTGCAGTACGAAAGTACCATTAGAACTTAGAGCATTATCATTCCAAGATAAACAAGGCGAATCTCACAGGGGACTGAGGCAAGGGGACGGGTTCTCCTGTTTGCTGTTCAACATCGTTCTGGAAGGTGTCATGCGAAGCGCGGGCTTCGACATCCGGGGCACGATTTTCACCCGGTCTCTCCAATTCCTTGGCTTCGCGGATGACATCGACATCATCGGGCGAACATCTGCGGCGGTGTGCGAAGCGTACCGAAATGCGAGGCCGATAGGATTGGATTGAGGATCAATGCGACGAAGACAAAATACCCGCCCTTCCGGAGGCTCTGACCGTGATAGAGCACGACTCGGAAGCAGAGTATTAGTTGACGGCGACGATCTCGAGGTAGTAGAGGAGTTCTGCTACCTTGGCACGATCGTAACTTCGGACAACAACGTAAGCAGCGAAATCCGAAGGCGCATTGTTCAGGGGAATCGTGCCTACTACGGACTCCACAAACTCCTGAGATCCAGAAGACTCCAACAACGCACGAAATGCGCCATATATCGTACACTGATACGGCCGGTAGTCCTCTACGGGCACGAGTCCTGGACTATGCTGGCGGAGGACGCCATTTTCGAACGGCGGGTGCTGCGGACTATCTTTGGCGGTGTGTGCGAGCAGAGCGTGTGGAGAAGGAGAATGAACCACGAGCTAGCTGAGCTGTTTGACGATGCAGACATCCTGACGGTCGTCAAAGCCGGAAGGATACGCTGGTTGGGCCACGCGATGAGGATGCCGGACTCATGCCCTGCCAGAAAAGTGCTCGTCAGCGACCCGTTCGGCACGAGGCGCAGAGGAGCACAGCGAGCTCGTTTGCTGGATCAAGTGGAGGCAAATCTGAGGGATATCGGATACAGCCGGGGATGGAGGAGTGCAGCCATGGACCGAGTTTCCTGGAAACTAATTGGACGCCAGGCCCTGTCTACAAGACGTGCTCCGTAGGAGCAGGCCAGGAAAGAAGAAGGAGATAAACAAGGCGTTGGTCTTCTTTTGATGATAGTAATACATCCCGGCCCGGGGGTCTTCACACGGCAGGAGTTCGAATCCCGGCGGACCGCCTCCCCGTACGCAGGACTGACTATCCAGCTACGGGTATAACTAAGTCACAGAGAGCTAGCAATTGCTAGCAGGCCAAGACCTACAGAGGTTGTATTGCCAGAGAAGAAGAAGAAGAATACATCCCTAAAAATGTCAACATCAATTTAGTTCAATTAATCAGTGATTGCATACATTTAGGCGTTACAGTTCATACACGATTAATGCAACAGAAAACTCGAGGTGATTGTAACTTTTGAGACGGAAAACGATACCAATAGCTCAACAAATAGACAGAAGGTGGAAATAATGACTTGTTTTAGTAGACAGCTAATAGCATAGTTTACTTTACGAATTTTTTAATAACATTTTGAATCCTTTAAATGCAAATAAGTAAAATGAGCTTTTAAAAAGTTAGTTATGAGTTTGTTGTTCAATTAGAATACACCCTAATAGACTTAAGGTACGACTGCCATGAAATTGAGGTGGAGGGACCGATGGTAGGATTGGTGGGACATTCCATGGTTTCAACGAATTTTGAGATTATTAAGGACCATGCGTATGCTTGTGTAAAGACCAATACTCCCTAAAGATCAGAATGATGTCCTATAACTGGATAGAACGCCTTTTGACACTTCAAATAAGCCCCAACGACGGTCGTTAAAAATGTGAAGCTTTAAACTATGCGGTTGTGCGGTCCCTACTGTAACCATAGCCCTGAAAAACATCCAAAACTAGATTCTATAATAATTTATAATTATAATTTTGCTTAATTTTAATAGCTACAAGTTCGATTCGATTACAAGTTCTGTCGATTTATTCCTTTCTAAATGACTCTTTTTCTTGCATCATTTGACTCATGGTACTGGTGTTAGGCGTACAAAGAATCTACGCATCAGAGCGCCAAAAAGTATGCAACATACTTGCCAAAAACCAGCTGTTAACTTGAGCTACAATTGTCAATTAAGCAAAACATGTCCTTCGTACATCCAGCTACAACCAACAATCTCTAATCTGTTCCGGAAACATTGCTCCAAGACAGCGCGCAATGCAAAACAAAGTTTGTACCAATCTCGATGGCGAAAGTTTGTTGTTTCTTCGCCGTTTCATTCAAACGAATCAGATCGTCGTCAAGCGTGAGTGAATTCGGCTAAAGCAGGGCAAACCAAAATTGCAAACCATCATTCATCCCTTATCCGTACCGATACCACTGTACGACAAAAGACCACACAGCAGCAACCACTTCAATATGGTTCTCAACCCTTGCCCAGCATGCATGCGCGTGTTTTGTGTGCGGGAAAAGTTTTCTAGTTTAGTGGCCATTTTACCAGGGCCACACGACGATGCATAGATTGTGTCCCATCGGTGCACGATTACATCGGTCATTTATTTTTCGTGCACCCGGGTGATAGCGAGCCACCGAAGAGGAAAGTTTTTCCCCGAATCGAACGTACCTCGTTTCCGGTTGGCCGCCGATGATCGTGCCGACCTGGGGGGCAGGGGGAAATGCGCCGTTCGTTCGGATGGTCCGGTGGGACCAAACTCGCCCCGGACAAAGTGACAAAGTTTGAATTGCCAGTTGTTCTAGCTGTATTTATGTACGGTACCCACGGTGGACGTACGGCACGTGTGCATGTGGTCAGAAATCTGTTGTAATATTCATAGTTTTCCCTTTCTGCATGACCGGGTTCCGACACACACACACACACACAAAAACACGATGAGCAAAGTTTTGTCCCACGATGGACACTTGAAGTTTGTCTAATTTTTCTACTCGACAACACATTTTGTCGACTAGGGCTAAGAAATGCAACGCGACAGAAAGAACACTAAGCTCGCGTGCGTATGGGAACGGTACAAGTACTAAAAAAGTACCATAAAATGCCAAATGTCAACCATATTCCCGGTAGCGTCCATTGTTATTTATGTTTGTTCGGGTGAGTTGGTCTGTTTTTATTTTGTCCCAAACTCCCCTTTCTTTTGCCTGTACCATATTTGCCTACTGACCACAGCAACTGCAAATCTTATCTTTTGGGTGGAGAAAACACCCAAAACAAAAAAGAAACATTCGAAGACAAAGGAATGTTTCGCATCTCCATCCCCCGGAATATGGTACACGCATAAAATGTGGTTGACAAATAAATCTCGCTTCGATCGCTCGTACGCGAAAAAAACAAACCCCTGTGCAAAGTTGAAACAGAAAGACACACGCAGAAAGTACGCCAGTTTGTTCTTTAGCCGTACTTCCACCGGAGGGCATTTGGCAATAAAATGTAACAAACTTTCCGATCATGATAATGATGCCGTTCAATGGTTGTGGTGCTTGTGGGAGCGGCTGTTACGGTAAGGAAGGTTCTGCTGCGTAGTGAGCGAAAGTAATGTTACAATGTAATGGTGTTTATGGTGCATATGGGATGGTTTTCTCAACCATGGTTTTCATAAGTAAGCTTTATTACATTAAAGTCAAAAGAAATGTGCTCAAAGATGTCGCAAAGAACGTTTGAGATGATTAAAAATCGCAACCGTTTACTGGATGCATTTAAATGACAGCATTGTTCAAAATTCATCAGAAATTGCATACTTTTAGGCGTAAATTTGAAATTTCATGCTGGCAGATGTATTCCGGTGGCTTTTACATGATTTTGAGGCAGTCATGAGTGCGTAGCAGTCGCTGATCGTAGGAAAAATTTGTAAAAAATATTTTTGATTTTCCCTAATATTGATCATTATGTCCCATTTTTTGCATATTTTTATCTTTGGTTTTCGAAGTTCACGAGGCACTTAAAGCAATGTATACCGCAAAAAGGCTCATTTTTAAGTACGTTTATTTCGCTCCTGCACATGCTATGGGTACTGTACCAGGGATGTTTATACATATTTGGAAAGGTATTTTTTGTAGTTTCATGATCCAAAAAAAAAGTTAGTTCAAAATATACACAAAAAAAGCTATAAAAATAAAAATATAAAAAAAAATGCATAAATACTCTGAAAATTTACCAAATGCATGCATAAGTTTACCAAAAGTTAAAAAAAAGTTGTTTAAAATTGTTTTTACGTTAAACGGAAGTCTTTCTTACTAATTGTATTTTTTTCCGATTTTTAAAATGATAGTTTAAAATGAAAAACAAAGGATTTTCGTAGGTGGCCTTATAGTTATGTTACAAGTAGCAATTTTCAACCCAGAGGAAAAATAGTATTAGTGTGCGTAAAAATATGCAAAATACAGGAAAATCCGTATTTTTTATATTTTCTACAACTTTGTAGAACATCAATTTTATCTATATTCTCAACTTTTCCAGTTATTCTCAAAAAACAAGTGGCCTTATAGTTGTGTTACGCACTGTATAATGGTCATCTGCACACGTATCGTATCTTCATTTCTAATACTTTTGGATAAGACTTATTTATAAGAAGAAATAATATACATTAATAATAACAACTAATAACGTTATATCAAGCAATTTAAATTATTAAAGTTAAATCACTAAGTCAAAAATACGGAAACATCTTTTAGCTCACCGATTGCATACTTTCGGGCTCGGTGTAAACCTTTTCCGCGGCATCTACAAACAGACCGACTAACTAAACCGGCTTCTTGCTGCAATCAACACAAAACACTAATAAACGATGCAGATAGATAGATCATTCAAAATCAAACAACACCGGCGGAAGAACTGCAGAACTAATTATTTTTAAGCTTTTTGGGTAAAGGGCGAAGGGGCAAAAAACACAATCAAATTAAACAAACAAAACAAAACGAGAAAAAAGGACACGAAAAGAAGGCAAACAAAGGGTGCAAATATATGGGTGCACGCAAAGGAAAGCTTTTGCTTCCCCGGAAGATCCCAAAAAAAGGAAACACCCAAGTCGCAGCAGAAGTGTCTTAGATTTTTTGTGTTTTTTTTTGCTGGAAAACTTTACTTTTCACTACCTCTATAAAATGTGAAGAAGCTTTGCAATCAAAACAAAAAAAAGGACAGCAAACGCACACCAGAAACAGAGCAAAAACTTTGCAAAATGGCAAAAGTCAGCAAAACCGGCCGGTCAAACCGTGGCAACCAGAGCGCAAACCGAGCATGAATCGTTGCTTTATTGCCGCTATTTAAATGCAAATTTTGTAATTTACAACTTTCATCCGTTCCGTGCTGGTAAGCACAGTGCCTGGTGTGTGCTGCTGACTCTTGCGAAAATGATGCTCTCCCTGCCGAACGGTTAACGCGTCCGGGGTCTTCCGTGCCGTTCCCCTTTTCTTTTATGATTGTCGCCTTTCCGGACGCCCCGGTTGGCCGATACGGTGGTACGGGTGCACTTCCCAAATTGCAGTAGCAGCAAATTAAGCTGCCAAAGAAAATGGACCGGAGTGGATAATCGTAAAAAAAAGCCCGCCCGACGCAAGGAAGCATCCCGACACCGATCTTGTGCAGCTCCGGATCTTGGCGCTGCTCTTTACGATCGGGCGCTTTCAACAACGTTGGGTTGGAGACTTTTTACTTCGCGCCTGGACGCAAGATTTGCAGCGAGGTTTGCATTTTGCTTTGCTCGTGCATGGTAAGATTCGTCCGGGTTTTCCGGGCTTTACTGGCTCGGATTTATTTTGTTTTCCTTTCCGTTTTATTAGAACTTCCCAGGCGCAAGAAAGGAGGCTGGATTGGTTCTGTTTTTGTCTTCGGTTTGGTTTTGAAAGAAAATTACCAATTAGTGTCGCTTCGCTCTTACCACTAACCGAAACGCCCGGAGCCACAAGAAGCGATGCAGTCAATGAATAAATTAAACCATCTTAATTTGTGGTGCACACACACACACACACAAACACAAATGCACAAACAAAAGTGGTGGGAAATTTTGTGAAAAATTGCTTCCATTTCGTAATTGCCGGGACTGGTGTTTTTGTGCGATGCAACTGCAAGGCGAAATGCATCGGGAAATGGAATGCTAGTATTGTTGGGCGAAGAATTTATTAAGGATTTAAGCCATAGACTAAAGGAAAGTGGTTAAAAAGTGGCTTTGGAAGCAAAAGGATCCAGTTTATAGAACGAGAAAGGAAGGATTAGTAGGCTTTGTGTCGTGCAGATTGCATGCTGTTGGTTCTTCTTTGTCACGCCTGAAAATATGCAATCTGCAATACACATTTTTAAATTCATGGAATATATCATAATTTATCATTTTTATTTGCCTCTTTCTTGCTTTTCTAAATATTGTTTCTTTTGTGCGTATAGAAATAATAATTTTATAAACATTTTTGGCAAAAGAAAATACAACAGCGAAAGTAAAGACGATTAACAATGTACAAAATGTGAAACGAACATCTCGACAAGTAGAAATAATACATTTTTTTGACTTTAACGACGATTTTTTCCCCAAAATTCTCTCCTAACATCTTTCATCTAATCAATTGTCAAAAATAATGTTCAAAAACCTATTATCCAGTGGTCGAAATAGACAAATGGAGAGCAGAAAGACTGTTTTGAATGTTAAAATTAGTTGATTTGATGTATTTAAAAAATCTGCAAATACCTTTCTAAGCTTTTACTAGCTTTTATTACAATTCTCATTGGTTTTATTTATTTATTTATTTATTTATTTATTTATTTATTTATTTCTCCTTCAGTTATTCAGCTGTCGTTAGCCTACATAACCAGATTTTCAACGGATCATTTAACATGTTTAACGCACTACGAAATACTACACCATAAGCTTGAACATTGTACCGTAGTAATGGAATAAATAAATATATAACACGCAAATAAATTGTCAGACTAAGCTATGCTGCTATTTGTTTTAAAGAAGAATGCAAAAGAAAAATGTAAAAACTGTATTTATTGTTAGATTTTATTATAAAAATGAGCTATTTGCTATTTTCATTTCAATTTAATATCACGAAATTATTTCATGCGGTTAGCAAACTCATTGCCATCTCCATCTTTTGCCTGATAGTATGCAATCCACAGTACAAAACTCTTGGCATTATTATAAATGTTTCAAAACCAATGTAATTTATTGTTAAAACCCAGTTTTGTTCCATTTATCATTTTTGTTTTACCAGGGAAGCTTAACACATCAAGTAAATCAACTTATAAAAATAAATATTAATCCACTCGACTCGAGCATACCGAACGCCGAATGAATTGTTCATAATGCTTTTGATCTTTCCTTTCTATTTTAATCTCACGTCATTGCGTCAGAAAAAATGTGCTTCCATCTCAAATCATCTCCTGTCTAAGGTACAAAACAAAATGTCTCTCCTTTAGCAAGCTAATGAGTGTGTTGGTTGTGTTTCCTGGAAATAAAAATCCCGCCATGTCGACTTTTACACATCGATGGTTTGATTGAAAATTGCTACAATTGTTCGGTGCGCGTTTTTCTTTAGCTCTCTGCTTTCGGTGGGATAATTAGCCTGTGGAAAGTGACATTGCGCGCTGTTGTACGAGCTGCCTTCTACGGTGAATGTTGATTTGGATAGTCCGCTTTGGGGAAAAACGGGAATCTGCCGCGACACATTCAGTTTGTTCATTTTCCGCCGAGCGCACCATTTGATTAGACTTGTTGCGATGCGTTGTGATTGCAGTACGAAAATTGTTCAAAAAGATCGTACCGCCGTTGGATTGGAGCTGGGTGGTGTTGTGCTATTCTGGTATCAGTCAAAAGGCTGTTAGGTTCAGTGAAAAGTAATGAAGGTATAAAACTCTGGCGAAAACAGATTTTTATTTTTTGGACAAGAGATGGATTTGTTTTAGTCATGAAAAGATAAATGTACAGTTTTATACAGTAATCAAATTCTGGTAGACAGTTAGTTCGTAAGCTTAACCTAAGTTAGCATTACTGAGGTTCAAATGATATAAAGAATGAAAGCTGTAAAACGCATTGCATATATTTAGGCGTGCTATAAAATACTAAGATTTTACTCTCCAGGAACACATTCTGATTTATTTATATTTATTTGTAATCGAACACTACGGCCTTTGTCCATCATATTATAAACTAAACAAGTTTTCTGAAAATAAAATAATTTGCAGCAATAAAGGATACTTAAACAATAAAAAAAGTATTACAAAGTTATCATAAAAGGATCACTATCATTGGGAAAACTTTCTCACCAACCTAGTTGAAAACGATCCTTCCAAAAGAAGCTTTGATATGACTCTCGCGTTGCCTGGTAGAAAATTCATAATTCCCCAAACTCTACGGCTCGAGCCTGTCATCTCTGGCCCGGGAAAGAACGTCAAACGAGCGCGTTCTATCGAACGTGAAACTAAAGCCCTCAATCTAGAACGTACCCACAGTAAACTACAGTAAATCTCATTTACTTTGCATTCGTACGGTTTGGCGCGTATGAGCGCGTATCGCACGGTACAAGCTTAAAAGCCGCACAGCAAAACAGTCAAACAGTGAGCTGAGCTTTTTCCATGATGCCGAGATGAGCTGGCAGTGGATTTTTTTTCGCTGCTATGATACGCCGCAAGGAATATTCGCATTTCCGTACATTGTACTGGCTGATATAGCGATAGAGCGATAGACTACGAGCCTGATGGTTTAAGTTGAAATATTTCCCTATTCGAACCATCGTTAGTTGAAGCATTTCCCACCTAAGGGAATTAAATGGGGGGAGGAAAACCGTGAAAGATGATGAAGTTTCGGTTCGTTTTCTAGTCAGCTCGCTTTGGGTAGATAGTTAGTGAAGTGAGCTACTCTCGTGGAAGAGTTTATAGTGTACGAAAGCAAGTTCAACTACCTTTTTTTTTCTATTACACAAGTGTATTGAGAAAGAACGCATGAACATTGCTGCTTTGCTGAGCATTCCTTAGTGTTTTTGACACCGAACTTACTTTAGCTAGATCAACCGGTTAGTGTAATGCACGAACCGATCTGTTCAGAAAGTTCTGAACCAAAGGGACGCCTTAGAACTTCGTGCTATGTTCGATAAGCGCCTAACGTTATGCAATGTGGTGTATTAGATGGCACTAGTGAGCGTTTCTTAGTAATTTAATGTTCATTTTCACTTGTAACTGTAAGAAATTCTCAATAAAATCAACCATTTAACATTTTCTCAATTGAATTCATCCCTCGAGAAGTAAAAATTTCCTTTTCTATAGCCTATATAAAATAAATTAAGCTCATCCATACACCTCTCTTCAGTAGGACCGAGATAAATGCTCATTGGAGTTGCCATCGATCAATTTCGCCAATGCATTTCCAGAATAAGTGGACACTGAAAGGAAAAGTAGCAGCATTTTGCAATTACACTCAGCCCGTATTAATGGAAGTATTCCTACGAATGATTGATAAAAATAAAATCCTCCCCAGCTAAGGATATTCCATAGCAGTAGGGAAAAACTTTGTGGCCTCCGTTTGCGGCACTAATCAACCGCTTCGGGTGTCATCGAGCAGGTTGACCACACCAACAACCGAGCATTCCAACAATCAATCTTACTCAATTGGTTGTGGTATTCGGTGTGGTGTGGTTCGGTACGGTTTCTCTCACATCTATCGTCCCACTTCGCAATCGTGTCGAGCGAATGCAGTTTGACGATGCTGTAAGAGAAAGTTTTACCCCCACCCGGGGTAAAAGTTTGGTGACTTCATCCATTACGCGTACTCGAGTAATGTTTGTGTCACACCCGTAAATAGCAAGCACCCACTGCCACTATCGATTGATTGGTGCGCGCTTACGGCACCAGAAGTAATTCACCGGCAAAAGTGCGCCATGTTGAGAGTAAATTAAGCAGCTAATGTGCTGCAAGCGAGACGAAACTGTTCCCATCGTGTGTGTGTGTGTGTGTGTGTGTGTGTGTGTGTGTGTGTGAGAGAAAGAGCGCAAGAGGAGTGAAAGATCGAGTTTTTGCAGATAATTTCTGCCAGCTTATTACTTTACCTCGAGCAATGAATTAAAGTTTTTGACGTGCCGCCCGGTTGGTGGAGACGCCTGGTCATCCACTGAGTGATTCGATGGAGGCGCCCAGTCTTTCACGCAGCTCACGCGTTGTCTCACCGAGGGAAGAAAGGTGAAAGTGGCCGAGCGTAACAAAGTTTGTTTCGGTATCATCACGTCAAAATGATTGATGAAAGTGTGTGCGAGTGGTGACGTGCGATGTTGAGATTATGGTTTGCCAACTTTCACCCTGCTTGCTTCGATGCTCGCTGTTTTCATTTATTTAAGGTGTGTGACATTGTGCACCGTTCGTGTGCTTTTTTTCTGTTAAGGGGAACATCCACCGGGTAGGATGGATGGTGAGCGCAATTTATCACTTTATGGGTGTGTTTTGGTGTGACAGCGGTTCGGGGCAGTATGGTGGGTGATCGCATTTTGCAATCAAATTAAACTTTATAGCCTTCCCGATCGAACGAAGGGGAGAGAAATCAATGATGTTTGCCTAATGCTTTGGTCGCTTTGGTTGTTTTGGTTTAAAGTTGGTGAAATAGGGGATAGGAAAGTACATAAAAAATGCCGGCCGAGGAGGATTTTGATACAGATTTATATATTTTTTAGAACTTTATAATACAGTCAAGTGAACAGTTGAAATAATTGATTTAAAAGTGTTTTTTAAGGAATGTTTAAAGAACACCTGTCTCACCGAGGGAAGAAAGGTGAAAGTGGCCGAGCGTAACAAAGTTTGTTTCGGTATCATCACGTCAAAATGATTGATGAAAGTGTGTGCGAGTGGTGACGTGCGATGTTGAGATTATGGTTTGCCAACTTTCACCCTGCTTGCTTCGATGCTCGCTGTTTTCATTTATTTAAGGTGTGTGACATTGTGCACCGTTCGTGTGCTTTTTTCTGTTAAGGGGAACATCCACCGGGTAGGATGGATGGTGAGCGCAATTTATCACTTTATGGGTGTGTTTTGGTGTGACAGCGGTTCGGGGCAGTATGGTGGGTGATCGCATTTTGCAATCAAATTAAACTTTATAGCCTTCCCGATCGAACGAAGGGGAGAGAAATCAATGATGTTTGCCTAATGCTTTGGTCGCTTTGGTTGTTTTGGTTTAAAGTTGGTGAAATAGGGGATAGGAAAGTACATAAAAAATGCCGGCCGAGGAGGATTTTGATACAGATTTATATATTTTTTAGAACTTTATAATACAGTCAAGTGAACAGTTGAAATAATTGATTTAAAAGTGTTTTTTAAGGAATGTTTAAAGAACACCTAAACATACCGTTCTGTTTTAAACCACAAATAGGCATTTTCCAAAACACTCTCACCACTTATTTTACGATAAGCGATACACCTAACACCACAATCGAAGCTGAAGCGTTGGCATCAGTGGACTGTGTGTGACGGTTGTTTAAATTTTCCCCGAAAACACCCACCCCAGGTGGCAGCTTTTGCACCTTCTTTACACTTTTCCGTACGATTCCGGCGTGATGGTGGTTGGGAAATGTAATTTCGGGTACCATTTGGAGCGAATGATTCGATAACGCATTCAGCGTACTCGGTGCAACCTAGGAACTGTGTTGTAGAGAGAGAGAGAGAGAGAGAGAGAGAGAGAGAGAGAGAGAGAGAGAGAGAGAGAGAGAGAGAGAGAGAGAGAGCGAAAACGTAAGTGATTCGAAACCGGGTGCAAGTAATCGGTTTAAGAGATTCACTTTTATTGCATCGAGAGTGGTACCGGGCGATGGTGGGATTGCTTTTTTTTTATTATTACATTATTATTACAGACGGAGACAATTCGATTAGTGCGTGTTTGGTTTGGTTAATAGCATTGGGAATATTTCTTGCTTACATAAATGATTGGATGAATTGGAGAGTTTTAAAATGAACAGGTGAGAGATGTAATTTTATTTAGTACAGTTTGATGATAATATGCCAACAACTCATAACATTTATTTAAAAAATATTAATTCATATTCTCTCTCTCTCGTTCCTGTTTTTTCTGTTGTTAGCTTTCAGTTTTATCCATAATTTTAATACTTTTTTTGTAGTTTTTCATATTGTAAATGTTCGTTTTCCTATTCCTTCTTTTCTCAAGATATTTTGTTTTGTTTTCTGTCAATTCTGTATTTTATTACTTCTTGTTTGTGAGTAATTACCTATATTTTTCTTTTAAATTCTCCAATTTTGATGTATTGTTATTTTATTATACTTAGAAATTCGATTGCATAGCTTTATATGTCTTTTTTCATGCTATCTTTTATTCTTCTCTAACCTGATTTTGTTTTGTTGAGCTTTTATTAGACTGTTTTGTTAGATATTCTTAAGTTGTTTTAAATATTTTAATATAATTTTCCATTTTTTATACAAACAATGCGCTCACTAGTCAAGTTTCCTTTTAGAATTTTGGAATAAGATAAGCTTAATATGTAACTATTTTCAAAGCTTCCCGCTAGGAGATACTAAGACATATTTTAATTGAACGTTCCAATTTCCCAAAGCGGCACCAGAAAACCGGTAGATGTATATTTAAACATGCATATTCTCTACACGTTCCGGCTCAATGAGCTGAAAACGTTCAACAAAGCCCATCTCAATTAACTTTGGAAAATTGCTATTCATCTACCACACAACACCAAACGCACGCATACACCCATCTTCTCGCATCTTCCCAGCAATGAGGAGATAAATTGTTGCGGTTACATAGTACAGTCTAGGACGGAGGATCTTTTTCGGGTTCAATTTTAATTAACAAACCCTCCCCTCCCCCCCGTTTTTCCCCACCCGGTTTTGAATGCATCCCGCAGGTACAACGAGCAGGTGTGAAAGAAATCAGCTCGATTATCCTGAAGCACAAGGGCGAGGCACAGCTGCACAAAGAAGGAACGACGAACCATACAGGATGCAGAACATGCCAATCAATTTTAAGGCTTTTTTTGTTGTTGAAAAATTGAGGAAAACTCGAGACAACAAGGCAAGGAACATGGGACGGAAATAGGGGGGAATGAAACACTTGAACAACAGCATCAACAAGAACCCATTTTTCTTTGTCATCGGACGGAGTCCATACTGTCCATCCGGTGTCCAGCAGGACACGACCGCAAGGATAATATTTTTCATGCCCTCACACACACACACACACATATTGGCAACATTTCCATCGAACCGTTCGATTTCATTCGACCGAGGCAATAACCCCCCCCCCATGGGGGTTTTTCTCCGAAAAATATTAACAGCAACGTGTCAAAGCGAAACGGATCACACGGTTACGAAACGTCAGCACCGGGTGACAGGGAAAAGCGGTTGAAATGCAGGGTGTAAATTCATTTTCATCTGTCCCATTCCTTCCCTTTACGCAAAGGTGGGACCGGGTAGGTAGTGGGAAGCTGGAAAGATTCTCTCTCGATGGTGCTGGGAGCTGGGGAAAACCCAGACAAGGAAATGAGTTATTGGATGGTGAATTTTCCTGACGGGCTACAGCAGGTCAAGCACCTGTTTGCATCTGCGTGTGGGTTCGGGTTGTTTTTTTGTGTAGTGCACAGGTCACACTAACATATACAAACATACGATGGCACACAAACACACACACAACGCTTTCCAATCGGCTGGTAGAAGTGATGGAAATATTTTGCCAATTTTTCTCACTCCTCTTCGGCGTCCAGTGTGTTTGGTTGGATACGGTTTCTATTTTTCCAGTGGCAGTGGTGCTCAATCTTATTTTGAGTGTTCTACAATATTGTAAAAGATGGTTAAAAGGAAGGTACAAAATTGTGAAACGGCAATAAATAATATAGTATATTAGAAATCGTTAAAAAATATTAGGACACTTCCAAAAATAACAAGAAAAACGTACAGAAACTTTCATTTTAAATTCATAAAATAAATTAATTGAAATTGCACTAAAAAATAAAACAATGTTCAAAAAATTATGAAACGTTTTCAAATATTGGCTTCAGAAATTTAACTTAAGCATGTTAATTGTGTTTAAGGAGCAATGTGTTGAATAATGACTTTATTTTTAAACGGTCTTTAACATTATTAGTTAAGCAAGTCCAAAATAATACATTATTTCTTATTTCTAAATAAACTAGCCATATTGCTGACATAATAATGAATAATAATGAGGTTTACGATGACTTAAGCTTGATAATCTGAACATTTTAACCTTCTGGTAAACACTCGAGCAAGCGCAGCAGTTGATCCGTTTCTTGATAAAGTGATCCCGAAGCGTTTATTAACTAACAAACCATTTTGACAGTTGGTTCACTAAGCGCGTCACAAGCTTGCATACTTTTTTTTGTCAGAATAAAAGTGCCTAATCTTTAAGGAATTGCTTCATAACAGCATAAAATGAACATCAATGTATACTATTTTAATGGTATTATTTTCTTCAAAGCTTTTTGTTCACATTTCTAGACCATCGTTCTCATTAACTGACCTTAACAAAGGAACGTGAAAAATAACCAAAACTTACCTTTTCCTTGACTTTATTTACTACAATTAGAACTAATTTTGTGCACAATCTTCTTCTTTCTTGGCCTAACGACCTCTTAGGTCATGCCTGCCATTTTTGGCTTACTAGACTTTTTGTTACCACATAGTTGCATAGTCAGTCGTCACTATGGGGGAACGGCCCAGATGAGACTTGAACCCCGGTCCTGCCGTGTGAAGACCGGCGCCGCTGTCGCATCTACCACCGGGCCCATCATTACATTAATTTCAGTATATTTTTCCTGGCATTTCTTGATTGTATCTGGAAGGGATTCGATATGCACTTCTCTAATTATCTTTAATTATATTTAATGCTCAAGACTAAGTTCAAGTAGACAAAAACAAAAAAACGCTTACAATTTTAGTGATTAAAGCTATTTCTTATTGCTCTTTATTCTTGTGCAATGGCTTGGACATCTTTACGATTAAAATTATTGTTTATTTTCTTAAAATTCTGCAACAACAAAAAGGATACAATTGAGATGTATCGATGTAATCGATTGATGTGATTTTCAAGTAATAAGAAATTCAATAAATAAATTACAGAAAAAAATCATTACTAATATTTATATTACAATTTGAAACTTCAAATTCGCTTGCTAACCCCTGCCTTTTTTAGTTTGCCCAAAGAAATACACCCAACCATCGAGCGACTTAACCTGTGTGCTCGGAAATCGAACCAACACCCTCCTGCTTATACAGGTGGCGGTAGTAAGGTCGCATACAGGCCTCGGTACGCTATTACGGTAACGGTTGCGAGCGGTACAAAAATGGTCCGGTTCACCTATTTCAAACACAAACCCAAAAAGCTGGAAAGGATTGTTGCGTAGCAACCGAAATTGAAAGGCGGCAGGAGCGGACGCGCTTTTATTGATGGAAAACTTGCGGGTAATGCACACAAACACGCACACACACACACACGCACATGCAATATAGTTTATCCTGCTTGACCAACGTTCCTGGGTGCGTCGGGCATGTGAGATGCTGTGCCATAACACGATTGTATGCATATTGCGGATGGTTGCCGTGTGTGTCCAGCGGAAAAAGTGGATGCGCTCCCGGGTGCGCCCTGTCGAATAGAACCGTCCGAATGATAGATACGGAATTTATTCATGGTGTTTTCTATATTTCATGGATGAAATATATGCGCATATAAATTGTTGATAAGCGGGGGTTATAAATTCGTGCACCGGGCGTCCACCGACCCGGGGAAGGCTGTGTATTTTTTTTTTCTATTTCGCATGCTCGATCGGGTGTGAGTTATATTCACATTTGGTTGCCATTTTTCCTGCTTGCGTTTTTTTTTGGTTCTTCGGGGTTTTGTTGCTCGTCCTGCTTAGTTGGGAGCGTGGTTTGAAGCTATACACGGGTAAAACACACATACATACGGGGGTAATGAGGGAGAAGATCGTTTTGAGACGAGATTACGACCGATGGGATTGGGATGCGCGTGTGTGTGTGTTTGTATACGGTTGATGGATTGGGTGATCCGTTTTCCTTCGCACAAAACGACAGCAACATTATAAACAATAACCTAACGCAAACTCACAACAAGGCGAATGGATGGCGCTGTGCTGTGTCCTTCGCAAGTGGACACATTCACAATGCACAAGATACCAACGCTACTAATAGGGGGAAAAAAGATGGCGACTGCAACAAAAGCCACCACTATCACACTGTGGTTCACACATTTTATGCGTACATTCTCTATGAACAGTGTTCACAGGAAAAACAGGCAAAATGAGACCAATATTTCATATCTAATCTTTTTTAAATGTAGGCAAAATTTAATGTACCAGAAATGGGGCTAAGAAAAAAAGACGACGGAGCGTCGCGATAAGGCATGATTTAGGATCCGGCTCGAATGTGGGTCGGATGTGTGGGACGCGCGCGCACCGAACCAAAAGAACCAAACCACCATTTACCAAAGGAATTAATCGACGCACATTTGTATGCTTATGTGTGCTGACGCAAAGAACGAAGGAACAAGGAACAAGGCGAAAGCTCGCTTGCATCCGCCAACGGCAGTAAAGTAGCGTGATGGTGTTGGAAACATGTTTTGAATCGATGATGAGATAATTACGTACACCATTCTGCCGGCCATTAACTGATAATGCTCTCTTGCTCTCTGTTTGGTTTGACAAAGAAAATTTAATAAAAGAAAACGGTAGCTTAAACAACACTAAACAACCTTTTTTTTTTGCAGAACCGATAGGAACCGGTTTTTGTTTGGCGAGAACTTTGCTACCGGTTTCGATTTCTGGCTGGGTGGAGTGTTTTTTTTTTGGGAACCGGTTTCTTTTTATGCGTACAGTGTGGCAAAGCTGGAGAGGGACACATTAGCTGTTGATGAGGAGTCGTTTTTTGAGTTGTATATCACTTTCGATCTTTTCTAGAAATGAGAAAGATGTGGTTAATACAATTCACTGTATTGTTTAACTTGCTTTAAGCCTATTAAATTAACCTGCACAATAATATCAATTTATTTATTTCATGCAGAATCATGGGTTTGTCAATATTTAAAGGAACATTTAGAATTGTAACTAGCAGGAAGAGTTTCAAGGCAGTCTACATGGACAGAGCAGATGAGGTATTTCAAACCATATTGAAAGTCAGAATAAACGAATGGCAGACGATAACACTCAGCTGTTTGTTGTGTAGAAGACTCCTGGGGTAGGTCAAGAGGATTTTAAGTACCTGATAAGAATATAAGATAGTCTTACTTACTTACTTATCAGGCGCTACAACCGCTCACAGTCTAGCGCCGTCGTCTGCCAGTCCAATATCCCGGCCGTTCTGGCGGACGCATCTACGCCATCACTCCATCTCAGTTTGGGCCTACCACGCCTCCTCTGTCCATGTGGACGGCCTAAAAGGACTTTACGGGCTGGGTCGTCCGGTGCCATTCTCATGACATGGCCAGCCCACCGGAGCCTGGCGAGCCTAATTCGCTCCACGATGGTGAGATCATCGTACAGCTCATAGAGCTCGTCATTGTTGCGGCTCCTCCATTGTCCTTCCACACATACGGGGCCAAAAATTCTTCTGAGCATCTTCCTCTCGAACGCGGTTAAGAGGTTTTCGTCAGTTTTGGACAAAGTCAATGTCTAAGAGGCGTATGTGAGTACTGGGACTATAAGATAGTATATAAGATAGCTGGTTGTATGTATATTATGCTTCCGGATTTTTTTAGACCATAAACCAGTCAGTGTTAGTTTCAACTACTGTATAATAAAGTCATGGAATCCAGTAAGGACATACCAAGATTTCTCGAGGCTATAAGACCAAAGAAGAAAAAGGAAACACCTATAAGTGATACTCGATTATTTCTCGAAATTAAATGATATTAACAATTAGCTTAGAAGAAACTTAACAGCAACACTTCTTCTTCTTTCGTGGCCTGCTCCTAGGGAGCACGTCTAATAGACATGGCCTGGTGTCCAATCCGTTTCCAGGAAACTCGGTCCATGGCTGCACTCCTCCATCCCCGGCTGCATCCGATATCCCTCAGGTTTGACTCCACTTGATCCAGCCAACGAGCTCGCTGTGCTCCTCTACGCCTCGTGCCGAACGGGTCGCTGACGAGCACCTTCCTGGCAGGGCATGAGTCCGGCATCCTCATCACGTGACCCAACCAGCGTATCCTTCCGGCTTTAGCAACCGTCAGGATGTCTGCATCGACAAACAGCTCAGCTAGCTCGTGGTTCATTCTCCTTCTCCACACGCTCTGCTCGCACACACCGCCAAAGATATTCCGTAGCATCCGCCGTTCGAAAATGGCGAGTGCATTGGCGTCCTTCGCCAGTATAGTCCAGGACTCGTGCCCGTAGAGGACTACAGGCCGTATCAGTGTGCGATATATGGCGCATTTCGTGCGTTGTTGGAGACTTCTGGATCTCAGGAACTTGTGGAGTCCGTAGTAGGCACGATTCCCCTGAACAATGCGCCTTCGGATTTCGCTGCACAGCAACACTGTGTATCGAATCCCGCACGAACAAACCCTCGGTTCACGGAATTAACTATCCAGCAACACGGTAAATTCAAGTCAAAGAAAAATGGAAATGGAAGGCCAAGAACTAGTGTATTAGATAGTGTGTTAGTAGTGCCTCCAAGATCTACAGATCAAGGTAAGATCTAATGTCATTTCCTCACCTCTAAAGCTATGTTCTGTATGAATTCAAATGTCTCAACATGAAGTAATGACCAAGAGCCTCTAAATAATGTTCATCTCACTTATGAAAACAATCTTCCAGAGCTTGTTTTTGATTTCTCGTCATCACCATTCTGCAATCGTATTTCGTATGCTGACACCCAACTTAAAAAGGTTTTATTAAACTAAAGAATCCAAATTCACGATGTCCCATGTTTAACAAGCGCCACTGTACGCTGTAACAGCTCTGTAACCTGGATATCTCCAACTTCCAACACAAAGTATCACACACCGAGAGTTGACATGATTTACGAGGTACGAATTGGGAATAGAAACCGAAGCAAAAAAAAAAAAAACAAAACAAAACGACACCCCAAATGTGCATCCTTCAGCAATGGGTGTGTCCCGCAGTTGGCCGAGTCATGAAATATGCATACGCCTTGCGGTTCCGACCATCATAGATCATTCATTACTGGTGCATATTAAATAATCACAGCGGTGCAACACAAACCACTGACCATTTGCAAGCAGTGGACATTGTAGTGCCACCGGTCAGTTTTCAGCATAGGCTCACCGATAGTAAATGGTGTGCACCAAGAACTTTGTGAACCGTTGTATACAAAACCCCCACAGCGGCCTGTCTTGATGTGCTGTGGACGTGTCCAGTGACGTTGTCCTGCAGGACTGGATGCTTATAAATCTCAACCTAGCTACACACCCGCGCTCAACGATTCTAAATCTGCATCGTGCACACAGAAAATGGTTCAATCCTGCCGTAATCTATATCGCCTCGTACGCCAGACGTACGTAGTGTCGGGTTGGGTATTGCGCTCTGTCTGTCGCACGTGCCTCGCCAATGTGTGATGGTATAATTTATGAAGTACATTTTGTAGTACTGCCCGATCTATTTGGAATCCGGGATTCCGGGGTTTGGTTGTTTGGTGTTTCTGCACTCGAATGCACACACACTCGAATCGTACCCGAGCCAGCGTTCATTGTTGGTAATTTGTTTGTCTGCCTGCCAACCCGGTCCGATTGTGCTGGTGGACGAGCGTCCAGATCCTGGGACGCTAGGCGATATCAGTGTCACGTAGCAAACCCCTAAGATCCGGGTGGAGTTTTGATAATTGAATCCAAAAATCTACACACAACAGCGTACTGTCAAAGCTTTGCGTGCCCGTTGCTATGGTAATGGGGCAAAAGGCTTTCGAGCTACGCTTACTGAAGAGTCGACACAAGGACCCTTTCGCATTAAAGCGTATCGATTGGAATGGTTTGGTCGGGCACTAGTACCCAGGATTGGTCGACCCAATGCTTAGACTGTTCCTTCATGCCGGGACGGTGTATGTATGGGAGGCCCAACCCGGCATCCTCATTAATTCCGATGCAAGCACACTGATATGGAAAACTAATAATGAAGTGCGTCATTTTTCACGATCCTCCCCCACCGAATCTCCCTTCGGTCGTTTGCGGGAGTTATGGGGTGCTATCACTGCTGGTGGGATTTTCGGGATAGATAACTTGCCCGTCAGCGAACCGAACCTCCCGTCCCAGGGTGGATGAAAATTCCGTGCCGAAAAACGTGCCACAAGAGCGGAGTTGTTAGAGTTCCGAAGTTGGAGTGGTGGTTATGAATATTTTAAGGCACCGGGAAGGCACACGGGCCACCGAACGCATTAAGCCAACGGGCTAGATAGATAAACGAGGATATTTGTACGGTTTCTAATGTGAACTTTTAATGCGTTCTTGATAAGTACCTCCGGGATTGAAGCATTCTCCCGTTGGACGTTGATCCTCCCTCGAGCTCTCGCTCTCTCTTTCTCTTGGGTATTGCGGAAGAACAGTCGCCCGAACGAGGGTTCCTTTGTTTGGTGACCATTTCCGTAGGCACACCTGCATCATCACCTTTCACCCGGCGAATGGGCGTTAGGCGTTAGTTGTGTCGTACATCATGTCCTATTTCACTTATCGTTTTTATTTATCCCAAAACGGTGTTGCCCACCTAACCTAAGCCGAGCGCCGGCAGTGTGTGTCATATGGTGCAGTGCAGGTCGACACAACTTTCACACATGCGACAAAACTTTACTCCCAATAGCTCATTCCCGACCATACCCGATATCACACACGCACACACGGACAAGCAAACACGTACGCGATTAATTATTCACACACAGGAACACACATCGTTCCCCATTCTGCGTGTGCGTGTGTGTATGCGTGCTTTTTTTTCTTTCGCCATTCCACCACCGGAAACGAACCTTCAGGACCTTCCCTCCAGTTGTGAGGTTAGTTTCTCATCGTTTGATCGGCTCCGGATGCGTAAAGCGGTTTGATATCTTTATCGCTCCCCTGCTAGATAGGGCAGGAAGCTTGGGCAAGGTGAACGAAACGTGTCCCTTTTTCGGTCTTCCGGAAAAAAGGTGGCAGCAAACGGTAATTTTCGGGTGACACGTGTGTCAACCCCGAGGTGTCGAGGTTGAGAACCC
>KZ062016.1:0-65746 GCA_002091835.1 Anopheles maculatus
TTCGGCGGCAAGTCGGATGGCTATTGCTTCGGCTGAAAAGATAGATGTATGGTTAGGAAGTTTAATGGCGCAATTGTCGTGATTGGAATGGATTCCACAGCCGGCTGACACCCGATTAACGGAGCCGTCTGTGAAGATGTGGTGATGGTGCTGGTATTTGGTTCGGATCAGGTGCGTAAAGGTGCTATTGGCGATGTGGCTGCTTTTTCCGGTTCCCCGGAGTAGGGGTTTAAGTTCCCAGTCTATGGCAGGAGTGCGGTGGTACCAGGGACGTATTCCCCGGCGGGTGGATTGGATGATCGGAGGGAGCTGGTGGTTGGTGAGTTGTTGCAGGACGGTGTTAGCTCTGGTAATGAGGGCAGTTGCGTCGACTCCTTTCTCAAGGATTCGAGCTGCAGCTGCGACGATCCTATTGGTGATAATGAGCTGTAATGGAAGGAAACCGCTTTCGCAGAGGAGGGAAACGATCGGGCTGGTGACAAATGCACCAGTGGAGCAGCGGATAGCTGTGTGGAAGACGGGTGCTACTCTCTTCTCGAAGGTTGCTCTTTCGCGGGAAACAACCTCGATGCCGTAAAGTAGTTTGGGTAGGAGCCAAGCGTTGATGATACGGGTCAAAAGCTTTAGAAAGGTCAATGATTGCTAGATCTATGTGGTGGTCTCTACTGGTGGCTTTATCTAATAGGTCGTCCAGTTTGGCAAAGTACGTTTCCGTACCTTTACCACACTGGAACGCATGCTGGTTAGTGCTAAGGAGATTACGGTCTTCTAGTTCCTGTGTTAATCTACGGTTTACCATCCTTTCCAGCACCTTACCTATGCAGTTAAGGAGCGAGATTGGACGGTAATTGTCTATTTCATTAGAGGATTTTTTAGGTTTAGGGATCGGTACGGTTAGGCTAGATTTCCAATCCGCCGGGATATTCCCGGTGGACCAGATACTATTGTAAATGTACAGAGAGGTCCAAATTGACGAACTTCCGCGGTCAAGTGCCGCAAATTATGAACATTACTGCTCACATATTCTTCCCCGTATTCGGTTCCTATTAATACTCTAAATGTCCGGTCCGTGAGGAAGCTTTCAATGAACTTGGTTAAAAGTCCACCAAAGCCCCAACGGGACAGTTGTACAAGGATGGCATGACGCCAGGTCCGGTCAAAAGCTTTAGAAAGGTCAATGATTGCTAGATCTATGTGGTGGTCTCTACTGCTGGCTTTATCTAATAGATCGTCCAGTTTGGCAAAGTACGTTTCCGTACCTTTACCACACCGGAACGCATGCTGGTTAGTACTAAGGAGATTACGGTCTTCTAGTTCCTGTGCTAATCTACGGTTTACCATCCTTTCCAGCACCTTACCTATGCAGTTAAGGAGCGAGATTGGACGGTAATTGTCTATTTCATTAGAGGATTTTTTAGGTTTAGGGATCGGTACGGTTAGGCTAGATTTCCAATCCGCCGGGATATTCCCGGTGGACCAGATACTATTGTAAATGTTAAGGAGTGTTAGTTTGGCATGCGGAGGAAGATTTTTAAGAAGTGGATAACCTACATTGTCAGGGCCTGAAGATTTGCCCTGACATTTTCTAAGGGCCCAGTTTAGTTCTGCTATTGAGAAAGGTCTATTGTATCTATGGTTAGTGGCATCTACTTGGGGAAGGGGGATCTGTTCTGTGGTGAGTTTGCGTCTGCGAAATTGTGGAGAGTAATTGTCTGTAGCCGAAACATTTGAAAAATGTTTTGCAAATGCTTCAGGAACTTCATCGGCAGGAATGGTGGAGGTGGGATCGGAGGGTTGATTTAGAATGATGGGAGCATGGGAGCGTTGGTTGCGGCCCGAGAGCACACTCACCCGCCGCCAAAGCTCCTTACAGGTCAAGAGAGGGTTGACATCAGCAACAAACTGATTCCAACTACTCTCTTTCGCTGTACGGATGGCTTCTTTGGCAAGGCGATTAGCTTCCCGATACCGTTCAGCTAGTATGGGTGTGAAAAAATTGTCAGGGATATGGCTGGCACGGCGGAATCGGCGTAGAGCAGCGCGGCGGACTTTAATAGCCTGCGCGACTGTCTCATTCCACCAGGGGACATTTCTATTGGGGGATGTATTGCCTTTGGTACGGGGGATACTAAGGGAAGCTGCTGTTTCTATGGTTTGTATGAAGCGGGAAATGGGAGGGTTTTCGTCAAGGGGAAGATTGAAGCGGATTTCTGTTTGGTATTTTTCCCAATCAGCCTCCTCATACTTCCAACGAGGACGTACGAGCGATGGCTGAGAGTGAAAGGTACTGCGAATGAAAAGTGGGAAATGGTCACTGTTGTGTGTGTCTCTGTCAACGTCTATGTGGAACTGTGGTGCCATGGAAGATGACACCACACAGTAATCAAGGATGGAGCTTTTCCCGTCAGTAGGGGAAACGCGGGTTGGGGTTTGGTTGTACAGGACTTGTAAATCTACGGTAGGGAATATACTATCTAAGAGGTTGCCACGGGAGTTGGTAAGGGGACAACCCCAAGTGCTGTGTTGGGCATTAAGATCTCCGAGGAGGATCAATGGATAAGAGAGCTGAGAGAGAAGGATGGGAAGATCGTTTTGTATAGGAGATAGCTTGAGAGAGGGAGATAGATACATGCAGAGAATGGTTGTTTTTATCGGGGATGCTATTTGTACGGCTACTGATGGGATTGAGGTGGTTAGTTCGACTTTTTTAGTTGGAATGTGCTTAAGAACACCTAAGCACACATTGTGATGAGGATGGGTAGGATTTATGTTAAAAAACCAGTTATAGTTCTTGAAAGGAGTGTTAGAAAGAGAGGGAATGGCTTGAGTTTCTTGTAGGGTGATAATGCTAGGATTATGTTTGTTAATAAGGAGTTTTAATTCATCTATGTTATTTCTAATGCTTCTAATATTCCAGGATAGAGCAAAAAGGGATTGTTGGTTAGTGGTCAAGGGATTTTGTGAATTGAATTTGAAATAAAAAGGATTGGGGTTTAAAAAGTGGGGTTAAAAATAAGAAGCTTAGAATAGAGAAAGGGAACTATCTAGCTAGGTTTCTTCTTTTTCTTACTACGGGTGGAAATGTGGGAAGGAGAGGGGATGGAGGTGGTGTTTGGGAGAAGGGGAGAGAGAGGAGTGAGGGTGGCAATGGGGATGGGAGTTTCCTCTTCCGAGGAGGGGGAGCCCTTATTCCCGCGGGCTCGCTTGCGGGTGGTGGAAGTGGAGGAGGTGGTAGAGGCCGCGTCTGAGTCGGTCAAAGTTGTGTCTGTCTCTGATTCTATTGAACTGTCGTTTTGTTGTTGTCTGTCTTTCTTGGTGTTTTGTTTAATGATGGATTTCATCAATTTACGTTGGTCATGTAATTGTTTATTAAGTTCGTCTAGGGATGATTGTAATTTGTTAATAAGATCGTCTTGTTGTTTGGTCTTGATTTGTAGGTTAGTAATAATAATGTCTTTTTCGTCCTGAGTCGTTTGTTGTGCGTATGAGAGTCTTTGTTGGATAGGGGAGGAAACTACGGGTAAACTAACTAATCTACGGGCTTCACCATACGAACAGTTATTATCTACCTTATATTTAATTACCGCTTCTTCTTGTAGGTACCGGGGACAGGAACGGGAGAGGGCGTTGTGGGATCCTTGGCAGTTCACGCACACGGGATCGACGATGCAGTCTCCGTGGGCAGGCTTACCGCAGTTGGCACAGGATTGGGCTACCTTGCAATTCATTTTGGTGTGACCAAAATGAGTGCAGTTGTAGCACATCATCGGCTTCGGGTAGTACGGGCGGGTAGAAACTTGTAGGGCACCGAGGCGGATGGTAGATGGGATGGAGGTGGCGTTAACTCGGAGCAGGAATATGTTGGTTGGCACTATTTCACTGTTAATTTTCCGGGTAAAACGTCGCACAGAAACAACACGTTGGTCTTTGAGTTCATTAAGGATCGTCTCGTCACTGACGTCCTTAAGGTCCGGGGAATAAAAAACGCACTGAACACTATTAAGGGTTGTATGGGGGGTCACTGTCACTACGGTTCCGTCAATTAGTTTTGTCAGGGATTGGAGGGTGGTAAATTGGCGTTGGCTACGGGTCTTTAATAATAGTTTTTTCCCACTATCGATGAGTTTACCGGGCTCGGTAAGATCACCAGCGCAACAGGAAATGGATTTGCCGATAATGAAGGGATTTTTGGGTAAGGAAGAGCCGTCGGGAGTTTGCAGGACTAGGAATTTCATATCGCCGTTGTTGTTGTCTTTATCCATCCACTGAGGGATGGGCCTCTCGTTTCGAGAGGTTCCAACGAGAGGGGAAAATCCCTCTCGAGGGAAGGTGGGCCTGACATTTTAATGCCGGGCCCAGAAAAAAATAAATAAACTGTCCTATCAGTCACAAAACCAGAGCACTACACAGGATACGACACACACATGCACACACCCACACACACACACACACACGCACACACCCAAACACGACGTATTTTTGGGTTTTTCCCACCACTGCACACACCAACGGGTACAATATGCCCCGGTAAAAACCCCCGGGGAAAAACTACGGGTACAGCGGGTAGCAAACTGCACACCACACTGCACAGCGAACACGGTGAAGCGATATAGCAGTAAGGAGGCGAAAATCACACGGCAACAGATCACAAACTAGGAGCACAAGTAAAACACGTCCTTCCAGATTGACTGTCACAGTAAGAATCGATGCCACGAAAAAGTGCATCGGAATCAATGTATGATTTATTTTTCCAACCATCCCAACAGTTCAATCGCGTAACGCAGAACATCATCCCGAAATGGCATACCATTAGTCTGCAAAGTTTTTCCTCGGTTCAGCGACATACCAATGGTCAGTCCCGAGTTTCCACCGTTTAACTTTACACGTATTAGGAGCTTAGTATAAGAGGCCTTGTAGAAATGCCCTTATACTAGGGGCCCCGTATCAGGAGCTTTCATCAAATAGTCTCAAAGGAAACATTGGTTGTTTTATTATAGATTTCAACGTAGATAACTGCAATACTAAATTTATCTTTTTTTTATTCAAGCCCGAATTCAATATTTCCCAGACATGGATCCAAGAGTCGAACTAAGAGTCTTCTAGCTATCTCATATATCAGAAGCTAGAGGATTACAATCAACCGATCATTCGCACAGTAGCATCGATTCCTTCCATACTGATTGCAGCTAGTAAGGACAAAGCAAGACCTCTTGAAGTTCTAGCGCCAAAGTAGAGGCAACAATTAACTTGCTTTTAAGATGTTACATGAGGAAGTTAATTTACCAATGGAATAACTGCTCTATTATGACATGATCATGAGAAGTGTTGCCTAGTAGTTCACATACAATTTTGCTAAACATTTGTTTCTGTAGAATAGGAACACTTCGCAATTAAATTCAACTAGAAGATACATTTACCACATATTTTTAAGTGGTTTTTTTGTCTAGAATGATTCATTAATCTTGTATGAAAATCTTAAACAGTTTTCAACTAAGAAGACATAAATGCTGTGATATGTAACGAAGAAAGTGGACCTATCTACAGTGTGGAAGAAGAACGACACTTCCCTTGGTTTGTCAGTCTAACAAGAACAATTTTTCATGATCTTACACTTGTCATGTACACTTGTTTGAGTCGGCCATTTGACAGCAGCTTGCCAACACAAACAGCCAAGAAGAGCCTGTTGTAGTTCATTTACTTTTGGTAAAGTTGTTTCATTTGCACGTTTGAGCCATGCCCTTTGGGTAAGGAAGATGCGGCCCACTCTTACCGTTTGCTCCATTCATGCGATTAACATTATTTTCCGGGGACTTCTCCCGGGACCTTGAGACCAGCCGATTCCCGCTGTTGCCCAGCACGGGCAACCAACAAATGACGAGCACGGGAAACTGCAACTGACAGCGTCCGATCCGCCCTCGCACAAGTGCGATAAAAAGAGCTAAGGGAGGCTGAGCTGTCATTGTCGTTTCCGGTCGGATGGTGGAAATGGCGACTGCCTTCGGGGATTCCTGGACAAACCGGCAGCTAAGGGCATGGCCCGCCTTGACTTGCCGTGCGCTTTTGTGTGCCTGACGCGATGCAATGATTTATTACGCTTAATGGATGTCAAAGTGCACCGAAGGACTTCTCGTTCCACACACACTCACACACACGCATGAGCGCCGGAAGCCGGAGGAGATCGATTGCAGCCCGGACCGATATCGATGGGATAATTTAATCAACGAAGACACGTTGCTCAACCGCAGGCATCGACGTGACCGCCGGTGCGATTGTGCACCCTTCAGGAACGTGTGACGTTCTCTTTGTGTCAGAGGTCGAGCACGATAATTTGTAACCGTTCGATGGGGCCGATGAGGATGAGTGTAACGCAAACCACCAGCCGCACCAACTGCACTGCATTAGACCGAACTGGACGCCCCGTGCCGGATTACACCAACCACCTGGCCCCAGAGGCCATGACGTTCAACCTTGGTGCGATGGTGTGGTCCCCGCGGAGTCACACTAATCCTAATCCCTTGCGAAGATTGTTTCGAAACGACGGGTTCATCTTTCGCGCCGGCCATTATAATTAATCGGTTGAGGTTGACTTTCAATGGTGGTTTCGGTTGGCAGTTGTCGGCGTGATGCATGCAGCAGCGATGGCAGAGCAACCGCACCGATTTCTTAGCCAAACGGGTGACCTCAAGCGCTCAGAAAGTCACCGAGCGATGGGATCACCTCGCCGCTGGAGACCGGGAAGAATGTGGGGACGAACTTCATAATCTTCCCGGCACGCCAGAATGCACAAAGTTGATATCATGGCAGTGATACTGCTAATAATATTCAATTTTAGCCAATTAAGTATAATCTTGTTTAATTGGGCACCGCTTTCGAGTTGAGCCAGCGGCTAGTGGATGGGCCGGTTACTTGACTCCGCTCCGGCGAATTAGCCAGCCGGCTAAGGATGACGAGGATGCTGCTGATGCTGCTGACGATAGTGACGATGGTGATGCTGATGACTGTTTACTCAAACGTCTTAGTCACTTTGTTTCAAAGTGCGTTTTTGCTGTTTCCCCCTTTTTTGTGTTGTTGCTCCGTTCGTTTGTCGCTGTTTTATTTCTTGTCACCCGTTTTAAGTTGACAGCTTGTCTTATCGCAAAACCGGTAGATGACACTCGTTTATCGTCAAATTTCACTCGGAAACATCTTTTCGTCTGAAGAATGGTGGTGAAGTCGTTTTTTTATTCCATTTCTGTAACTGCACTCTTCTCTGATCCGCATCCTTCTCCGGAGCAGCACCATCGTTACGTTCTGGAGGATAATGAGTATTTTTTGTTGTTGTTGCGCTTAATTCGGGAGAAGATCGTTTTGTTGCTGGAAGCAGATTAGGATCTTTGCAAAACACTTCAACGACCAGAACCGCAACTTTCGGGAGGCAGCTTTTCTTATGAAATTACAACGATAATCGAGGATCTTAATAGATTTAAAGCATATTTAACACGGAAAAGCGGTTTCGTCAAAATTACTCATCTATTTATTGCTTGAAGATGAAGAAAAATCGTTGCAACGATAACTACAAATATATTAAGATACGCTCAAGTGTGCTGACCGTCAACCGGTCATACTACAGCCCGAAGAAACTTCTCCACTCAAAATACCTGTCGTGACAGATGATGCCGTGGAACTTGTTTAGAACTTTAATAGTCCCCACGCCTTTGAGACATAGACTCAAAACTGACGAAATTCTCTTACACGTGTTCTAAAGAAAGGCGTTTAGAAGAAACTTTGAGCTAGTATGTATGGAAGGACAATAAAAGAGCCGCTTCAACGAGGAGCCCTACGAACTGTAAGATGTTCGCGCCATCATACAGCGAATTAGGCTCGCCAAGGTCCGGGTTTTCTGACGACGGCGTTAGAACAGTATCGAGAATTATTGCAGTAGTCCAAGACTTCGAGGTTGATAAGAAAGCTACTAGATCTTAACAAACTAAATGAATCTTCGAGTAACCACCGAAGACTGATTTGATCTGTGTCTTTTTACCTCCAAGAAGATAACTACATCTATTTACATCAGTGTTGTTACGTGAAGTTTGCATCAGCATCATGTCCAAGATCAAGATCAAAATATAAAGATATTATTACAAATTATTATCACCTCTTTGAACCCCACCAAGACTATATAATTAGCTATAAGTCAAGAACACTCGATGTTGTAGTGGCAAAGCAGAAGAACTAGAAGATCTCTGCAGAATAATGTAGAATATTAACCAACCATATATATCAATTCTAGATCTCCTTTATTATTTTCCCATATACTACATGTTTGGGCATTAATAGTCTTTTGCTAAACATAAGCAGATGAAAGTATTGAAATTCGACTTGTTTATAACATATCCTGGTGAACAATAAGGAGTGTTACATATATCTCAATCAGAAACTTGTTATTAAAATAGTTAAATGAACTGATGATAACTTAGATTTATCATATTTTATATTTTCCAAAAATGAACAGCTTCAGTACTTCCCTATACCGTTTTATATCGTTTAATCAATATGCATTGAATTTATTTTATTGATTTTAAATACCTTAGAACATCTCCAGTAAGTCTTTAGCTTAAAAAAATAAATAAACATTCATTTGAACGCCTTTCCTTTGTAAAGCAGTTTATCTGTAATTGATAATTCCTCGCAAATGCTCTTAACCTTGGAGATACGAGAGAATGAATATTAATTTTCAATCAAACATAACAGTTAAACCAATGAACAAGTGTTTTATTGCCTATTAATTCAATCGCACAATATGGTCAACACAATTTGTGTCTGATTTGTTACAGAGCCATGGACAGGCTTTATGGCAACTTTGTTAGCGTTAACAACTGCGATATTGCGATATTATTTATGCGTTGGTTGTGTACGGCTGAATTGATGGATTAAAATTACAGGCAATAAAACTTCCAATGATTATCTGATAATAACGCTCACTCGCACACAAGAAAGCAATTGTTTCTACCATTTATCGTTTATCTTTATTCTGAGTTTTATTCCATCGAAAAAAATGTAATACCGCCTCATTACTTGAGCACCGAAATTCATGACTTAAATTCACCCGAAATGTATGATACACGATCTCACTGTCAATTTAACTGCATGCGTTTGCATTCGTCGCCTTTGTTCGTTTCGTGATGCAATTGTTCGCTGTGCAGTACGGCATGATGTGCAAATAGTCATTCTTATCGTTGCCGCCATGTTGTTTAAAGCCCCTCAAACCCTCTCTGTCTTTACGCCACACCAACACCCATCTGTTGGTCGCTCCATGATGGTTCAGCACGGTGCAACAGCATGCAGCACACGCACCACCGTTCGCAGCCACGGCACACGTTCGCAGCTAATTGACGCTAATTTAAATTGATGACCAGTCGCTGGTGGAAGATCTCAAAATTTCTCGTGTGTCACTTCCTTTCGCTACCCGGAAAGGCGTTGCGCTTCGCACTTACAGCTAATTGTGGCCGTCTTGTGGGACTGCTCGGTCCTGTCCGTGGCAACAAAGAAAACAGGACATCATCGGGGATAATTTAGTGTCACACGGAACCCGCGCCACATCTCTGTCGGTTGTCTTGGGCGTCTCGGGTGTGGCGGGATACGATTTTCCATTGTCCGCATAGTCCCGGGATTTCGTGGGGGAGTTTACAGCAGCTAAGGCTTAATGCAGGCGTACTTTATCGCACCTCGGCTCTGCTTGTTTCCAAGCGTCTTTTGCCACTCGCTAGCATGGCAGCATTACTTTAATCTTATCCGAAAAAGCCAACACTTTAGGCAGCCGGCCACTTTGACGTCATTGCTTCTCTTACCAGCATCGTACCCGGCATGCATCGGGGTTGCGTTTTTTGGATCGAAATTTTAATTTAACCGTTTGTTAACGGCTAATTGATTTATTATTCAGTGAAGTAGGGGTGATTCGAATTTTACGATCGCTGTTAAGATGTTTCGACGACTTAGGATGTCTTTGTTATCATTTTATTCGATTACAATTCGAGTTGGATTGTGTTGTATGGTCGACCGTGAGATTATCATTTGAAAATGTATTTAATTTAATTGCTTTTTTAAGTACTTTAATCATCAGTTACATTGTTTCATTGCTGATATTTTTAATTCTTAATTATTCAATAATTTAATTTATTTTTTATCTATTACAAATTATTCTGTTTGAGGGTATACTTACGCAGTCAAACAAATAGACAAACATTATTTAATTTTTCTTTTAGTGATGTATTCTTTTTGCATGCTTGAGCTGTATTAGACTTTTTTTTCTTCCTAATAATATTTTCATTTTTTTTAATAGGTGATATTTGAACACTATTTTCTTTTCTCTGTTTTTATAACACCAGCACTTTTAATGGTTTCTTCAATCTAACTTTAAATGTTAAAATTTACTTCTTGACGTTAAATATAATTTTGTACATTTTGTTTTGTCTTTCATATTTTTTATCAAGTAATTTTTTTTATAATTCATTTGTATGTCTTCTTTTGTATCTTTATTTCTGTGTTCTATATTTTTTATTTCTTTTGAGCGAACGTTTGAATAAGGAGGGTATCTTTTAATTGCAGTTTTTCATTTTTAATTTATTTAATTATTTATTTACTAACAAGAGTCTGCCTTAAAGGCTAAACAATGTATCTTAAAACTATCGTAGGCAAAGGATAGGGAAGAGGAAGCTCGGAGACGGTAACGAAAAAGTGTCAATGAGATGTGATAGTTAAACAGGTTTTGAGAATTATTAAATGCTACTTGCGCTCTACAAAGAGGATCATTCTGATTGTAACTTGTAAGCCTTGTCTCATACGCAGGTGGCGGAAAGGTGCGTAAGGAGGGATAGAGGAGAGCATAGAAGGAGCATCAATGGAATAGGACAGAAGTCGTGCAATAAAGGACGATTAGAAGTTTGAATGACGGGTTTGCATGGAATCAAGGCCTACTAAGGGACAGCGATAGGGATAGGAGGGAACAGTCGCCTCGGGATAACCCGAAAGAAATTGGCGAGTTGCAAGTCTCGTGAACTTGCTCTGGGCACGCTCTAGCCTAGCTATCGCCGTCACCCCCGTTGGCGACCAAACCACGCAAGCATGCTCAAGGATCGATCGCACCCTGCAACACTACAATGCTCTCAGACAAAAAGGATCGCGAACATTAGACGAGAAACGGGTGATGAGGTGATGGTGATGAGGATGATAACCCAACATACGCTTTGCCGAGAAGGAAGTCCAAATGATCATTGAATGTGAGTTTCGTATCTAGCCAAACACCGAAATCTTTGATGGAGGATACACGGTAAATGTTGATGCCACAAAATTTGTAGAACTACCAAAAGAAATCGCATTATACTTCTTCGGACGAAGTAACAGTCCGTTTGAACCACACCAAATAGAGAAGGCATCGAGGAAATTTTGGAGATGAAAACAATCAGAAGACAAAGACACAGGAAGGCAGATTTTTAGATCGTCAACATGCATGAGGACACCATCAGAGCGGAGCACATTAACACAATAACAGGAATAACAAAATAATCAAAACACTACCATGAGGAACAACTGACGATAAAACGATTAGACCAGAAAACATCCAGATTTTTTATTTTTATTGTTTTACTAGCATTGTTTTTGAGTTTTTAATGTTGTTATGTTTATGTTCGTCGAAGAATCACGACTTTTCAAGCATTTACCATGTCTTTGTTAAAATCATTTATAGTAAGTTCTAATCGACTGCGTTATAATATTCCAAAACTGGTCAATTTTTTTCTTGACATATTATTATATTTTAAAAATATAACGGCACCCTGCCGTTATAATGGAAATTGAATAAAAATAAATAAAATAAATAATAAGGGCGGCCCGGTGGTAGATGCGACAGCGGCGCCGGTCTTCACACGGCAGGACCGGGGTTCAAGTCTCATCTGGGCCGTTCCCCCATAGTGAGGACTGACTATCCAACTATGCGGTAGCAATAAGTCTAGTAAGCCAGAAATGGCAGGCATGACCCAAGAGGTCGTTAGGCCAAGAAAGAAGAAGAAGAAGAAAATAATTATTATTATATTTTTATATATTATATCCCAATTAAAATACTTATTGATTACTAGAAATCACAATTTCATGCTATAAAAAATAAATTAAAACTCGTTTTGTTCTGAGTAATTCACGTCTCGTCAAGCCTTCCCCAATCCCAGCACAGACATTTAGTTAGGAATGTCAAGATAGGAAAGAAAAGTCCAACGAAACTCGTTTTTTCTGCATGCAGTATCGCATAACTCATCACCAGCATCACAGCTATTGCTACGGAATAACAGAATTAAAACTCGTTTTGTTCTGAGTAATTCACGTCTCGTCAAGCCTTCCCCAATCCCAGCACAGACATTTAGTTAGGAATGTCAAGATAGGAAAGAAAAGTCCAACGAAACTCGTTTTTTCTGCATGCAGTATCGCATAACTCATCACCAGCATCACAGCTATTGCTACGGAATAACAGCCAGCCAGCTAACGAGCAAGTGTCATGTGCATTGTTCCCGTATCGGTGTCGCAGTGCAAAACTGGGTTACGATACGAGTTGTCTTGATTGGCCTGCATACTGGCAGAAAATTCGAAGAAAATCTTACTGGAACAGACTCTCTCCGCTTCTCTGGAATCAGAACAAAGCGCAGTGAAACAAGAATCTTCTTGCCTTTGTTTTATAAATGAAGTTGATCCGGTTCGTTCTTTTTTATCAAGATTGTTTAAATAATATTTCTTCCTTCAATTACTTTTCAAAAGAAATCGCAGCATGTTATATTTTCCTTAAACTTGTATCTTAATATAAGTCACATTCTTTGAAAATTTTTGTGGCTATTGGAGAAGAATAATCCCATCTAAGATTGTGCTCCCTGTGCTCGTTCGTCGCCGCATTGTTCGCCTGCACTACCCATTACAGCAGCCTTGCATTTCAAATAAAGTGGATCAACTCCTTTCGAACCACATGGCAAAAGAGATCTTCGTCTGGAAGGACACAGCCACACACCGAAAACAACACGTAAGCATGTGAAATTTCCATACGTTTATCCTATCCCAGCAACGCGAAGACAACAACACAGCGGCCACACCGAGTAAGCTTACAGTTTGCAAAGTCACAACACAACACAGGGACGTGATTTTTGCAGCAAAGATGTTACCCTGCTTTGCCGTCAGACCGTCCATATGCCTTCTCGTCTAATTCGTTCTGCACCCAGTGAAAAGGCGAAAAAGGGTGACAAAGTTTTCCCTTTATTCGTCTGCTGTCGTACTCGCTGGTGCTGCAACAGACCTCAACCCACACACGGAGGCATAACCGGACAATGCTGATAGTCATTATTTGAATAGCAAACAAGGATTAATAAATTTATTGGTGCAGTATTATTCTAATCAGTATTCATGGGAGAGGATCGACGATTCTTCTCGGATTTTCTTACGCCACCGTGCTGCAGGGTTCTGCTGCTACTGCATGCCGACGCCGTTTCTTTGCATCCAGCTTCAAGTGTCCGGTAAACGGAAGCGAAAACACAGCCCTTGAGGTGGCAACATTTGGACACACTTTCGCATTTTGATCTGTTTGTTTAGGGTTTTATAAGTTATGGATAATCCCATCGTCCTGAAAGCGTTCGGCTGTTCTTTGGGGGGGGAGGATGAGTTTTCGTTCCTGGTGTTGTGTGACGCCAGGATAAAAGGGTTTCTTTTCACTCTTGAAGCTATCGAGAGCCATTCCCGGCGTTCGCATTTTACTGTGGAAATGCGCACGTTGCTATTGCGCTTCGTAAAATGGGCAGAAGAATCAGATTTAGAACGGTCAAGTGGGGCGAACCGGCGACCCACTTGGGCGTCCTGGAGTTTGTCCTTGTACGAGATTGGGGCAAAAAACCGCTTTTACCAGTGTATCGCTTTCCTTGCACAGTTCACCAGAATCTCTCCAACACACACACACACACACACACACACACACACACACACACACCCACCCAAGTAGCTCATCTCGCTTGTTCCACAAGAGGTACTTACCATCGATTGAATTCTTCACTATGGTTGGGCAAATCTCGCCGACGCTTGCCGAGAAAAGAAAGCATCCTTTTTTTTGCTGTAGAACGAACGAAACACACTCACACACAAAGGCAAGGGCATTATCATAGGCCAACCATAGCATAGTGGCCTACATTTTATAACTTTTCCAACCCGACGGTCTTTGGCCACGTTTTTTTTTCTCCATCCCGGGTGTGTCCGGTTCGGCTCACGGTACATGGCACCGGTGCACTGCTGGCACCGGATGGCAAAATGGGTAAGTCTACCGGGAAATGCCAGCACTTGGTCGAACGCAAACAATCCGTTCGCTGCGCCAAGCCCTCGGGGGAGCAGTTATGAAATTTTAATGCTCCCCAGCGCCCCACAGCAACTTCTGTGAAGGAACGCTCGAAGTCGCGCGCCTGCTTGAAGTAGCCGAAGACGTCCAGCGTTTGTAGCGACCGGCATTTTGCAGAAAGACAACGGAAAGCTCGTAGCTTTACATCGCACTGTGGGAAAGATTGTGACCTCGTGCGAAATACTAGTTGTTGCTCTGCAAGAAACAAAATTTGCGAGATCTTTGAAGTTAAATTCCTTTTTGTGACTCATCCTTCTGTCAACGTTTGATCTTTAAAATGGACTCTAGATACAATAAGCCCAGCGTCGACCAAGATCAAGTTCACCTTTGTGTGGTATTTCTTGATGAAGGTAGCACCTTCTGGCAGGACTTTCGGTCTCAAATGTAGTGTACACCCAAATGCACACGTTACGAAAAGTATTTGAGCAAAGAGACATGGGATGTTTCTGCTGAATTTCTTGGGATGGGTAGTGGCGGATCCAGTTCCTTGAAGAACCTAAGCAGAATGAAGGTTGGGGACACACTTTAAATAACATTGACTGGGACAGAGTACGAGGTCAATCCTCCGAGTCTTCGCAAGAAATCGTAATGTTTATATGATATTTGTGATGCATTTGGCACGAGGTTCCCATATGGAGTTCAGGGACCTCTAATTTCTAGAAATACAGGAAGATTTTCCTATGTCGTTAAGGCCCAGGCCCTCTCAAAGCTCGGGAGCAACTGCTTAGTTGTACTTATTCTATGATCCGTCCCTGGGTATAGGACACAACTTAGTGGACTTCCGCCAGTTATCGACTTTTTGAGCTGTGATAATCGCAACAATCGAATGATATGAGTATCCGAGTATAGAGTCTCTCAGGAAACGACTCTTAGTACTCAGGATTGACTATTCAAGTATGGGTAAAACTAAGCCTTTGACAGCCAGAAATGGCAGATCGAGATCGCTTGGTGTTGTAGAGCCAAAGAAGAGAATTAACATCGGGACAATAAAGTTCGTTGAAAAGATATGATTCTTCTGATTGCTGATTTAGGATCTCCTACTTACAAACGGATACTAATGACATGGTTTCTGTATAACAATGTCTATGTAGTCCAGAATTTATATCACCGTTTAGTCGGTTGCTTTGTCACCTGCTGGAGTTCTTGGGCCCTTATTTGAAAACAAGATTGTCACCAGGAGTTTTTAGAGTTCTTCTCAAATTATTCAACTTTTCGTATGGTAGAATGATTAAAATTTAAATCAGGATGACTCGTTCTCGCCTTTCGCTGATAATCTGTACCAGCTAGAGTCATCTGTTTTCTCAGCTTTCGAGGTGATAGTTCCAATGGAAATCCTTGACTACTTCGAGAGTTGTATTTGAACTTAATGAACCCATAGCGATTTCGAATGTTTCGTGTGTATAATAAATTAGTTTCAAAGGTCGAATCATTTGGTGGATTCATCGGCAGATGCTAAAATTTGCAAATGGGAAATCCTTGAACTCAGATTATTTTTTACGTCAAAAATAGTAATAAGGAAAATTCAAATTCTGTAAGCCACAAACCCATTGTGCTACAAAGTGGGGTACCAGTTTGCTGCAAACCCTCGAGAGTAGATATTTTATTTTTCCACCAAATTGCTGCACACAGTGAGACGACAACAGAGAAAATCCTCGCCACGGCCAACGATGGACGACGGTACGCTTTGACGGACGCTCGCTGCCTTAGTGTATGCCTGTACGTGTGTTTGTACGATGACTTCACAAGCAGCTTAAGCCATCTTCTACCACCAACTGCCGCTACCGCTTTTATCCATTGGCGACCGAAAAGCTAGCCGAAAATGCTGCTCACTGCAAAAGGAACCTTCTCGTTTGCTTTGTGATTAATTACGGCTTCGTTTCGGCGCTCCAAACACCATCCCCGCTCGGTATCTCGAGTGATCCGAGAGCACAAAGTGTCGGTGTTCCCGGGTTCGCATCCGGCCACGCTGTATTATCCGGACGCCTGGGTTGAAAACTTTTGCCCAATACTGCAGCCTCACAGCGTACTCTGAATGAAGCGTTTTCTGGCCTATCCTGACCAGTAGTAGCACGTAGGAAGGTAGGTGGTGTTGGTGGTAGAAAAACGGGCTCTCCGCCTGTCGGCCGCATAGTATCATCCCAAGGTGGTGGTATGGCGAAGGATTTAAGGGGACGCTTCTGCCAGCTTCGGAAGCCTACGAAAAATACGGTTCCCGCGTCAAGTACTTTAAAACATTCCACATTGCGGCTTAGGCTTGGGCTTGCGATCTGCGCGCTACCCGAGAAGAAAACTTTACATAACCACTTCAAAAGTTTCCTCCCCTCGTCCTTGCACTCCTTCTCCCTCTCCACCATTCCCTCATCTGTACGTAAATGTTCGCAAATCTTTTCCAGATGTGTGCCATGGTTAATGAACTGTTCCGAAAGTGAGATGTTTCGAAGTGAATCTCGGTCGCGGGCGAAATTTGGCAGTGTAAGATTTGGCTTACTTACTTTGTCTGGCACGGTGCCTTCGCTTGGTAGGGCGACTAATCCGAAGGGTGCCAAAAATTTGCCCCCCACCCCTCCTCCCAAGCCACCCTGGTGAGTGGTTAGCACGTGGGGAGCATTATCCATCCGCCCACCGCACATTGTCCGGAGAACAAATGCGCTAAGAAGGCGACGGTTGGTTGATAAAAATTGAAAACTTTAAAAAGCAGCTCCCGCATGTCGGTTTTTAGAGGATTATGTGGAAAAATAGGGTCAATGTACGCAAGGAACGGGAGATGGGAGTGTGTGTGCTGAGCCGTGTGCAAACGAAAACTATCCAAATGATAGCAAAGTTTTCTAGTGGTACGCTTATGTTCCACTATATTCTATAAAGAGGGTTGGCTAGAGAAAAACTTTCGCCATAAAAGCGATGATGAGCCTACGTACCTTGTGGCTGGCTTTTGAATTTAAACAGCACGCTATTGTGTGCGTATGTTTGTGGTTTTTTTCCGGGGATGCCCCGAAAAGGATAAAAAGGGTGTCTTTTTGAGGTAAAAAGCATCATGAATAGGCTCTTTAGCAAGCAGCAACGGGTTTTGGAAAACATTTTTAATAGCGTGGTATAAGCTGGGTGTATTATAGTGCACGAGTATTTGCACTGATTAGACCAACTTTACATCTCACTACAAGCTTCAATGTTGCAAGTGCAAAGGTTAAATTAAATTGAAAATAAACCACCGTAACGAAGATATGTTCCACACTCTCTACAAAGATTGTAATGCGTCCGCAACGAACGCGACATCCCTTGGGACATAAAAACAAACGGCCACCGGCATTATCCTTGCGTGTCGTGAGGGTGTCAATAATTCATTACCAAACGCAAATGTGAAGTCGTAAAATTATTAACGCGCTAGACACCAACACGCTCGCCCGGCCATCACCAACCCGGGCGTCATTTAATTCACTCGGGCTCATTTCGTCTAACCACCGTATTATATCATACACCGCGAAGTTAGGTTTTGTGGTGGTGACATATACAACGCCAGAGAAAAAAAACACGACACGACACCCTTTTTGTGCCGTCCAATGAAAATGACAGCGTGCATACCGGGGTGGTTTGGTTGTATTGCTGCAAGAAGTTTTGATTTGTTTTTGTGGCTGTAATTGAGCTTTGCAAACGGCAAACGGAACGCCGTGGTCTGTCAAGGACCGGCTAGGACCATCTATTACCGTCTCAGCAAGTCATCTTCATGACCCGGTTGGATGGATGTACCACATGTTACCGGCACCCGGGAGACGGTGTCGTAAAGTTATCATTAGGTAATAAATTATTACTAGTTTTGAAGGTTTTGCTACTGTTGTGTACTTGAAGGTTAGTTTAATGGTACTTTTGTTTTGAAACCTTTTAGTTTTCATCAAACCATTAGAAGAACATGGTATTTCTTTTACGGTAGTTGAGTTGTATAAAAAAAAATCCTTTTTTATGTCACTCTTTTCTAAAAAGCAGTATTATTAACTTTAGTTAGAGCAGTATGTGTTCAAAGCATTCGCGTAAAGTTAAAACTCCTCAATAAGGTATAAAAAGAAGTAAAAACTATTACAAATGACATTTTGTTATCAAGTGAGTCTTATTTTCTTTCGAAAGATAGTAACAAACTTATTATTTGTTTGCTGAATCTTAGGGATAGTAGTGCTGGTTACTTAACAACTTATTGACAACAGCATCTCTCATCTTAAAAAAAAGAAACGATGAATTTAATTAGTAGTAAGCCCTTGTATGATTTAACAAATTTTATTCAAGGTTGTTTACATTAAAGGAAATTTTATTAATAATCTTTTAAAGATAAAATGATTTATCTTAGAAATAGAGAAATATACAAATGCATTAAATTACGCTTTTTAAATCATGATGAAATATATAAGTGGTAGTTGTTATAGTTCCCAGTTATCAATAACTCTTTGTTCGTTTCTTCTTGTTTCAAAGTCGAGTTTAACATGGCCGTATGTAACATGAATATTAGAGGCTTCTTTCATTAAAGAAGATATTTAAAGTGAGTATTTCTTGTTAATTCTCAGCAAATAATTTTTGAACTCTATCCGATAATTATATGGCTTTATGTTTCCTAAAAATTAATCTCAAGAAGCATTCCTCAAATATCAAAGCAAGAGAATTCGATAACTTGCTACCAAGGACACTTGATCATGAATAGAAAAATCGTGAAAACAACTCTTCAGTTTACCTAGATGCTTTACTAAAGGAATATCTGTTTCCTGCATTAAATCTGTTTTAATACGAATGCTATAAAAATATATTACCGATGAATATACACCGAAATATATACCGATGAATCGCGAATTTATCACGATTACACAGTTCTCAGTGAAAAGTTAGCTGCACTTTTATTGTGCAACCTTTATTTCTGCATGGTTATACGAATAGTATGCATGGTTACCACGATAGTTGTGATTTTAAGATAAATACCTTTTATTAGTTCTCATCCTTGAAGCAAAGCACAAACCCAAAATAGGGACTCTCCATAATTTCCGCTCAAAGAAAACCTATTTTGGCGACGACATCAGTACACGCACAGACATACACATACCGACGCCAGCATTGACGCATTTCAATTTTGCACTGCTCATGATCCCGGAGGGCAACAACACAGACGCCATCACGCACTTCACCGTCATTGATGTTTCAAGGCAAACAGAGATAATTAATTTAAATATTTACTTTCTTTATCTACTTTCCAGGTACGTGACGATTTGCGGGCAGATGCGCCCCGTGCAGAAGAGACTGAGGACACCTTCCTGAGGCTTTCTGCTCGTTAGACATTGATGATGAATTGCCATAAATCTGTCTGGCTGGTAAGGAAGGCAAGTCTGGTGGGTGAGTTTTATAGCTCTCGCGGTAGGCATTAAGATGTTGAACGAGGATGGCAGTTGTGGCCGGTACCCGGTACTTCAAACTAGTAGTTACTAGAGAGCCGTCTGCCTGTCAAACACTAAGCCTCTGGTAGACCATATTGCACGAGTTGTTTGGAGTTGTGTCATGGAGGAGATAGAATTTATGTTGGATGCGAATGGAGTATGGTTTTTGGAAGAAGTTTCAAAAGCGTTATACATTAAATCTTGGAACATGAAATCAAAGTTAACTTTAGCGATCAACCATTTGTTTACGGAACTACTCAAGAGGACAAACAACATTAAAAGCCTGCTTGTAAGTAGCACATATTACCAGTCTACCTAATTGATCAGGTACAGATCGCCATGGCACCATTAGCAGAGCCAAACTGAACTTCGTTTCTCCTCTATCGTTCCTGGTAGAATTATTAAAGTACAATTAATTCCTCAACCGGTCAGAACGAGGCTGACACAAACAAGATTTCAATCCCCATCTGAAGATGCGCACAGTGTCTTCAGGTTTTCAATTTTTGCCATCAAACCAGACTCCACAGCACACTTCGACGCGCCAACCTTGACTGTGGCGCCCGACAACGATAACGGAGCATTCGCGGACCGCTGTACGGAGTTGGCAGAAGCGTTACCAACCGTCAGAGCATCGCCATGACAAAAAGAGAACGGACCATCGTACGTTTGGGGAGGGAAAATTCTCCACCTTTTTTATGCGTCTCTGCCGATCGAGAACCAGAAAGTGGGCAAAAACAACAACAAAAATGTCCCTACATGACAGCTGAAAGCGCGCGCACGTGGACAAATGGTGGACACCGAGAACCGATAGTAACGGTGATTGTCGTCGTTGTTGTTGTACGGGGTACATGATTAGCCCAGTTTTCTGTGCGCGCCCGTCGCGAATACTGTCGTCGCGTGCTGTGCATCGTTGTGATGTAAGTGGACCATCACAATTATCACCGGGCTACCGCTGATTAATGATGCAGCAACGCCGGTGACGCGCCAGTTTGCAAACTTTCTGTCAACCGTCACAATAACTTATACCCTCTTTTTCATCGAATGCGATGAACAGTTTGGTGATGTTCATCTAAAATACATTGGATTGATTTTTGTTTTGGAGAGTGGTTTTAAAGAACTCACCGACAGAACTTCAATCCTTTTTTTCCCCCTCCAGAAAGGTGTCGCTGTCTGGCCCTGTTCACGGAATGATAAAGGAAGCACATAATCGTAAGCAGCTTAAAGTAATTAAATATTCAACCCCAAGTGTCCAAAGTCCGGGATGAGACGATCCGCAGTGAGAAGCTTCTGTTGGATTGAAGGTTTTCCACGAAGGCAAGAAGAGCCAAGTGTGTTTTTGTATCACATACGGGTAAACGGCATTCGAAAAGCAGGTAGACATTTTGGGAAGTGTTTAGTAATTCATCTTTCTGAAGCTTTCGGTGACACTTCTTGCGTTGGCGTTGTGGGGCTGCTAAGCGTCAGATTTATTGGTATGGAAATGTTTTGCCGGAATTGAGTTTGCAAGGATATTATTATTTGATACTATAAGTGTAGATCATGCATATTTCTTTATTCAGATAATCTAGTAGAATCAATTTTCGTTTAAAATTATAGATCCTTTAAAACTTTCGTTATAATTAGAATGGTTTTCCATAATGTTTTCCAAGTAAAAGTAGTACAAAAAAGTAGTAGTACAAAAAAGGATCTATACAATAGTTGTTGTCTTATTATGCAGAATTTATCGGCAAACTACGCATTACGAATCACGAAGAGATCATCTCAATGTAGAGGTTTACAGCAATGTGGCTTTCGTGTTGATTTCAAAGGATAATCTTTTGTGAAACAAACTACCTTGTTGTTTGATCGAATATTTCCAAATGTTGATGCTGTTGTATTGCACATTTTGTTGCGCAAAGGGATTAAATTACCAGTTTCGAGTCATCTCCCGTGTCTGCACGACTGTTTGACAGAAAGTGACTGTAGATACTCAGATTTTAAAATCCTAACCAAGTAATCAAACAAGCACTACACTTTACACTTTTACGGCAAGCTGCTCCTCTCAACAACTGCTCAAAAAAGGGTTTTTGACAGATCCCTTATAAAATCTATCAATAACTTCTTTTTTTTTTTTTGAGAGTTTTTCAACATAGGTCATCGTAAACCTAATGTTATATAATATATATATGAGAAAAGAGAAAGTTCTGGATCTTTATTTTTCAACTTCATACACTACATGTAGTTCTGGTGGATACCTAGGAGCGACTCCCTCTTGGCTCGATGTTCTCCCTATTTATACCCTTCCTCTCCTAATCTGGTCGTTCTCCCATTCGCCTAGCACCACTCATCCTACTCTCTCCTTTCGTGAGCGTCCTGATCCCGCTCGTCCCAGGCACTCATTCCCACATATATAATGTTTGAATATTTTAAATCAGGATATATGGTTTATTGTAGATGATGGTATGAAAGTTTTTTGACAGTTTTTTTTAAATAAACGTTATCCTTTGCCCATTCTTCACCCGATTCATTTTAGCTGCAGCAATATGACTAAAATTTCACTTGTATTAAATTTAGACTCTTGCAGCAAAATAAAGACTTGTGATTGTGACAATGTGACAATGTGATTCTTTAATTAAGTTACAAATGGAAGCTGAAAGGATAAAAGCAGCATCTTTTTATTTGTGAAAATATTGTGTTTCCTGTGTCACCTGCTTCATACACCTAAATATGTAGTGAGTTCAATAAATACTAAACTTTCAACTACTATGCAAACTTCTAGTTGTCTTCCGAATTGTTGTCACGCGGAATTTTTTTTTTCAATAGTTTAATTAGCGATACGATTTAAACGATGGCTTTTATTGTATTTTTAATTTGTCAAACTATAATAAATTCCTTTAAGTCTGTTGGCACGATTCACGATGCACGCGGTTAAAGGTAAACAAACGAATGTCAATAAGTCGGGGCTAGTTGTCATTTAGTGTTGCTGAATACTGAAGATTAGCGGACTAGTTAGGCTTAAGTTAGCGTACTGCACACAAGGTGGCGCCAGCCTAGAATACGAATCGCTGCAGCGGGTCAACGATCGATCTTCGGGTCGCGATCGATCGAAAAAATGACCAAATTAGGGCACAGTTTTTAGTCGCGAAATTGAATGATAAAGAGCAGGACTAGTTTTTGAACCGCGCACAACCGTAAAACCGTAAAACCGCGTAAAACCGAAATTTACAAAATAAAGTGTTGTGCCTGTTATAAGAACACCTGCTGTTGAATTTAAGAGAAAACTAAAATTCCCCACAAGTCTTTTATAGAAAAGAAAACGAATCCTACGTTCTTAACAAAAGACTGTGTTGAAGTGATATGTGTTATGTTCAAATAATAATACCTGCATAATTCGTTTAAATTTGCATATTTACCAGTACATACATTTTGTTTTGCAAAATAATGAATTCCTGGTTTTGTTTTAGTTTTTTGTTTCTTCATTTGATTAAAATGTAAATTTGAAATATTTGTTTCACGCCATCTTCTGAGAGGATTTAAACATGTCTTATCAAACGATCAACACGGTTTCCTACCCAATCGCTCAATTAATTCGAATTTACTCTCGATGATGAGCTCCTGCTACCCTGCGCTAGACAACGGAATGCAGATGGACGTCATCTATACGGATTTCTGCGCTGCATTTGATTCTGTGAATCATTCTCTACTTACTGCAAAGCTGGCAAAATACGGTGTTAATGGTGCATTGGTAAAATGGATTTCCAGCTTCCTAAATCATAGACATATTACTGTAAAAATAGCAAATGCCCTATCTACACCCTTCACTAATTCTGCAGGAGTTCTGCAAGGCAGTATCTTCGGCCCTATTTTGTTTACCATATTTATTAACGACATAGTGTATTCTATCTCAGATTGCGAAAAGCTTTTATATGCAGACGACTTAAAGATATTCTTACCAATTTCTGACCTTGCGGACTCTCAAAGACTCCAAAAGTGTTTAGCTCAATTCAACTCGTGGTGCCAAAGTAATTTAATGCGTGTCAACATAAACAAATGTACAGTAATATCGTTTTCAAGAAAAAGTGCTCCGATTGAATTCGATTACAGAATAGCTGGTTCCTCTGTCCCCCGTTCAAAGATAGTTCGTGACCTAGGCGTCCTCTTAGACAGCAGACACACACTAGCAGATCACTACGAACAGATGATTTCAAAAGCGCTCCGGCCACTAGGCTTTATGTTACGTGTATCTAAAGATTTTAAGGATCCATTCAGTGTGAAATCCCTGTACTGTGCAATTGTCCGACCGATCGTAGAATTTGCCAGTATCATATGGACTCCTTCGCAACAACATATAGTTAACAGGATAGAATCGATTCAGCGTAAGGTTACACGTATTATGTATTATCGTCTTCCATGGTCCCGTGTCTCTTTGTGCCCGTCATATCGTACTAGATGTTTATTATTTGAACTAGAACCGCTTGAACATAGAAGAATGACGGCACAATGCATATTTTTTCATAAATTGATCAGTGGTAATATTGATGCCCCGTCGATTCTGGAGAAGATTAGTATTCAGGCACCTAGTAGGATACTACGACCTAGGGCATTTTAAAACACAGATTTTAGAACGACTAATTTTGGTGCAAATGACCCTTTGCTGAAAATGGTACAAGTCTACAGCTCGCTAAATATCAATATTGATTTCTGTTTAAGTTTAAATAGTATACGGACCTTTTTGCATAGCTTAGTTTGACAATTTATTTGCGTGTTATTTATTTATTTATTCCATTACTATGGTACAATGTTTAAGCTTATGGTGTAGTATTTCGTAGTGCGTTAAACATGTTGAATGATGCGTTGAAAATCTTGTTATGTAGGCTAACGACAGCTGGATAACTGAAGGAGAAAATAAAATACACTTACAAAAAAACCTAATTCAAATAAGAAACGAATCATTTGGAATTTGTCAGCGGAAGAGAACAACTAATGAAAAATAGCGAATCGAACATGTCATCCTGTACAATATGATTTAACTATTGTAAGCGTTAACTACCAAAGCTTGTTACCAACTATCATTATTCAACAGTTTTGCAAAAGTTTTCATTCAGATAATAGATAAAATTGTTGGATCATGTACCAATCTACGCTCTGGCAAGCGATGTTTAGTGAAAGCGAAGCATGATAACAGTTTTTCATCCACTTCACCATCGACATTTTTCCCACCCCCCCACATTTCCACCCCCATCATCCACACATTGACCAGGAAGCAATCTTCACGGGCACCACGGGTCTCCCGACAAAAAAAAAAAACCGAAAGGGCATGGATTTTTATTAAATTTCAAATTTATTCTTATCGCGAAATTGTATTACCACCACCGTGTTACCAATCTTGGCCAGATTTCGTGTGCGGATTTTCCTGCACGGACGCGTACGGACCTGCCGCTTCACGAAAGCCTTCAGGCAAACAAGGATAGAAGGGAGGAGGGTGCGGCAAAGGAAGGATGGGTGGGAGGATGAGTGGTGGTAGATGAAATGCTGTAACTGCTCTCAACTTCTCCATAATGCCTCGAGGCCACCGGGCGCAATTGGCCACACAGTTTCGCTACTCCCGTTCGCGCCTTCACCATCCCTTCCAACGCCCACCCACCGACACATACGCCCAGTTTTCCACGTGGGTGCACCCAACGTTCCTTCCTGGGATCGTAAAAATGGTTCCCCAGCTTCACATGGAGAAAATAAGCACGCTCGGTGTATGGTATGTGCTGTGTGGTGGTGGTGGAACGGTGAAAACATACGAAAATGTCGCTGTGTGAAAAACGAAGGTCCTGGAAAAGTGTCCTCACCGGTGTGTGTGTGTCGGAATGGGCAGAGAATGGGAGGGCGGCACCATAATTGTTAGCATCATCTCGCGGTTAGCAGATATCAGGATGATTTGTGTGACCATTATCATTTATTTGTCGTTATGCCGGGTACAACGACGACCAGGACACACAATCACACACATTCACAACCATGATGTTCGTGTGTATGCTGGTGTATGTGTGTATGTGTTTGTAGAAAGGCAGCGCAATGGTGCAACGGTGCTCCAATTCTGGTGCTGGTGGTTTTTCTTCGTCAAGATGTGTGTTTTTTCTTGTTTTGTTGAAAAAGCAACCATTTGAGGATTGTACGGCTCGTTGAAGGTTCTCCATAAGGTTGAGTTAAGAAATAATTGATTCGGTAATTGAAATGGCAGGTTCAATGCGTGTTTGGAATTGTTTTCTTAATTTATTTACTGCTTTTCCTTCACGCGGTCATGTTTGCAAATCCTTCCTAATGTGAATAAATGGTGACATAGCAGCTTTGAATGGGTTTGATTATTTTTTGAAAACACGAGCTTTATCTGGATTTCAGTTGTCATAAATAAAGAAGCGGAAATTCAGGGGAAAAATTATTAAAAATGGATTAAGAAAACAAATAAAGACAAAAGAAATTGATACTTTAGGGCAATTTAAAGATAATCAATATCCTAAAAAATGATGGATTAAGCATAGAAAGATGAAAATTAAGAACTCACCTTATTGATTGTGAGGGAATGTATCTTTAAAGTGATAATTTCTTATTGCAATTATAACATAAACTGTAGCTTAACACAATCATCCGCAAATTTTTCGTCAAATTGTAAGGAAAAAGACACTGACCACTTAGTATTGAAGAAAAAAGGAGAAGAAATTGTCAGCAATCCCTTTTAAATACTAGTTGTGTCATCCTTCAGCAACGAGTAGATGATTTCGAACCGATTGACTACATCAAAACCTATCACAACTCACCTTGGCGTCACCTACGCGAACGGTTGGCCATATTTCTTTTCCACACGCTGCAACAGCTTCCACGATCGTGCCCCCGAAGCGACAGATAGCGTCAAACGGGTTATGAAACATGGACTATCATCTATCTAACTAGCACCACCCGGTCACGCCATCCATCCCAGGGACACACTTCCCATCGCCCAGTACAGTTCTCAAGCCTCAGCTCATCTTTCATCTTCCCGGCGTTGCACTGTGCGAACGGATGCTACCGACCGGATCGTCACCAGCGACCGTGCAAAGCGAGGGAAAACTGTGACATCATCGAAACGCTACGGCAAACGGCACTACTTGCTACGGGTCCCGAGCTTCGGGTGTCAATCTGCAAGCCTGCACGCCACCCAAAAGCACCGCATTAATTGTCACGTAATTGGTACTCAAAATTGGCGACAGCGCAAATAATTTTAACATCAAACCGTGACACTTTCACATTCGTCATTCACCGAGTGGTTTTGGCCGGGTGGCTGGATTATTTTGGGATGGGAAAGGAAAAAAAGAGCTGACCGATTACCATATATCTCCGCGGGCAAATCTAAATTAGGCCACCGGGACGATAAAATGGCAAACGTTGCGTGAGCGCGGTGAAAGGATTTGGGGGGTTTTGCGATGCGAGTGCACGATTATCGGTTGATTATCTTTGCATCTTGATAGCGGGGTTAATGAACGGTTGTGCGACCGGCAAAAGATTCGACCGTGGCTAATGATAGGAATTGTGTGTGTGTAGTTTTACTAAAAATAAAGGCAATTGATGGTTATGCTTGAGTTTATCCCTTGTGGCATTTCCCTTTTGTGACATCTACACAAGTTTATGTTTGTATTTTTGAAGAATGTCTTTCGAGTAACTTTCAAGGCATTTTCACTAAAAACCTTTTACAGCCAGATTTGTCTAGATTATAGTCTTTCGGGAACTGAAATTCTTAGCATGATATAGAAAATATAGCTTCGAAAATTAAAGGTATCTATCACATGGCGTAAGCACTATTCATTAAGAAGATGTCCTATAAACTATCATTTATGCTATTGTTGTTCAAAGAGTCAAGTGAAGTCCCAGGAGCAAAATGAATGTACAACACAGAATGTAAAGATACAAAGTTCGCTAAACGTCAACTCGAATCTAAACCAATTATGTTCGGTCTCCGGGTATAGGACTGACTATACAGCTACAAGTTAAAACGATGTCAGGGAAAGCCATTAAAAGTAAACCAAGTCCTCTCGAATTTATATAGCCTAAGGAAGACAAAGAAGAAGTCAGATCTTATTCAGCAATGTAAAAGAATTTCAGACAGTCTGATTAGTAAAAAAAAATCCCTAATTCTGTTGCGAAAATCGACAGCATCAGTAGTTTGCAGCTAACTGGCATACATTTATATGCCTAGCATTACATTACATTACATTACATTAGTTTTTATTGATTCGATTTACAGTTACATTCATTTTAAGTATTACATTGGTTCCGATCAATTGACCTCTACTCAATATAGAAAATTTTTGACGCTTTGCGATGGTGGATGTTTTGCAAGTACGAATGGGACCTAACTCGGGAAAAATTTGAAAAAACCCTATGTTTTTTTTCCTTATTTATATCCTATGACCTAATATATTAACCTATCTTACTATCTAACTATGTACATGTGCATTTGTGTGTGCGTTTCAGAAATTAAGAATTGCAAAGAAAGTTTTTTACTGTACAAATTCCAGAAATTCTATGAATATCATACGTACTGTGCCATGGAGGAAAGTTAAGTATTCTTTTGAGGTACTTGTTTTGAAATATTTGCAGTTTCTTGATGTGTACATTGGCACACTTAGCCCATATCTTAGAAGAATGCATAATAGTTGGTCTTATTACGGTGATATACAACAAAAGTTTGTTTTTTAAATTTAATTTTGAGTTTTTGTTGATGAAGCTGTACAACATTTTAAGCACTTTAGATCCACTAATCAGTTTTTCGTCAATATGGTGTTTGTATGTTAGCCTTCTGTCTAAATGTATTCCTAAATATTTGACATTTTCACTCCAAGCAATGTCCCAATCATTTATTTTCAATTTGCTACTAGGAAGTTTTCTTGCACTTGTGCAGCGGGAAAAATAGATGGCTTCAGATTTGTCGCGATTGATTTTTAGTTTCCAAGTATTACAAAACTTTTCGTAATGTTTAATTCCGTCGTTGAGGTTTTTGATGATTTTTTTTGGATCTGAATCTGAACAACTCATAGCGAAATCATCCGCAAAGCAATACTTTTTAACTGACTTTGTTTTCGGTAAGTCACTTGAGAAAATATTGAACAGGACGGGTGACAAAACACTTCCTTGTGGCAATCCAGCAAGTGGTAAAAAGAAATCTGATTTTGCGCTATTTAATTGGACAAAGCAACTTCGATCGGTTAAAAATGACTGAATAAGGAGGATAATAAATGGTGAAAAATTAAATCTGATGAGTTTATGTACAAGTCCTTGGTGCCAAACCGTATCAAACGCTTTTTCTAGGTCTAGCATCACAAATCCAGTAGATTTTTTTATTTCACGCTGTCTTTTGATAATTGAAGTTAGTCTATGGATTTGTTTTGTGGTTGAAAGGCCAGGTTGGAATCCATATTGATAGGCTGGAATTATTTCGTGAACTTTAAGGTGATTTAGTATTTTCTGCAGTATGATTTTTTCAAAAACTTTCCCCATGCAGCTAAGGAGACTTATAGGCCTGTAGTTTTTGGGATCTTTATGGTCCTTTTTAGGTTTTGGAATTGGTATAATTTTTGCAATTTTCCAGGCATAGGGGAAATAGTTTAGTTTAATACAGGCGTTTACAATAAACGTGAAATATATGATGGCTTTATTAGGCAAATTCTTTAATGTGCGATTATTGATTCGGTCAAAACCTTGTGATTTTTTAGTTTTTAAGTTTTTAATGATTTTTTTAATTTGCTTTGGTTTTGTCCAAAACTTCAAATTGGAGTTTGTACTAGGGTGAGTTTCATGATAAGCAAAAAATCGATCATTTGTGGTTTGGACATGTTGTTCTAAAGGGCTATGATCATGGAGGGTTGTTTTGTAAGCTGCTTCAAAGTGTGATTTCAGTACCTCGCATTTTTCTCTACTTGTTATATGCCTTTTGCCATTGGAAGTTAGTGGAGGAACTGTCTTAGAACCCCCTTTGATAATTTTAATAAATCTCCATAGCCTACTCTTGTTTGGATCATTGTTCATTTTTTTCAAGTTATTGGACCAGCAGTTATTTCTAAATTGCTGGATATCTAGTTGTACTTCGTTTTTTAATCTTATGTATGTTAGTTTAAGTTGAGTATTACGCCTGTCACGTTGCCACGATCGTCTTGCAAAATTCCGAAGTTTTATTTTAGTAAGTATGCTTTGCGGAAGAATTATTTTGAAGTTGTCAGGACTTACTGATGGAACGGATGTTGTATGAGCGTGTTCAATTATTTTGTTGAAGTAATTTATCATTAGGTCTATTTGTTTGGTTCTATTTATCGTTTGAATATTGAGATTTATTGTATTAAGGAAGGAGTTTAAAGTTTCTTTAAATAATGTCCAGTTTGCCTGTGAATAGTTTGGGATACTAAAGTTATGGTTATTTTCAATTTGTGATAAATTGCATTCAAAGTATACGGGTAAATGGTCAGAAGTAAATTTTTCCAAACATTCTATATTACTGATTTTTTGGGGTTTGTTTGTTAAAACTAGATCTAAGGTTGACGCATTACGGTTTATATCACTTGGGTGGTAAGTATGCTCTTCAGGATGTATTATAGAAAATCTTCCTTTTTGGTTTTCCTCAAAAAGAGCTTTCCCCATCTGGTTAGCCTTACTACAATTCCAAAGTCGGTGCCGTGCATTGAGATCTCCACAAATGATGAAATGATTGGGAATATTGCTTAGTTTTTCGATGTCTTTTTTAAAACTAGCATGATCAGTATTTGAACCAGGGTTGTAAATTGAAACTATGTGTATTTTACTAGTTGCAGTGTTTATAGTTAATCCAATTGCTTCAATCACTTTTAAATTTAAGTCGGGCATTAATTCGTGGTTGATATTTTTAGATATAACTAAAGCTACACCACCCTTTTCGCCAAGCGATCTATCTAATCTATATGTGAAAAAATTTGGATGAGAAAATCTTGTACCGTTCTTTAGAAAAGTTTCACTAATGGCAACAATATGTATATTCTTCTTTATAAGAAAGTTGAAAAATTCATCTTTTTTATTTGCAATGCCATTGGCATTCCAGTGTATGATTTTTAAAGTATTATTTAAGATTAGGAAAGCAATACTTAGCTGAAATCTGCACAATGACTGCGATCAGATCTTTTTTTGAGCTGCAACGGCTCAAGTTTGAAAAAACATCTTCTACGATTTGCCCTATCTCATTTAGGTCAAAATCTACATTAGGATTGGAGCGACTTTGTTCTTGGTTGAGAAGGTTTGAGTATGTGTGTTTTGGGGGATTAGGATAAGTTGAGGTGTTTGGGAGACGCGGGAATGATGCTTCGTTGTATTTAAATTCTCTAGTGCGAGATGGTGTTGGTGTTACCTTGGTGTTGTTGAGTCGTAGTCTAGCTGAGCAGCCTGAGAAGTTTGCCGTATGGTGTTCACTACAATTCGCACACTTTAACTTGGTTGGGGCTATTTTACCATCTGGACAGGTAGTAGATTGACTTAGCGCACATGCTTTTGATGCGTGTTTACCGGCGCATTTCACGCACACAGGAGAGAGGTAACAGTTGGCGCTACCGTGGCCGTATCGCTGGCAGTTAGTACACTGCATGGGCCCGTTTTTATTAGAGTAGTACTCGAAGTAAACACGATGATGGTCTACTGCTCGAACTTGTTTCAGCTCGCTGAGGGTTATTGATCCTCGCGGGAAGTGGAGAAGATACATACATTGGTCATCATACCGTTTTTTCTTTATCTCTAGCTTTTTAATCACGCTAGGTGTGATGTTTACTTCTGCGAGCGCAGTTTTGACCGATTCTGTCTCTTGTACGGGTAACCCGAAGATTACCACCTTTGTTGTTTTGTCCTCTGGTAGCTGGTGCGTGTAGAACGAATGGTTGTGTCGTTTTAAAACGTCCACTACTAGTTTGAAGTCGTTAGGTGTTGTCGTGTTCACCACAATACCTTTGCGTGTGCTGTTGGTGGTGTAGCTTACTACTCCGACGGAGATGATTTTTTTATGCACGTCTCCTACTTGTGTGCCGGTGACAACAATTGGTGGAATTTTTGATTTTTGCTGTTTTGATGGAACCGATGTGGCCAGCGTTGATGGAGCTTCTTCGTCTTCACTGAGGATGTCGTAGTTATTGCCTTTCCCTTCACTATAATTGTTGTTTGAAAGTGTGATATCTCTATATAACTTATCTCAGATAACGACTAGACGCGTCCGATCGAGTCGGAGGCTGATAGAGAACTGTATATGCCTAGTATAATCAATAAGAAAAGTCTAATAGGGTAAACTCACTTCTTTTTTTATTAAATGCTGTTATTGCCTATTCATAACTTGTTGAATCTAGTGTGGATTCGTATCATCCGAAATTGATTAAACATATTTTTTTATTACAGAAACTGGGTCTCGTCGCTGAAGTCTAGCAAATTTGAGGAATTCTTTAAACATTTGTCATAGCATTTTTAATAGCCTCAGAATTCAGGAACAAGTCTTTAACGTCCGATCTTGGGCGCAGATCAGTATCCTCAATTTTTTTACCATACCGCGTAGAATCCTTTCGGCAGGTTTTTTTTGTAAGCATTAAACAGACGAACTACTCCGAGATATTGGTCGTCGATGTCATTAATTTGCTATAATTTTTATACATATCGGCACGTAATGTTGTATAATATAACTATATCAATTACTTGTTCGTGGTTAATACTAAAAAATAACTACACAATCGGAATTTAGTTAGCTACAACGCAGTTTCAACAATATTGAGACAATCAACTTCCAAAGTTAGAAAATCCCTGCTGGAAAGATTCCAATAGTCATTGTATCAATAGTCAATTGGGAACCTAAGTCTTATTGATTCGAGGGCCGTATGTTTGACACAACTGATAAAGAACCTCTGACCAAACCTGTTGTTTTGTGTTCTCTAAATATCATGAAAGCTAATAAACTAGTAAGACTTTGGTTATTTTGTAATCAAAAATTGTGATCAAAAATTTAGTTCAAACTCCGTTCAAATTCTAATGTTGATTAATTTAAACACCGAAAATTAAAACAACAGGTTCAATACAGCTTCTAATTCATATAGAACGGCCAGGCCAGCCATTCGATGCCCCCTTAATTTGATCACTGTATCAACATCAAGCACATATCAGCAAGCTTTACAAGCAATCCACACAGACTTCCGAGTCCTCAAAGTTAAAATTGAACTTCCGGCAAACAATTCCAATTTAAATCCATTCTCCATCGGAAAGCGGATACTTCACAACCTTAGGTGCCTAAGTTCGGACCGGCTCAAATCCGAACGGACCTGCCCAATATCAATATTACGAACGAAATGTTTCTTATCGAACGCATTCAAGTGTCATTGATTAGGATCGGTTCACTGGCGTTCCAAATTATCCTAGGTTAGGTATCCTGGATTCGGTTCGATCGAAGCACTAAACTACTGCACTTGCCACATACTACCACGGTACGGCCAATTCATCGAACTGTCCAAAAAACGACGGGACCGTACAAGAAGGCAAAAACTCTTTGATATCTGTCAAATTTCAGCTCACCCAGCTACGGATTCCAATTACAAACTCTAGTAAATACGAGGAATGACTAGCTGCTGCAAAATAAATGCCATTCCCATTTTTTTTTGGCGAGGCTAGAAATGTCCAATTGGATGTTGCTAATACAGCGATAGCTGAGATATTCCTTCGAGATGCCTTGAACTACGGACACGAAACGATAGATGCCAAGCATTCAAACCTACAAGAAAGAAAGAATCGCCTAGGAAAGTTTCACTGTTCTACTCTTCCATTTTTAAATTCCCATCATACTGAGGTGCGTCGGGAGAGAACGAAAAATCGTCGAGAAATTGGTATTGATTTTATGGTACGGATAAAATGACTGTTGAAACTAGAGTCCCATTTTTTGTCATTACATATAGCGGACAGCATTAATTTTTTGTTTCCTTCCATCTGCGTATGACTGATGCTGATGCTTCGTAGCCTACGTATCCTATCCCGGAGGAGAGTTATGCGTCAAGAAAAAGTTCTACAGAAATACTAACAGCTTTCTCGCTCGTAGGGTTCGAGCCCCTATGATGGGATGCATTTTTCACTTTGCACGGTGCAAACGATACCACGGTGACCGTCCACACGAACACGAGGACGAAAGTTAGCGAGACCAATTAGTTTGCCCATACATGCACCGATTGCCGAGGCATTAATTCCCGGGGATGGTTGGCTGGTTCGAAGCTTATCTTTCATTCACTTGAAACTTTGCCTTCATCCACATCGACCGGCGCAGCGTCCGAAAATTGGTGCCGAACCGGCCAGAACTTTTTCGAACTGGTTCCGATGATTTGCTGAGGTCAGACATTGACTTTTACGGGTACCGCAGTTTCGGGTTCGGGCCGTCCGTCCACGTGCAACTTCAATGCACAGGTAACGGTAGGTCGTGTGAGTGTGTAAAGTTTCGTTTGGGGGGGTTTTTTTTTGTTGGTCGTCGGTAACTCCACTTTTGTGCTTTATCTGCCAAGTGCACAGGCCGTCGTCAGCATCATTCCAGTCCAATTTGGTAAATTGACAATGGCCAAAGTAAAATGTACCGTAACCCATCGTCACTGTGTACGGCCGGCCCGTGCCCAAAACGAGTTTCCCGGTAAGGAACGGCCAGATTGAAGCAAGAAGAACAAGCGACATTGGGAAAAAAAAACGAAAACAGTACGTTCCTCCATGCCCGGCCACGCCATGCTGATTGACAGTGCGACACGGATTTTGCGGTTCATTGCATTTTGGGGCATTTCTTGCGCTACCGGTTGCTTGAGTTTGGACGAGCGCGACCCTCGATGGGCCGGACAGTGCACGGAGGAGGCCCAGGACGGAATGGACGAGAAAAAAAAGTCAGTCAAACGTTTTCCGAGCGCATTTCTTGTTGATGGAGCAATATTCAGGTTTGCGTCAACGGCGTCGTCGTCGTCGTCGAACCATTGTTGCACTGGGTGGAGATGGAGAAATTTTGAATTGAGCGGTGTTTTTTTTTTGTACCTACTGCATCTACTACTACAACTGCTACTGTACTACACACCAGCCCTTTTTGGACATTGTGCATTCGCTGCAGCAGGTCGTTCCGATGGGTTTACCAGAACGAGCGACTTTCAATGGGTTTGTTTTCCCATTTTCTTCACAGTTGAACAACAGAGTGCTACTGTGACGATTTTTGTGCCTTTGTTTTCTTTCTGAGTATTACTGAAGGGATATGTCTCTCGACACAATGTGAATGTGTCCTACTTTCCGGAGCATCTTTTTTCTTTCCTCCAAAAGGCAATAACTTTACACCTTTAAGTGATGACTGCACGCTATTAAGAGGATTGTATTAGAAGGCCTTCGTCTATTGAATTTTTGTGAGGCTAATGTAAACAATTCAATGATGGAATGTGATATAAGTAGGTTTAGTCCTAACGATATGGACATTATCTTAGGTCTTGCATGTTTTAATTAAATTATTCAATGCAGTGTGATATAGAAAATCAGGATAGCGATCTTTCAATTGCAATGTACGGCATTGTCCTTCTATATCTGCTAATTCAAAGATTCTTCTAATCCTTTTCTAAATAGTTTTTAACAATTGCGTGCTAGAGGTTTATAAACAGTAAATGTTATTAATCATAACGTAAAAGTAGAGTAGTTTCATCAGACATTACTTTAACTAGTTGATTGTCAGCACGCGTGATGTGTATCGTCATGCAGTGACAATGGAGTTTAATGTTGGAGTTTAAATTATCAAACATTCTTGTCTCCAAGTTCAATTTCTTGTAACAAAGTTTGAGAGAAGATAGACAACCAACTAGGCCTATAAATTGAACCCACAGAACAAGGAGTTATTTCTATCGAGAATCTTCTTAACTGGATGGTTATGTGCTACTCCAATACTGTTTTCAAGCCACTTGTTTGCGCTTCAAAACTGTCGCACCTATCTGCTAGGTATGAAAGGACTTTCGCACTCTCTGCAGCGTATTCCAATTTCAGAGCTAATTTTTACAAAATACACTAAGTTCGACCAAAAGACCTGTTGAAACTATGAGCTGAAAACCTTCTTTTGTGAATAATTTGCGAATGTTAGGAAAGGACTAGAATTTTAGAATTATGGTATAATATTCACAATGGAATTTGTCTTCTCTGTCCATGTGGACGGCCTAAAAGGATTTTACGGGCTGGATCGTCCGGTGCCATTCTCATGACATGATCAGCCCACCGGAGCCTGGCGAGCCTAATTCGCTGCACGATGAGGAGATAACCGTACAGCTCGTAGAGCTCGTCGTTATAGTGGATCCTCCATTGTCCTTCCAATGTACAAGAGGCGTCGTTAAAAGCGCTGGAACTATAAACACTCTTCTTTCTTCGACATGCAGATGTCCTTTAATCCCTCCGCTGATCAGGAATCAATAAGGATGAACTTCTTCTCTATAGTCATGACGGTTCTAATTATAGTTTGCCGAAATTATATGAATACTAGCAAATTCTTTTCTGCAATAATCCAATTTGATGCATTCTATGATGTAAAAAATGGCGTAGAAAAAAATTGCTTCATATTTTATGCACTCTTAAACATTCTATAATTCAAGCGCTTGATAAAGTTTTGTAAAACATAGAAAGCTGCTTCAAGATTGTACCGATATTTATTTATTTCAATTAATTTGTTTGTATGAAAAGAATCAGAAATAAACAGAAATCTTAAAATTGTCGATGAAAATAATAATTTTCTCGAAGGAATCAAACACTTGAAACAATGCATTCAAGTCTTCTTCTTTCTTGGCCTAACGATCTTTTAGGTCATGCCTGCCATTTCTGGCTTACTAGACTTATTGTTACCGTATAGTTGGATAGTCAGTCCTCACTATGGGGGAACGGCCCAGGTGAGACTTGAACCCCGGTCCTGCCGTGTGAAGAGCGGCGCCGCTGTCGCATCTACCACCGGGCCGCCCCTGCATTCATGCATTCAAGTACGAAGGTTTTAAAGTACTGTTTGACCAATTGTTTCTCATAACTAACTTCTAAACATTTGTTACAGCCTTCAGTCGAAAGTTAGGTTCCTTTGAAACCCGTAATTGAAGATACCATACATATGTTTCAAGTTTGACTTAAACCTTATGTTTCGCCAAGGTTATACCTCATGCGCTTGAGAACGTCACTCGTCCCAAGGAAGAAATTGTAAACTCCCTTTAAGGTATTATAACCACTTAAAATAATATCATCACTCAGGTGTATAAAAGCGTAACGATTTCTTAACTCTTTTGGATGACGTTTATGACGTGACGTTGCGCAAGAATCACTTTCAACCAAAACACTTTCATCAACCGGTTGGGCGCATAAAACGTCGAAACACCAAAATCGGCTAAACACACTGTTGCCAATAAAACAGTCAGTTGGCAGCAAATCAACGTATCTCCCTGGCGGTTCAAAACCTGACGAAACCTCTGATCCCTCCGTGGTTCAGCCAAACGCCTGTCACCACGCAGCCGGGTAAGTGTTTCCATTTTCGGACGTACCGGCTCGATTAAGTCCACGGCCTGCTGACGAATAAAAGATCCACAGCCACCCACATCCCCGACGGTGTAGCTTTGGGTTCCAAGGCAGTGCTGCACGTGTGGACAGAAACTGAGAAAGTCTGCAACACATACGGTTCACTCGGCGCAGCAGTTCGGCGAACATTACCGTTCTCGGTAAGCGACTACCGAAAGTTTCCCCAAACACACACACACGCGCACATACACTTTGGTTGTGTCCCCAAATCTTCCCAATTCGCAGTACCCGAACGAGTCTGTCTATCAAGCGAACCGACAACAAAAATGGATACAAAACAACCTACAAAAAAAAAAGCTTGACAACTTTTGGAACGAAAAAGCAACTTTCTACTTCGTCGGCGATGCTTCACTAATTACCTTATTTTCGGCATCTTTTCGTCAGCATGTCCTGGCCGGAAGTCGTGGCGAAAGGGAGCGATTCCAGGGCGGGGAAAATGGCAGAGTCCAGAGACAAAAAACCGAGCTCGTCTCGAACGCATCTAATTTCATTATGCGCCACAAACAGGGCAGCAGCTCGTGATCGGTCGATTTGGCAAATGTTCGTGCGTATGTCGTTCCCTTTTTGTAGGGCGGGTAATGATAAGACGGCAAAGGACATACCTACACACACACGCACGCGTGCCCACATACCATCCGGGCGCAGGACCGGAGGGAGACGAGATGCTTGGACAGTGTTTCTTCTTGGCGTTTTTGCCCTTGACAGCTATATCATGCCCGGGTTTGCACAAAAAGGCGCCCATGTTTGGTTCGGTGGGCGCATGTTGTTGTTTTTTGTCTGTTGCTTCCCGTGGTGTTGCAGCACCAAGCAATGTGGTCCGTCAATGTGACCTCAATTGGATTCGGCACATCTGAAAGTGATCATAATCTAATATCACCAACGGTGACATTGAAACTCGACGCTCGTTTCGCTGAACGAGATGTGATTAATAATAAAACAGAAAACGTTATTTTTGGTACACTTCTTTGCGGGAATGTTATTGATGGACGTCGTGCAGTGTATTGGAGATTGATGTGGAAAATAGATGTAAGTAGTTGCGTGCAAAAAACAAGCGATTTTCACTTAATGTTTATATAAATAGCATTGGAAAAGGATTTGAAGCTTGAATACTAGGTTTAGCAATCACCAACTCACTTAATTTTTTTTATGAGAAGTAACAATCAATCACATGTTGCTACTAGATGTTTAATAAAACTTGTTAAAGACCAATACTATTTTAATACGTTCTATATTACGTTCTGAGTGTTCAGTTCTCCACCATCTCGCAACTCGCGTGTATGTTATAAAAGACTTCAGAGTTTTCATATCGGTGTGAAATGTTGGGTAGAACTATGTTTAAACATATGCTTCAATACAAAATTCCAACGACCTCAGTAATTTGCTAGGGTCATTCTTCTTTTGGCATGAGCTTCATATTCTTGAATCTGTGGTGGAATATATTTTTGAGCTTCACAGAAGTTGACCAATACTCATAGAAACAGCATAGAAAAATCGCGATATTCACTCTAGTATTCATTCTAACAATGATAGCAGATAACGTTTACTAAACCGTTGGACTCCTTCTTCTTCTTCTTCCTTGGCTCTACAACCTCGTGAGGTCTTGGCCTGCTATTGCTAGCTCTCTGTGACTTAGATTTTACCCGTAGCTGGATAGTCAGTCCTGCGTACGGAGAGGTGGTCCGCCGAGATTCGAACCCCGGTCCTGCCGTGTGAAGACCGGCGCCGTTATCGTATACACCATCGGGCCGCCCGTTGGACTCCAGCATACCTAATTTCTGCACATTACCCGAAAAATAAATCCGAACATCTCCTAATTTAGAACATCCTCAGGTTTGATTGGTTGAATGATTCGATCTATGCGTCTATCTGAAATGGCTGAGATTGTGTCGATACTGAACAGTTATTTGCCAGGAGACAGGATTTAAATGTATGTCTTTTAATCATTTCCCCGCACGAAACACTTGTAGTTCATTTGCGCATTTTAAAAAAACGAGTGACGTTTCATTATGACTCTATGTAGAAGTGGCTTAAAAGTCTTTTTCTTCTTTCTTAGCACTACAATCTCGTGAGGTCTTGGCCTGCTATTGCTAGCTCTCTATGACTTAGTTTTACCCGTAGCTGGATAGACAGTTCTGCGTACGGGGAGGATGTCCGGATGGGATTCAAACCTCTGTCCTGCCATGTACACCACCGGGTCGTCCCTTGAAAATCATGTTTTATAATTGTCTGCATAGGTATTGAAGTTCCAAATTCCATTCCTAATTGAAGCATTCATTGTCTCAGTACTCTAGAATAGTGTGTCAGAACATACATGGACTTAGTATTCATTTACGCTTCTGAGACATCGGCTGTATAGAAAGTCAAGAAACCCTCTTGGCTACATTTAAGAGCAAAATGCTCAGAGCCTCTTTAATGATGAATTCTGCGAGGTTTAAGGTGCTGCGTATCATACTAGCTATGTTCCGGTCGGCTTGTCATGTCATGAAGAGGGCATCAGACGACCCAACGCACAAAGTCTTCATGGGAATAAGAATTACAGCATTCTCAATTATTTTTAAGGTTTGATATACAAATCATTCGAAGAACTTAAATTAATTGTTAGATTTAGGCAATCAGAATGCTAAAAATATGCAACAGAAACAGGCAAGACAATCGGTAACTTCATCGTTTAAGCCTGCAAGCGTTAGTTTCAAAGCATTATTAAAACAGTCAACAGTCTGTGCGGGTCATTTTTCAACCGAAAAACGATAAATATTATTCAAACGGTAAAATGACTCAAAATTAGTGACTTACAGCACAAAGGTATCTTAAGTTATTGACGGTAAGCGTCTCGTCATCCGAAGACACATTCAATCTGGCCTTAGAATATATCATAATCTGTACAATGAGCCATGGTATTTTGTAAAACTATACAAAAACACAAATTTGCGTACATCTTAAACAACAACAAAATTTTTCGAGAATCAATAATAATTGTTAAAATTAAGAGGATCTTTAGATGATATAATACATTTTTTAAATATTCTGGGATTCTGGGACAATCTAAAGCGATCTTGCCCTTCAAGATTTTTTTTCCTTCGTTTGGTTTTACCTGTCTGGATAGTTTGGGTGGTCAAAGTTTTGAATAAAAAGATAGCTTGGATGGGGTTTGATACACAATCAAATACTGAAGTTTGAACATTCAATCTAAAAACTAAATTGATAAAAAAAACGAACAAGAACATTGCACAAATGATAAATTTATATATTGTAAAGTAAACGACTCAGTTTTTAATGTCAATTTAAATTTGGTCTCAATTTAACGCACCACATACTTCAAATATATTGCAACATGTAGTAGCAAATCCTATTAATTTCACACAAGAAAAAGCATATCAAACAGTATGTCACAAACACATTCCTCCCGTTCAAATAAAACAACCGTCTGCAAGCATCATTCAAATAGGCTTGATTTAAGTTTATGTTATTCTGCACATTTATTGCAACGTTTTCCACTGTTTCCCGGTCATCAATCTTCTTATATGCCCGGTTCGGAAATTTTATGTTTCAAGCCGTCGAAATACAATCAAATTCTGTACAGCCACTGTACCGTCACCGGTACCGGTGATAAATAAAATGCAAACCGAGTGACGATGAATTTACGGCCGTTATAAAATTACCTTGATTACTCACCGAACTGCGCTCAATGAACTGTTCTCGGACGGTTATTCCTGTTTTTTCGTTGTTTAAATGATGCGTTCCAGGGGGGATTATGTTTTTTCTTGATGTCTTTTTGGGAAAGAGCTGTCAGAGGACGGTTCCGGTTTGTTTTTTTTCGCTTGTTGTATGGGGATGCATTTTTACCGAATTTGAAGGTTCGTTTTATTCTGCTCGCAATGTGAAACTGTCACACAATATGCATGAAGCGTCTGCATACAACATAGCTTCCCACACCTGCTCCGAACGAGCGCTCACAAGAGTGAATCGTTTAAAAAGCCTGACACTTGATGCATTCGAGCCACTGTTGCGACCTGCACCTGGCGAACAAACTCTCCGAAAAGGTGGCAAAAGAAGGTACCGACGGTTGGGAAAATCCAACCAACGAGGGATGTTTTACGTTCACCAGTAGCAGTAGCGGCAGATACCGTGAGGTTGAAACGGTGTTGACCGGTTTGGAGGCAGTACCGCACAACCAAGCCACCAGCCCCGAACCTAACCCCGACGTGTGACCGACGACTGGTGGCACGCGGTAGTTGGTTTATGTTTCGACAAGTACTTACATTCGCAAACAAACTAACCGAGGGTGTGCAAGGTTCCATTTTCCGCGGATGGACGCTGTTCCGGGGCCGGGTTTTGAGTAATCGTAAGAGCTTATCGATTTAGCCTGAACAGCATCGAACACATGTTGTAGCGTGCGAGTTAACATAACTTGCGAAACGATTGAGTACCTGCGGTTGACCGATGCATTCCCAGTTTTAGCTGCTTTGATCGCCGCTTACCCGAGTGCGCGAGCTTAGCGGCCGTTTTTGGACTTTCCGGCGAGATGTGGTGATTAGAATGGGCAAAACAGGGGGAAATATAGGATATATTATTGCGAAGATTATGTTGCGTACATGTGCTGTCTGCCTGCCTGCGTACAAGTAAGTGGTGCAGTGATTACGCGATGCGGCAGATATTAATCTGTGCGGGTCATTTTTCAACCGAAAGCCTCACTGGAGCCGGTTGTTCACGAGTGGGTGGCTAATAATGAGGGTGAAATTGCTCGTTTGTTTCGGGGGAAAATTATGGATACTAATCATCTCGCCATAATTTCGTTTGTTCTGTGTCTTGATGTTTGCCTTTTTATTTCTTTAAACAATTGAGTTTACATTGATTCGTGCGGTATAGTTATATACTTCATTGAATTACTCGAGCGATGATATTTATGATGCAAAGAAGAACCGGTGAGAGCGATTGATGCCAGCAACCCAATAACTTTCTACTTGCATGATAAAAAATATAGAACTATGATTTATCGTAAAGCTGCAGTAAATCATTTAATACACTATTTATGTTATGTTTTATTTATTTTTTGTCTGTATGACCTCAATGACATCTTAAACCTTAGTTATAGAGCTACCTTATGCTTTCTAATAACAAGAACAATTTGATGTAACCATTACGAAATATGGCTTGTAAAATAAACTTATGCAGTAGCGATCACGATTTATGTATTAAAAAAAACATGTTTATAAGACTATTGAAATAACAATAGTCTTAATAACAATGAAGGTTTAACTATTAATTCAGTAAAGTTAATCCTGGCCCCAAAAATTACAGAGAAACAACAGATGATTTTGTTTTTATCTTTGTTCGATCAAATATTTTAGAGTTCTTTGAATGTTTTGCTCTTTGAACAATTCATTAACTCTTAAGCTTTTCTTAAACATTTTGCTCGACTATCTTGTGATGATTCGGCTGACCATCTCTGGTTTTCTTTTACTTCATTTTACCTAGAGCTGGATAGTAAGACCTGCTACAGTGTCCCCAGGCTGTCCTAACAATTAAAGACCACTGTCACTACCGCCTCAACCGCGCCCTTAGAATACATTAGTTTACCAACAATATACTTTTTGAATCTTCTTCTTTTTCTTCTTTTTTGGCACTACAACCTCAGATGGTCTTGGCCTGCTATTTATAGCTTTCTATGACTTGTGTTTTACCCGTAGCTGAATAGTCAGTTCTGCGTACGGGAAGGCGGTCCGCCAGGATTCGAAACCCGGTCCTGCCGTGTGAAGACCAGCGCCGCTATCGGATACACCACCGGGCCGCCCCGGAGAATAATGTTGGATAATGTTACAAATTCAAAAGAGTTCAATAACAGCTCTATTAGTATTCATTAAACATTTCCAATTCGCCAGCTAGGGTATAACTTCAGAAATAAACGGTGAAGACATTTTATATCCCGAAGAATACGTCTCAAGAGCTAATGAGATCCTTTCAGCATCCAACGATGATTTACGGCCCGCAACTATACGACTTTCCTCCATAGGAGTACTAGCTACCGTTACAGTATATGGCAGAAATTACAACTAATAAAACGACTCCTCCGACAAACACCTTATTGAGCACCTAGAACAGTCTCAATAGGGCATTTTCAGGTGTCTCCATAACAACCGTTTATTCAGAACAATGAACTTCTTGCATTGATTTTTGTATATCCTTGAAAGAAGCCATGTCCGGTTAGAAGTTCGGTGATGTAGAACTTCATCTCCCAAAAACGTTCCGATACTTAGTAGGACATCCAACAGTTGATAGGTGTCCAAGCACCGTGTGGAGGTTCATCATAGTTGAAGCGAAGCTCACGTTTAGTCCTTTAGCGCTGTGAAAGTCGCTGCCAGAGTCTCGACATGGTAGAAAGCAATGAGCATTTTCTGTGATCAAGAGATGCATCGAAATAAGTACTGCAACTACGAATCACCAATTCGTACAGGAACATTCGTTCAATGACGTACGAAAAGCACTACATACTCGTTGCACCAGCTTTCTAAGGAATGTCTTCAACATCTGGCTGTGTACGTTGGACTCATAGAGGTGCACAAACATGGCTGTGCTAAATCGGAACCGCTCTCTTTCTGCTGGTATGAGAACTCATATGATTCGGCATCATTCGCACGAGAAGGTTCATCATCTGCGTTATTCTTGACTGCGTAGTTTTGATCGGTCTCTCCAGCCTAATACACTCCTATATTCTCGACATATGAAGCTCACTAATATAGCATCTGTGGTGCCGATATCACGTCCTATTCATATCGATTGCCATAGATACTTTTCAACTAGACATCGACCTCGCAACCATCTTATCACTCAACAGATTATAAACCAACACATCCTTTTTTTCGCATCTGAAACATGTACAGAAAGATTTAAATTGATTCCAAATCCATGCTCTTATTATACATTAAGTTTAGGCCGCACTTGTAATCTTAACCACTATAAGGCAATATTTTTTTTTAATCTTCAAAACATTTTAGTTTAAGTAGAATTTATATTATAATTGTTTGAAACCAAAGAATCATGCACAAAACTGTCGCACGTCCCGTTTGGTGGTCTTATTATTTTGTCCCTAAGTGTATTAGTTAAATGGTTTTTTTATAGTTTTTTTCCTAAGAATTTCATAGATTTTTTACTGAAACATCAGCTAAATATTGTGAAAAGAAATATTGTTCAGACATCATTTGCAATGTCATCAATATTAATATCATAACATCAAATGTACAATCGTACCAATGTGTTAATCAGTCTGATTTCACTACCCACAAATGTTTATAAAACATTATTTTCATCCTTTACAAATCTCCATTAAAACGAGGCCAAACCACATAAGCTCAGCACACAATTCAAATTTTTATTGAACACATTTGACCAACCGGTCACCATCATCGCCATATCGGTTTTATTAAAGCCCGACTATCAGAATATCGTTAAATCACCGCAAAACTGTACGAAACGAATGTCTTAATCCGTCAACACGATCCGCCACGGTGCAAGTGCTCGAAAGCACTTTATCATACGCAAGCATGTCGACAGGCGCAAAGTCTCCAATATATCTGTATAGCACCCGCACCAGCGCGCACCAGAGCACACTGAATAAGTAAAAGCGCACAAAATGGTAGCAGATTGCATTCGGTCGCTTTCGCGTACCGGCACGTAGCGTATGGCGAGCCCGGGCCAAGCTGGGCAAACAAATCCCTGCCAGCTCGTCGTTTGATTTATTTGGCTTTAAAAATAAAACTATAACACAAACACCGCCAAAAGTATGTTTAATTAATGATCCTGTGAAATATAAATCTCACCGTTTCGTACACCAATCGGTGTGTGTTTGTGTGCCTGTGCCTGTGTGTGTGACAGGTAAAAGCTACCCAAAAGCTTACGGGTAAGCGTTTCACCGATACGTCACCGGCAAGTAAGCAAAACATCAAAACAAACCACCACAACAACAAACAACCGCATATTTCGTACACAAAAATGTGCCGACTAGTTCCGTGCGGTCGGCAAACGCCCGAAAGATCCGGTGCCGGACTGCCACGCCGTCTAGTGGGAATAAATTATGCCAGAATTGGTTAAAGCCCACACTCTTCTTTCTCCCGATTTGAGTAATGTTTTCCGGTCTGCCGGACCCGGGCCACTATAACGCTCGCTCATTCGGCCGCACGAGCCACTTTTCTAGCCCAACTTTCTTGCTGTAGGAAGAACTCTTGTAGCACAACAGCTAACGAGAGCTTTATGGACATGGGAATGGACTAGAATCACTGGTGAAGCTTGTTTAGTTCGCTTAACGTTACATGTGTGGGGCTGTGTTTGTGTGTGCGTGTCTCATAGGAATAGAAAAACGGTTTTCCAATTCATTTGGTGTTGAGAAGGCACCAAATGGTGCTTCACTCGACCAGTGCCGCACGTCCAGTTTGGCGTCTTACATCCTACCACGAACCCACTAACACATTATGGGTAGGTCAAAGTAAAGCCTAAAATATTGCCATAAAATCGATCTACCATAGCGCATCTTGTCCGGCATCAATGAAGCCAATCGGTGCTCCACACCAACTCAACCTTCAACTATTGGAGGCAAAGATTTACGACACACACAGCAACAACAAAAAAAAGCAGTGGACAAAGAAGCGAAAAAGAGAGATGAGAAGCAAAACGAGAAGCTCCTGAAAGTAGGATAGAGCCGGATCAAAACAACAACAAATCATAAAATGCGAAACATTTGATGAGTATCGTCAGGGCAGCGCGGCCCGGGCAGCACAGCACGACGCCGGTCCACTGGGACGTCCGGACAATCCCTGATTGAGAGGGCAATTCTTCACCGTGAACCAAAGTAAATCACCCGACGCGCACCAGTCTGCCAGTGTCCGTACCTACCGCGATGGCGTCATTCCGTGCGAGGAAGTGGGTAGAATAACGATTACGAGATCGTAAACAGCTAACGAAACTTGTGGCCCACCTCCCTCATCGACTCCCGTGGCCAAATGGGACGTACTGTACGGACTGCGTCGAAGTGTGTCGTCGAGCTGGCCTGAGCCGCGTAGGACGATGGTTTTCGACGCTTACAATAGGAAGGTGTTAACGTTTGGCCGCCGTTTTTGCTCAGTTTGCTGTTCCGGCAGAGGCAACGCTGGTCCGGATTTTTCTCGTGGTCCACTGCATACTCGTGCCGTCCCCCGTCAGCGAGCTCTAATAAGTTGTAATGGTCAGGGCACACGTGCCATCTTCCGGCCAGTGCTCAAGTGTACGGTGTGCTTGACTCTTGCGAAACGGTTGGTCCGGATGGTAAGTTATCGTACCGGTGCAGACGCAGACCTTTTGCGAATGCTGCCGGTAAGAAGCGTCTTCGCAAAGTATCGGGACAGATTATGCCCCTTATTGTATTGTGGAACGGCGTTTGGCAGGGTACTTGCTTGGCTATTCACGTTAACCGAACGGTCAATATCGACCAAAATTCGATGGTGAAACGATCCATTTCATGAGCTCTATAGTAAATGGTTCTCCATCAAATAGCATTACCCGGATGAAGGTCGTCTTGAGGCTGGGATTCCGTGGAGAGGCAGTTCTAGGGGCGAGAATTATTTTTAATGTAGCATTAATTCGAGTAACCGGGACACGAAACTCTGCAAGAGCATGTCAAGTGGAGGTGAAATTCAATATGAGATTATACCGTGCGCTAGAAAGAAACTTTGCTTGCAAATAATGTGTACGGAACTGGGTCAATGTTTTCATCGGTATTAATGTTTAATAGAACGTGATTGATCAAACAGCTCTGAAACGCTCAGAAACCTCCAAAGCCTGTTTTAGAGATGTCTCTAATTCTTTGTACAAGTAAAGCTAATTCAATTGCTACGCAGATCACAAGAAAACAGTTCTGTTGATAGTAATGTTTATTAACAATTAGGATGGCCAATGTACTAGATAAAAATGACTTATTTATGTTCGGTTTGACACAGAATTCAATATTGTGTCAAACATGGATTCCAATTTGATTCCAACCTCAATCGGATTCATTCTAAGGATTAGGTCATTAGCGTCCGAGTCGTCATCAGAGGGTCAGCTATCAGAGTCATCATCAGAGTTATTTTGAACTCATCAATTCTTACTGGACACTTTCTTTAGTGTAAGTAGATATGCATGACGATCTAGATCAGTAATATTAAACTCATTTTGACTTGCGGGTTGAATTGAAAACTTTTCGTGTTTCTGGCACATATATCGAACTTTATTTAGTTATTAGAGTCAACTCTACCATGTAGGCTTTCAAAGCATCAGTTGTTTGAAATTAATCTGTATGGTCCTGGGAATTCCTCATAAGAATAATTCTAAAACTGCTGAATCACACTGTCTTGGTGGTAATTTGTTATCGGTTTCTTTTAGGCGACTTGATGATTTTTTTAATTACTAATTCTAAGCCTTAATCAGTAAACACTCGACATAGTATATGATGGTTGAACTTAAAATGCTGGGTCCTTTCGGCCATTTATAGGTGCAGAAAATATCCTCCTCTTCTAGACTTAATGTCCTTCTAGATCATGCCATCTAGATCTAATGACTTGCTAGACTTCTTGATACTATCTAGTTGGATAGTAAGACCTCACTACGAGGGAAGACGACCGGTGCCGCTAGTACCAGAATTCAGATAGCTTAAATTTTCGAGAGGTCTAGTTCTTGTGTCCTACAAGGAATCTCGACCTAATTTTTATTTAAAGAGGCGATATTCTTGGCAGATCATGAACACAGATCAGTTTCCTGGAATTTGTTCGCCATATTGCCATATTGAATCCTCATTTAACGTTTAATTTGTGAGCATTTAGTGCGGGAATTGGCAAAGCACATTATTTATAAATAGATGCACTTGTTGTTAGATGAAACAATACTTTATGGCGATTTAAAAACCGTGTCTTGTGTATAAAAAATCTAAGGTCCATGATCTGTTTTGATTGAAGACATTGTACAGTTGTTGAGTGCGATCTATCCTCGTATATACTTGTGTTGTTACGTCGTACTGCGATAAGGGCGATAGCCAGGTTAAAGCGTGTCCAATGCAAGTTCACGCGACTTGAAATATGGCCAAAATCTCAAAATCCTCTTTTATGGACTTTAGGACTTCTGTCAAATATAATTGATCCTCCTTTCCTTCTGTCCTCAATCTATCTTTACGCACCATCCCGTGTAGGACCAGAAATGATTCTTTTGCTGCCAGTTACTGACATTAAAAGACTTGCATAGAAGCACAACCGAAGCGTCTTTCCATATGCCAGACTTCCTATCAAGCTTAGGATAATTCAAGTAAAGTTACTAAAAAATTACTTGCTAGTGAAGACCAAAAACGACAAAATACTGATCATCTCACGGCAGGAAGTCGAGGAAGGCCGAAATTGAAGTCCACCATCTTTGGAGGTTGTATAGTGCCAGTGAAAATAAAAGAAGAAGAGTCAACATGTCTTAAAATACGATGCAAACCTTAATGAACCCTCAAAATGTTGTTCGTTCCACAAACGTTTGTCCCTGCCAACCAACCAAAAACCAACAATTCTTGAGAATTAACCACTCAAGCTAACTCGCCATTTCCTGCCAAGTTTATCACATTTGAGCTACAATCAAACAAAACCATTTCACGAAACCTTACCACAATTACACTGCTCGCCTCGTTGCGAAAATCAAAGCGATCGTGTCATCCATTCTCTTGATCCTTCCAAAAGATTTCCAAAGAAAAACCTCCCTCTTCTCATCCCGTTCCTTCCCTTCGTACCCCGCAATTGACACTTTGCCGATCTAGCGCGTGACGGATGCCACGAAATAAGCGAAATAAAATAAACAAAATAAAACGCAAACTATGCTGAAAGTGTGATAAAAGTTTAATGAAATTTTTATATGAAACTATCCAACTATACCGTTTCGTGCGAATGGCAAAGTTTTGTGCCACTCTTTTTTGTTGTTGTGTGGCACACAAAAAAAAACCCCCCAAAACAGTAGCAGACGTTTGTGAGTTGGGCAAGTTTTCTTCCCTCTCTTTTGGCTTGGATCGTCGGGTTGGCAAGTCCAAGGGTGATGCTCCTGCTGGGACGATCGAATAAATGTAAGCACAAACCTAACGATTGTGTTTCCGTACCGTTCACGGTGATCCTTTTCTGTGGTGGTGCGGGTGTCTTGTTTGCTTTTGCGTTCATTATACGCGCGTTACAGGGAACGATTTTGTGCTGGTTGCGCTGTATCGCTGCGTGTACCGGGTCCTTTTGCTTTGGACAGAAAGTATTTTGATAGCAATTTAAACTTCGCTAGACGCTCGAGAAAAGATGAAACATTCTGTAAGTGATGCTACTTCCAGCGAAAGGACGCTTTTGGCTACCAGTTAGACTAACTTTCTGCTCTTCTTGGGTGTCACAGTGTAGCAAAACTTTGAAAACATATCTCCAAGAAACAACCCTTAGCGGTCTGGAATGTGTTTGTTCGCTCGCTGCTCGATACGTGCAATTAATACTGTTGGGTTGGGCAATAGCAATAGAATTAGAGAAACAATGTTAGGATATAAAATTATAAAAATTATGCATATCAGTACAGTATGATCCTCCTATAAATCTTCATATTACTTTTAAACACTTTGTCTTAACTGCAACCGAAGCAGCCCACAATCAAGTTGCATCAGCAGAAGGTGCATCTTTAAACAACGCTCAGGAATGGTGACACCATACCACTGTTACTGCTACTGCCCATTTAATCAATTTTATGCGACACAAAAAAAAGATGCTCCAAGGAGACGCATCCAAATCTGAATGAATCTCAGCAACCATGCACTCGCGACAGAGCGAGAAAAAAGCTTCTTAAGATGAACGATCGTACTACACGCTCCCCGGGCAGGTCAACTGTTTACGACCCATCATACCCAAAAATATGAACGCACCGAAAGCGACCGACCGCAAGCCGTGTGAGTAAGTAAGTAAACGAACCAAACGAGAAACAAAACACAGCAGCCAAGAAAAAAAATCAGAGAGACAAAAACCCTTAATAAAAACACACGCAGCCTCGAAAGTTTCCGGCCGTCCGTTTCGCCATCTTTGGTGGATTTGGAAGCTTCATAAAATTAAGCACCCGCCGACGCAACCACGCTTCCCAACCACCTTCATACTTTGCGTTCGATTCCACGCTGTCATATGCTATTATTTCTTTATCTTTGCCCCTCTCTCCTTGTCAGTTCCCTCCCACCGGTGTTCATCCCATCGTTGTCTGCAGTTCAGAGCTTTCGAAGCGTACGCCTTCGTCTTATTAATAGCTCCCGATGGTCGTTGTCGTTGCGTTGGACAGCAAATGACGGGACCACATTTCGGCACATCATTCAGCAGCACGACTGGGGGGTACTATGCAGAGCGTTTGATGCGTTGGTGGGTTTACTTAAGCGCTTTTGTGTCATTTTTTTCTTCGAAAAACAAAAAAAACTCAACCAACAATCAAAGCTTTGGAGGCGCAAACTTTGTCTTCTAACTGCAAAAAAAGGTTAATATTTCATCAAAAAATTTAGGTTTTCTTTGCAGATCCTATTATTAAAGTAAAGAAGTGTAAGGTTGCGCTATTGAAATGTATGCTGAAATTTAATTTTCTGGACCAATTTGAAAACATCATAAAGTTCAACTACTTCGATCTACTCCAAACAACGTGCGCGATCACTCTCTCTCTCTCTCTCTCTGTACATTTGCTTCATAAAAGAATGCAATTGATGTTAAAATCAATTTCGTTCGGCAACTGCCAATGTATGCTTGCCAGTTGCAAACTGCAATCTCAATTGAATTTCAAGTATGTTGCTCAAAAACCTTTTTTTTTTTGGACCCCTCGTATCAATCAAACTTGAACCAGTGGAACATAATTTCGCTACCGGGTTGGTCGCTACTCCGCGCATTTTTTTTCCCATTCCGGCGATGCACTTGATGCAAATGCCAATTATTTGTGAAAAATACACACATTTCGGTTCGTTTTATTTGGCGGAACGTGGATGGAAGCGTTTTTGCTATGGCCTACAGTTGTGCGCAATATAAAAGAGTGCAATGTGTGCACTACCACCATTCAGTAGAACCGCTAACGAAACATTGCAATACTCCATTTTATGATCGGCGAAACGAAAATGGAAGCGTTTGTTTGTTAGCTTTAGAGGTGGAATCATATTTTGCCGAATGTTTTCAATTCTATTATATTGAAACACTTTGCTGTTTCAGGTGTGTGTGTGTGTTTTTTAATATAAACACATGAAAGCTTCATCTTCTTTTACAATGCACATTTTTTTTATTAATTTTAAACCGTATCCCCTATGGCGTATTATCCAGCTTTGTAAATTAAATTAACCTACTAAAAAGATGAACTGCTGACATGGTGAGACGATACGTTAAGAATGCGAAGTGTTCCAAATATTTAGGTAAAGAAAGACACCTCAAGAGAAACTTAATGTATCTTTAGATATTGAGATATTGGAACGGCCCGGTAGTATATACGACAGCGGCGTCGGTCTCTACATGGCAGGACCGGGGTTCAAAGCCCGCCCGAACCGCCTCCCAGTACGCAGGCTTGACTATCCTGTTACGGGTCAAACCAAGTCATAGAAAGCTAGAAATATCAAGCCAAGACCTAAAGAGGGTGTTGTGCCAGAAAAGAAGAAGGAACACAGTTGAGGACTTAATAAAAAAATAAAAAAATAATATCTCAGAGGTCTTAATTTTTTTTTTTTCGTTTATTTATAGAGGCTTTGGGTCTCATAGACCTCATTCGCATCTTTTCTGTCTATTGTTACATGTGTGGTACAACTATTGCGTGTATGGTTTAACAATTATGTGTAAAACTATTGTAAACGTGTAAACTATTTGTAAACTGTTAAAACTATTGCAAATTAGACTAAATTTCTCGGTACAGGTTGCTGATACGTATAAAACGGATGAGGCGGTTTTGTTGTTGTTTGTCGGGTGATAGTATGATGGCTAGGTCGGTATCAAGTTGGCAGGTGGTTCGGTGTGAAGTGTATCCATGACAATCGGTAAGGATGTGGGAGGTCTTAAGAATTACTGGCACTATACAAGTTTTATCTTAAAAAATTGCAACGAGTCTACCTGAAAGATCAAATACAAGCATCCTTGAGTTTTTAAATATTCACTTCTACAATCACCCCGGAATCCAACAGAAAGTTATTGCAGGTGATGATGGGATGTCTTCAAGGAGCTGGATGTGGGGGTCTTTGGAGAGGCCGTGTTCGAGGGCGGTCAGAACACTGGCACTGTCGGTGAAGATGACGTTCGGAATGTCGGTCCGAAGTCCTTCTTCGGCGGCAAGTCGAATGGCTATTGCTTCGGCTGAAAAGATAGATGTATGGTTAGGAAGTTTGATGGCGCAGTTATCGTGGTTGGAATGGATCCCACAGCCGGCTGACATCCGATTAACGGAGCCGTCTGTGAAGATGTGGTGATGGTGCTGGTATTTGGTTCGGATCAGGTGCGTAAAGGTGCTATTGGCGATGTGGCTACTTTTTCCGGTTCCCCGGAGTAGGTGTTTTAGTTCCCAGTCTATGGCAGGAGTACGTTGATACCAGGGACGTATTCCCCGGCGGGTGGATTGGATGATCGGAGGGAGCTGGTGGTTGGTGAGTTGTTGCAGGACGGTGTTAGCTCTGGTAATGAGGGCAGTTGCATCGACTCCTTTCTCAAGGATTCGAGCTGCAGCTGCGACAAGTCTATTGGTGATGATGAGTTCAAATGGAAGGAAACCGCTTTCGCAGAGGAGGGAAACGATCGGGCTGGTGACAAATGCACCAGTGGAGTAGCGGATGGCAGTGTGGTAGACGGGAGCTACTCTCTTCTCGAAGATTGCTCTCTCGCGGGAAACAATCTCGATGCCGTAGAGTAGTTTGGGTAGGAGCCAGGCGTTGATGATGCGGTTCAGGGTTGTGCGGGAGGCCCTAGCTTTGCCGGTTCCGAGCATCCGGAACAGGTTCAGCCGGGAGTTGGCTTCCTTCTTAACCCTGTTGGAATGAGGAATAAAAGAAAGGCGTCTATCGAAGGTAACGCCGAGTATGTCGGCTGTCCGAGTGTTAGGTATTGGTGTTTTGTTGTATGTGATGGGTCGTCGGTGTTTGCAGAAAAAGTGTTTGCAGATGTGGAGGATTTTGGATTTGGTGTGTGATATTTCATAGCCCGTCCGTCTCGACCACTGCCGAATCTTGTCAACCCCTGTTTGAAGGAGTTTACGAGATTCGCAAGCGGAACGAGACGAAGAGGCCAGGATGATATCGTCTGCATAAAGGAAGGTTTCTATTTCTGAGGGAATGGAGCTAAAAAGAGATTCCATGCTAATAAGGAAGAGGGTAGGGGAGAGAATGGCTCCTTGCGGAACACCATTCTCCAGTGTGTATGGGTTGGATAGTTCGGTTCCTATTAATACTCTAAATGTCCGGTCCGTGAGGAAGCTTTCAATGAACTTGGTTAAAAGTCCACCAAAGCCCCAACGGGACAGTTGTACAAGGATGGCATGACGCCAGGTCCGGTCAAAAGCTTTAGAAAGGTCAATGATTGCTAGATCTATGTGGTGGTCTCTACTGCTGGCTTTATCTAATAGATCGTCCAGTTTGGCAAAGTACGTTTCCGTACCTTTACCACACCGGAACGCATGCTGGTTAGTACTAAGGAGATTACGGTCTTCTAGTTCCTGTGTTAATCTACGGTTTACCATCCTTTCCAGCACCTTACCTATGCAGTTAAGGAGCGAGATTGGACGGTAATTGTCTATTTCATTAGAGGATTTTTTAGGTTTAGGGATCGGTACGGTTAGGCTAGATTTCCAATCCGCCGGGATATTCCCGGTGGACCAGATACTATTGTAAATGTTAAGGAGTGTTAGTTTGGCATGCGGGGGAAGATTTTTAAGGAGTGGATAACCTACATTGTCAGGGCCTGAAGATTTGCCCTGACATTTTCTAAGGGCCCAGTTTAGTTCTGCTATTGAGAAAGGTCTATTGTTGCTGACATGGTGAGACGATACGTTAAGAATGCGAAGTGTTCCAAATATTTAGGTAAAGAAAGACACCTCAAGAGAAACTTAATGTATCTTTAGATATTGAGATATTGGAACGGCCCGGTAGTATATACGACAGCGGCGTCGGTCTCTACATGGCAGGACCGGGGTTCAAAGCCCGCCCGAACCGCCTCCCAGTACGCAGGCTTGACTATCCTGTTACGGGTCAAACCAAGTCATAGAAAGCTAGAAATATCAAGCCAAGACCTAAAGAGGGTGTTGTGCCAGAAAAGAAGAAGGAACACAGTTGAGGACTTAATAAAAAAATAAAAAAATAATATCTCAGAGGTCTTAATTTTTTTTTTTTCGTTTATTTATAGAGGCTTTGGGTCTCATAGACCTCATTCGCATCTTTTCTGTCTATTGTTACATGTGTGGTACAACTATTGCGTGTATGGTTTAACAATTATGTGTAAAACTATTGTAAACGTGTAAACTATTTGTAAACTGTTAAAACTATTGCAAATTAGACTAAATTTCTCGGTACAGGTTGCTGATACGTATAAAACGGATGAGGCGGTTTTGTTGTTGTTTGTCGGGTGATAGTATGATGGCTAGGTCGGTATCAAGTTGGCAGGTGGTTCGGTGTGAAGTGTATCCATGACAATCGGTAAGGATGTCAGAGGTCTTAAGAATTACTGGCACTATACAAGTTTTATCTTAAAAAATTGCAACGAGTCTACCTGAAAGATCAAATACAAGCATCCTTGAGTTTTTAAATATTCACTTCTACAATCAATTTTGATTTTTGACTCACAATATACACGTAGCGATAGGCTTAGTGTAATTCAACTTAACCTACATATGTTAGTATTAGTGTTGTAATTAATTATACTAGTGTAATAACCGCAATATATTAATCCCATGGCTACCGCTGTTGCGAATTAGAATATGACATTATGTCCATAGGACACGACAGTGCTGCGCAACTGTCATGTAGAGAGAAGCACATTCGCGATTGGACCATCGTACAGACAACATCTTCAGTCTTAAGTTCGTCTGTCTTCGGTCCTTCTGCCTGCGGTCCTTCTGCCTTCAGTTCTTCTGCCTTCAGTTCTTCAGTTCTTCTGCCTTCAGTTCTTCAGTTCATCAGTGGTTTATAATAAAGTGCGTCTTTATACTAGTTAGTAAGTCAGAATAGAAATAATATGTGTTGGTAAACAACAGTCGTACGGTGCTGACAGCTCACCGAAGCATCGAATAATCGCGATCATCCGGGTCGACCGGATAATAGAGAAGAAAAAGTACTGTAACGCTGCGACGTAACGAAGAAGGAATTGGAGAGCGCGTCTTCGCGCCAGTAGCGAATTAAGAGCGAATAATAGCGCTGCTGCGCTATTTTAAACCGATCTTAACGGAAAGCTCCATCGTGTAGCGAATCAGGCTCGCCAGGTTCCGGTGGGTTAGTCATGCCATGAGAATGTGCCGGACGACCCAGCCCGTAAAGTCCTTTTAGGTCGTCCACATGGACAGAGGAGGCGTGGTAGACCCAAACTGAGATGTAGGCCGCCAGAACGGCCGGGATATTGGACTGGCAGACGACGGCGCTAGACCGTGAGTGGTATCGAGGATTGTTGCAGCAGGCCAAGACCTCGAAGCGGTTGTAGCGCCTGATAAGTAAGTAAGTAACGGAAAGCTAAGAATCTGCTCTTTATCAATTTTTGCTACTCGAGTTACATCCGTAACAATATAATTAGTGTATTAGTGTAAGCCCTACTTTAAGCGTTAGTGTAAGTGAACTAAATTGTAGATTAAAATAAAAAGGTCATTCGATAGTTACACCTCCAAGCGACAACTCCTCTCGTTGTCATAGCTTACATGTTAGATAGTCAAAGCTTTTCGTCTCTGGGCTCCAGTGAAACTCTTTTATAAGTAAGTACCTACTGCGATAGCTGAGAGTCCTAACAATATTGTATCTACATTAAACTGACTTGAGATATTAGTTATTTTCTTAGCATAGAATTCAGTCGGAGTTACCAAGAAACAAACTGAAGAAAATGTCAAAAGTTTATGGCTATTTGTGAAGAAAGAAAAGAATATTTGTGAACAGCTGTTTATCCTGATGCTGTAGATTTTCAGCCTAAATAGCAGACTTTAACCTATTTGCTTCTAATCGTATTTTTTCCTTTTCGCTTCTTTCAGGTCAGTCCCTATTCCTTCGCTGTCATTGATGTCCCAGAGCAATCGGATTGGGTTTTAATATTAAGTATAATCACTTTCTCTATTTCTACTGTTAATACAATGAAGATACATAAGATACCAAATCAATCACATGTGCAATACCAAATTCCACTCAATCTAGCATCACTTTACGCTACAATTAAAGTACATGGTAAGCATCGAAGCACCCGAACCCGAAGCTAACCAATTTCCACCATAAATCACTTCCTCTAGTGTACTATTATCACGCACCCCAAAAGAAGCCAATGAACTGGGCAGAAAAGAATGCCAAGCATAAAACCACCCCCCGGGACAGAATGTCAGTCTGCTTGCTGCTTCGGGTCATAAAAGTGAGATTTAGAGTTGTCCTTGGATCGATAGAGTTTTGCTAACTTTAACGACTGACTGTCGCTGATTGTGGAGCTCCCGTGCCTTTTTTCCGAGCCAGATTTATGGTGGAAGCTTCTCACTCTCTCCATTGAAAGTGAGGAAAAAGAAAATTGGAAGAAGAGAACCAAAAACTTTGGCTAGAAAAATAAAGGAATGGAAAAGCAAGAATGCGTACACACATTGACGCTAATCGGAGTAGCAGAGCGAGCGGAAAAGCTTGGCCCCCCAAAAACTTAGAAAGCACAAAACGACTGGCAGCAAATGGAAATAGAAAAGTTCTGGCTGCTTTTCTCTTTTTCGTGTTCCGTTTGCTACTAAGAACCATTTGCTTGTCGCGCCATTTCTTGCCAGCCGGAAGGTAGCGTAAAGCATCAAGAAAAAGTAATAATTCTTCTTAATCTTGTCTATTAATTACTTCACCGTAGTACAGCGTGAGCCACACGCAGTACACACGCTACAGTGTGGCGCTATTTTAAGCAATAGCAGCAAGCGGTGTGCCACTCGACCGGCCCTGCTACAGTAGTGGAGTCGATGTCGCTGGTAACCGTGCACGGACGCTGTTTGTATTTTCCCAACCTGCACCAAACACAGACGTGCTGGGCAAGACGTGAAAAAAGTTTTCCACCCTCAAAAGCGTGAATCGTGCGGCAAGCGAAGGGAAAGCGCAAAGTTCGTAGTAATTGCTGATTAATTTTCGAGCTCAAAAACATAAATCAAGCCAGACTGAGATGTGGAATAATAGCGCCGCTGTTGGTCGTTAGTCGGCAATGAAAGTCAAAGTCAAATCGATAACGACCGGATAAAAGGGAAGGAATGGGAAGTCAAAAAAGCTATCAGCTGATCGGGAGGAATTGTTCGGTTTTCAATTATTGTATCATTTTCAAATTTATATTAAAAAATAGTAATAAAATCACATTTAATTAGGAAAAAAGTGGAAGTAAACAGCAAGCAATAAAACAACTTAAAGAAACTTGATGAAAAAGTGCACGAGTGACAAAAAAAGCGAAGGTAAAACATAAAACAAAATAATAAGAAACGTAACCGAAGGCAAAACACACTGTTTCGAAGCGTAAGCAACACCTTCGACATGGAATAAAAATCAGAACAAAACGAGCATCGCCCACGCGACGATTACAAGCGATTTTGTATTTTTATATTTTTGATATTTGTGTTTCCTTCTTCACTTCTTTCCTGTTTCACTGTCCCTTCCCAGTTTTTGTCCCAAAGCGCGTCTATAAACGTTTTCTTTTTTGTCTATTGTTTTGGGCGGTCCAATCTCCAATACGAGCCCTCGGGCGCTTCGACTCCGTTCCCTGCCGAACTTTTGCGCATTTGGTTTCGGTCCCCGGGAAGGCGTTGAATGGGAGTTTCATACGAAAAAACGGTTTGACTTAATAGAAGACGGGAAGTAAAATATTGAAACAAAATCGTTCCAACACGCTCGACACTCGTTAATTCGAATATTTTATTCACTTTCAATAATGTCCTAGCGTGCGCGTGTCTGGTGTGGCTACAACAGGCCCCTGGTCCAGTGTCTGAAACTGACCGAGAGTAACGGATCGATTCTTTTGCTGCTCTCGGTCTTTGTTGTGGTGTTGTGCAACGGATTTGCTGGAGGTACGGAAGCCAACACCCAGCATTTGTTTCAGTGTTTATAATCATGCCGTCATCCAGACGGATCCGACCAGCAGCATCAGAGGCTCCGGTACGTCCAACCGTGTGTGGGCGCTAAAATATGAACCGCTTGTCCTATATACAGCGGTGCGTTGTACATCTGCATAAATTGTGCGCCACCGCCATCGGGGGCTGATGGCCGTTGCACTGAAGGAAATAATAATAATCGTCTCATCATCATCATCATCATTGTGTCGCCGATTGACGTAGCGCGTGGATGGATGTGGAACTTCGAAGACATCAAGAACCATCGGGCGGAAGTTTGTAACGGATGGCAGTGCCCGACTGCCCTGGGGGCGAAATTATTTAGTTGCTGGCAGCCCAAAAACCGTTTAATGAACCGCAGCTTCGTTCTTATCGAAATCTAGCTATTAACTGTGTGATCCCTTGCTCCGTACCACGACAGGTGGACGACATCGCCGAACACAACAGTGACACAGTGGCCCGAGTGTTGCCGTGTTTATGAATCATTAATAGATTCACGTGCTTCCCTTCGCATGCCAGAGTGCCTTGTGCGATGTGTCGTTTGCCCCCACGATCTATCCAGCGGAGCGTCCATTTTCGTGCACGGATGAAGCCACCAAATCGGCCATTGGTTTAGCAGCGGGGTCAGGTATTTAACATAAATTAGAAAGAAAACGCTGATGCTAGATATGATAATCGTTGATCTGAATGTTTCTATCAAGGGAGTCAGTCCGGGAAGAGAGAGAGACTTTGAATAGAACGGAGAAGAACCGATCGAACATTTGTGCTTGTCACTGTTGCGGATGAAGCTATAAAGTGAACCATTTGCAGCTATGCGCAGATTAGCTTCTGGTAAAAAATGGTTATTCTAAGCATACTTAAACGATGAATAGGTTCTGTAGATATTCTGAAAAACTCATAAAATTTCGAGCATGCCTTCTAATTACTTCTTTTTTTATTGTTGAATACATAAAGACTCTTTTTATTTTTTATACGTAAGCTAAACTTAAGAAACAATATTGATTGAATTTTCCTCCCTAAATTTTCATCATGGTATTTACCATGTTTGAGTTACTGGAACTCTTGACACTGCCGTTATACTCTAACGTTAGTTGTTTCACTCCTCTAGGCTACTAGGTGACCTAAGTGACTTCAAGATTATTCACTTACTTATCAGCTGCTACAACGCTCAAGTAATTTTCGGTCTCCTCCTAAATCTAATCTTGAATATAAGTAATGGCCTTACTGAAGAAGTCGGAAAGTGAGATATCTATCTATGTACCACTAATCTGATGTAGCCTTGACGTAGAAGCAAAGACCTGATGTTTACAGTTAAACCTAAATAAGAAAACAGAAAATACCTTTTTTTTATTCACATAGAACGGCCTGGTCGTATTGCTGAGAAAATACCTTAGACTTCAAATTATTAGGTTCACCTGCCCATAAAAAAGCGTTAGCATAGTTAAACTAATGCAGATATTGAAGGAGCAGAGCATTTTCTGGCTTCATCACTATTCTAACTCTATGTCAATTGTTTTCACAACTTGGGATTATTTAAACACGCCCAAGATGCGGATGTTGTCGGATGTTCTTTGGCTCGAATTCGGATGTGATTTCTCCAGAATTTTGGATTGTTAACCATTCGATATAAATAAATCAATCAAATAGCTCGCCTTCGCACCAATAACATAACCGTGATCAAGGTATACAATAAAGATATCCGTTGGAAACTGTTGTGCATCTCGAATTCTGTATTGCGTTAGCTATTCTACCGCATGTTCTATGGATTGGTAAACTCTGTGAGATCATACATCACTACGAAAACATCGGTTGTCAAAGACAAACCAACTCTTGCTTAATTGCTAATGATTCAATATCTATATTTATCAATTGTGCTAAACGAGCTATAGAAATCTACAGCTTCTTTGTACGACGGCCATGAGAGAAAAGTTAATAAACGCTAGGTTGTCAAGATAGCTTAGGATTTCTGTTAACGTAGCAAGCCACCAGCTCCAAGGTGTGTCAGAGTAGTACTCAACATGTATTAAATAAACCATTTCATATTTGAAATAAGTAAACAAGCAAGTTAAGCTTAAAGGTTTGATGAAACTGCCCAAAACCCTTCGTTGTGGTATTGAAATTGAGTTTGAGCATAAACGCGTTTTATGAAGTTGAAATCAATAGATTCTGTAGAACAATGATTACCAGAGCTTTCAACCAATCTGGATAAAAAGTTCCTTGAGAGCGCTATTCTCAGTAGACTCTTACCAGATTTAACCAGACATAATGTACTAGACTTATTCCAAGCAATCTTTATATTATATTCAAGTTTTTAAGTACATCTGCAACTAGCGTACTTCTTTCTCCCAAAACTAATATTTCAATTCATGTCCGAAACGCAACTCCATAATCCTTTGCGTCCAAAACAAAGCCCCTCAAAAATCGTTCATTACAGCAAGCGGCAAAGTTGGTTGTTCCCTGTAACGCACCTTTTGTTGCTGTGGATTAATTCACCGATCAAGGTCTGCCTTGGCCAGCTTTACCAAAAAAAACCTTCTCTGCACCACCCAACATCCACGCGGGCTGAAGCTAGCTAGCCAGATTAAGATGTTAAAGAGGGAACAATAAATTATTAATTAGATTCATTACTCCATCATCCACCGTCTTCATCTGGTGCATGACTCAACAGAACCAACCTCCTGCCAAACAGCATGCGAGCATGTGGCCACGGTACAGTCTGTACTTGGAGGGAAGACAGAGCGAGAAAGAGAGAGGAGTGTCTAGCTGCTAACCCGCCAACCGAGTACCAACCCTTTTACCTAACATCTTGCCCATTTACCGCACATCATGTACCGCGCGAGGTGTACTCGATGGGAAATCGGACGCAGCGCACCCTGGGTGTTCTCCGTTCCCAAAAAAAGAAAAAAAAAAACGTTCCGAAGCAGAAAAATAACATTTTGATTAAAAGTGAAAACCTCGAACGAAGAACCCTCCCGCGATGCCAAAACCAAATCCCAAACCTCCCCAAAAAGCCGATGGATTGATTTCGTTCCGTGAAGGGCATATTGTTGTCGATGGTTTGTCGGTAGGTACGGGCAACATATGGACGCTGCTGGACCTACTAAGGATCGGAGGTACCGCAGCAAATTTGGTTAATAATCGTTTTCCGCGGTTTTTGCGGTTGTACAATGGAGCAAGAGCAGCGATCGACGTCTCACGATGAAAGGCGTTGAAGACGGAGAGGCACCAAAAGCTTGAAATAATTTTCTTTCTGCTACGGATATCGATTTGATGGGTTCGCGTTACGGTTCGCTCGATACATTTTGATCACTTGTTTGGTTTGTTTTTCATCTCTAAAATAGAACCCAACACACGGTCAATCGGGATCGGGGTTTTGTCATTTCTTTAAAGATCAAAATGCCATTTTATTAGCTTCATATCTTCTTACAAGCTAATATTGCTATCACTTCACGCAAAACCCATTAACCTTCGTCCGGAAAGGCAAAAAGACTAAAAGCCGAAGAAACCGAAATCGCCAACTGAAGAAGAAGACAAAAAAAAACCTCGGGGAAAGAAAGCAACATCACGATGATTGATCTACGGTAGCCGGGCGATGGTTAAAGACCCTGGCAGCCCGGACCGCTGTCGGCCATTGTTGTGTGCGCGGATGAAAGTGAAAGATTAAAATCTCAATCTTCGTGCATGATTAGACAAATTTTTGGTTTGCTTTGTTGATATTTATCCTGTTTCCCCGAAACCGAAACGAGCCGAACTATGACTCAATTCCTTCCGGAGTTGCATTTTCTATCCTCCGTTCCGGGTTGCCTTCCTTCTTCCTTAGTTCCGATCGCGGGAATTTCGTCTCTATCTACGCACACACACACACACACACACACACACACACACACACACACACACACACACAACAGTCGGTCAGCGGAAGCGAATAGCCTTTGCTCGAGTCAGACAAAAAACCGGTCTCGAAAGGATCAGTTAAAGTGTCCTGGATTGCGTTTTGCAAAAGGCTCAAACGAAATCTCCCACATCATGCTCATCGCAAGGGGTCAGTTTCTAGCGTCGGTCTGATCGCTTCCCTCCAAGATAGTCCTTTCCGGTTCCGCGGCGATGCGTCACGGTCCATTTCTATTGTTTGATGAACTTTGTGTTGCAAGTGTGCGTTCTCATCGCTTTGTCCCTTCGCACAAAGCATCGCCTTTGACGCCTTCTTTGATCGGGGGATTCTGTTTTTTTCTCTTGCCGGATCGATTGAGCCATAGGATTTGGAACCGTTTTGGCAGTGGGAGAGAGAGAGAGAGCAGGAATAGATGATGCAGGGGACGGTAAGCAGTGTCCTAAATTGTTCCAATCCTTATCGGCTAGGCGACCCGTTTCCCGCATGGGTAGGGTTGTTGTCAAAAGCGGCTTAAGCAGTGTACGGAAAGTGAATTTGATTCTCCGGTGGCAAGTGGAAACTTTCTCGTGACAAATTTTATTGATTCCTTTGAAGCGATCAGATTGATGGGGTGGGGTTTAAGTCTAGACGGGATCGGTAGGCATGGTGACATGGTGGGCGGCTTACCTTTCGGAGATAAAAAAAAAAAACGAAACATTGGAAAAGTTTATAGCACGGCAAGATAATTCAATGTAACGAGCAATAAAACGATTCAAGGAAATGACAATTACATCAAATAGAATTAGAGTATAAAGGAGGCAGTTAAACATAATAAAATACAAATTGAACTAAAATATCTAGTAAAATGAGCAACATAAATAATGAGCCTTGTTCGATAAAGTGTTTATTGAAGTAAAGATGATAGTATTTTTTTATTCAGTTAGAACGGCCTGGCCGTATTGCTTTGATAGTTGTTGTATCAATATTGCATTCTTTGAACAATAAATAAGCGAAAAGATAGCTGTTGCAAATGAATAGGAAACATAAAAGCAAAAAGATATTTTTATATTGCTTACGATTCAGAAGCAACAATATGCAACTTAAGAGGTTGCATTTATTCATTATTTACGAAACATTCCCTCCGCAAGATATACAAAAACTGTTTTTAAAAAAAGATATCTAGATCAGGACCAAACATAGAGAAGAAAACATAGAGTTAACGTTAAAAAAATAAATAAACAATACTATAACACATTGTAACAATAGAACTGGATTAATATAGTGTCTAAGTTAATGACAAATATAATAAAAAATGTTAAGATATCACAATCTTAAACAATATAAAACATAATATAGCACAGCACATAAGAAACAATATGGAGATACGCAAATAAACAACGTAAATTAAAAAAAATTAATAAACAAATATAAAAATTAAGAAAAAAATCATGAACATTAAGGAACACTTAAGCATCACAATAAATTCAAATGCAACAGCAAAATATTACAGACGATAAAAATTAATGGTAGAGAAAAATGGATACTTATAAAATCCTCGAATTCTGAAAGGAGATAAATCAAACAGAGGTCTTTATGGTTTCTGTACGTTAAATATTCAATATATAATATAGCGTAGGTGTACCAATTATGGACGAGTTTTCACAGAAATTGTGTTCACGTAAAAATCAATTATTATAAAACTGCTGATATAAAATTAACAAACTAGTCATTTTTGTCAGTTTACAATTTTTTCATTGGAGAGGCTTTAAATATCATAGACCTCATTTGACTCTTTTTTTTCAATTAAAAATTATGTTTGTAAATTGCACATTTCATACAAAACTCAAGGACATTTTCCCAAACCATTTTTCTAAGCACTAATTGATTCTATGTGTTAATAAAGTTGCACATGTCTAAACAACTGTATAAGAGTTGTTTACTCGAATAAAAATGTTCAATGACATAGGGGTGAATATTCTTTTAAAATTTGTTTACAAATACGAAATATAATTCCTTGAGAACAACAATTTTAATAATTTTTATTCAATTTATTTAGAGAGGCTTTGAGTCTCATAGATTTTATTCGCCTCTTTTTAATATCAATAAAGGGAAGATTTTTATGATAAATTAAAGCGATTTTGTATGCAAAATAATGCAATATTTTTTGCTGTTGATTGGAAATATCATCAACACTATGTATGTTAGTTACATTAAAATTGTATTTGCAAAAAAACTTAGCATAATTTATATATATATAAAATTAATGCTTACAGACACACAACCGTTGTCTCTTCAATCTCTATTGAACGTGCCAGCATGAGAATAACTCAACAACTACCACAGCTACACTCAAATTAAGTAAGTTTGTCATGTTCCAATTGTTGTGCTATGTTTCAAGTCGTTGAAATTGTTACAAAGTATCTTTAAATGATCAAATTTGTGAATTAAGCTTAAGTTAATTTTAACAAATTTTAAATATTATCTTAGGTGGATTTTTTGCATTATTTAAAACAAAAACCTTACACCGAACAATAAGCTGCTTCTTCGCTCATTGATTGTCTGGTTGACTTTATGCGGATAGTTATTTTAGTTAGTTGTTCAAGAAACTTACAAAAGTTGTAAACCTTAGAAGGTCTATACCATATTTTTAATTCATAATTTCGATTTTGTTTGTCGATAGCACAACGATTGGCATACCTACCCTAGTACTGTATAATTCATGATCATGTATTTCTATTTATTCTGTCCCGAATAGAACGTAATTTATGGTTTAAATTTAAAGCTTAAAATTATTTCCATGGACCTTCCACGCTCGTTTCAACGCTACAGTAAGCAACGGCAGTGGCACAAAAACGTTTGAGCGACTGTTTCCCTTTTCTTTACCTTTGTAATGAGCTGGCTAATAAGTCTTTGTCGACCTCCCGCTACGATTGTAAATGGCACCATTTATCCGTAACTGTTGTCCAAAAGTGCATCCTGGCACTTTTTTCACTTTACCTAACGCAGCCAATCCCTTTTTGCCGTCCGTTTTTTCTTTCGATCCTTTCGGTTTGAATTACGGGCACCTTTTTCTTTTACTGACTCATCCCAATCTACCGGTAAGCACGTTTTTCTTTCTCGCGCTTGTTCTCGCTCTCTCTCTCTCGCTTTCTCGCTGCTGTTCAGTGTTACATTTTCTGGTGGATTGAAAAAAAAAACAGAAAGAAACACGCGGAGAATCCGAAGCTCGGGGGTTCAGAATGAAGAGACCTGCTGCAGTCGTCT
>KZ062016.1:65767-89073 GCA_002091835.1 Anopheles maculatus
CACGACGCGCGGTGCTGCCGGTTCGGGCACGCGATATTCGACAGGTGGCTTGACGACTTCAGTTCACAGGCGTTTTCGGTGGTGGTGGTGATGGCGGTACGCTAGCATAAACTCACCACCACCAAGCACCACCAGCATGAGCTGTGGCTTTCTTGATCCAGACACCGGATCCAGTCCAGAACCTTGACTTGATGAATCGGCGAACCGAACGGTTATACCTTTAAGCGGAGCCAGTTTTTCATCCGGATCGTATGGCCACCGGTGGTAGCTCGCACGGTGTTACTACTATACGTTGACCCGTTCTCACTGCCAGAAGCATCACCGTTTTGCGTATTTTACGAGCTAGTTCCTCGTTCTTTGCCCGAATTGCTTTAGCAGCGGAACAGTCCTACCTGTTCTCTGTTCCTCTAACTTCGTGGTGGAGTATTTCGCTTACATGCTGCTCCCGATCGCTTCTATAGTACGGTGTGAATAGGGTTGAACTGCGTACCGCTGCGTAACTAACCGACGGCTGCCATCGAACTCATCGAGTAAGACGTCCGCAAAGCATGACTGGTACAAATGAGCGACGGGAAAACGGAATACGGTTGAAGCGTTTATTTAGGAAGTAAATTTCCTTTTAGCTTTCGATTATATTCCACCACCGAGACGACGAACGGAGACCAGCAGGAAGCAGTGAACTTTAGCAGCGAAAGTAATGCTTTCGGGTAGAAAACAAAAAAAGTGAGATTAGTTTAAAGTTACGCTGAAGTGGTGACGCTCGATGACCTGACACAGTTTGAGCGAAAATGAAGGTGATCATCATCTTTTGTGGAACGCGAGCGTTTCCTATCGAATGGCTATGAAGAAGTGAAGTAAGGTATGTTCAATAGTGACAACAGAAAATCGGGAACGTTGCCGGGAATGTGATTCGGGCTTTGGGGTCACATTTTGCAATAATATTTAATGGAATGGAATTATTCTTTTCAAGCGCGATGTAAAACTTTAAAGCTTATAATGTTTGGAATATTTTGATGTTTTTAAAGATGTTTGAAATTCTGATAAAGCAGATTAAAATTTTATTTCAATGACTATTCTATTTTGCACTGATGATCTTTAACTAAACTTCCCAGTAATCACTTGAGAAAACTGCAAAAATCTAACAACACAGGTTGTTAGATAGAAATAAACTTATGGTAAGCTAGGCATCGAACGTCAGAAAATGTTATGTCTTCTCGAGGATATTTTTCGGCTATATAAAAGCGGTTTTTAGGGTTCTTCGATGCATAATCTAATTGTTGATTCATTCTTGTTCATCAACGAACTGAATTCTTGGTCTTGGTCCAAGTCCTGGTAGGGTTAACATTTATATTCCTAAATTTTGCGTGTACAACACATTTACAATTAGCAAACTTTAAAACGTAACACGGAAGTATACTTCTAGTAGTAAACATTTACCTTTGCCTAGGTTAACTCACAGACTAAGATAACCGTGTTATATCTTCGTACCTTCAGATCATCGACACACTCTAGATCCTTAAAACAATCTTTTATTTCAATGCTTTTTTCGGAGGAACAACGGACGATGGTCATCGAGATCTCAACAACTGTGGACTCAGTTCACACAGTTCACGTCTCAGTTCCTAAACTGTCAATCTTCAATATGAGAGTATATCGCATAAACCTGGAGGTCAGCGTGAATGGATTTGTGGTAATAGGTCACAAATTAACTCCAGATTATTCGTAGTTCACAAAACCTTCTTCTTCTTTCTTGGCCTAACGACCTCTAAGGTCATGCCTGCCATTTTTGGCTTACTAGACTTATAGTTACCGCATAGTTAGTCATTCCTCACTATGGGGGAACGGCCCAAATGAGACTTGAACCCCGGTCCTGCCGTGTGAAGACCGGTGCCGCTGTCGCATCTACCTCCGGGTCGCCCATACTAATTGACAAAACCATGCTGGTTGAAATTTATGAAATTGCTTACAGAGGTGCTCGTAAACAAGTGGTTCAAATATTTGAAGAGAAGCACACAGTAAAGCAATGATTGGTAGCCCGATTTTGGCAACGCTTATTTATTTCATCCATAATGACGGCTTAACGCCGTATTGTCTATTTTTTGGCAACGCTTCTTGTATATAAAACTAATATTCTTCAAGACACAAGAAAGTTACCCGTGTTACAAGATTCGATAAAGATTCTTTGCTAGTACATGAACAACTGATGAGACACACTTGACAATTTCCAGAGATCTTCACATTCTGGGTTTCTTCGATTATGTTTGTAAAGATGTTACTTATCCTGTTTACTTAAAATGCTTGCACTGCTCGTTAGTTTGTCCCATCATCGAGTTTTAAAGTATAGTTTTGTTATCACCATAGTTAGATAGGATTGTTGGACTGGAAGCTTTTCAGTGTAGATTAACAAACAAAGCAATAATCTATCGTTCACCTTGGAGCAATAATCTTGCCTGCCCTAACTACCGGACAAGATGCTTCCTTTTATGGACTTGAACCATTAGGGCATTGACCAAAAAGTCTGTTCTCCTTTATAAGATTGTTTTCAGAATTAGTGACCCAATCATTTTAATGACGTTGCCTTACAATTCAATCAAATTAATTTTCTTCAAGCTATTAATTTATGAATCGTAGAAAATTTCTATATGAACAAATTACAAATATAAAAGTTAAAACATCAAATAAAAAATATAAAATAAGTTCTACTTTTTTAAAGTTTGAAGCAATTTGCTGCCAACTGTTCCCTCCATGCATCTCTTTCACTATCGCAGCAATATTTTATGAATGAAACAAAACCTAAAGGAAGCAGCTGAAAAGCCACAGGAGATCACTGAACAGGATCACGCTCCGTTCGAAGCCACGCGGTGGAATAAATGAATTAAAAATTAAGGAAGTGGTTACGGCGCAAAGTTATGAATGAACCAATCGAACCGATTGCAGTATCCTTCCCGTTTTCTTGCACTATTTATAACTTCATTCTTCAAGTCAAGTCCACCACACGACAGCTCAACCCACTGTCACTGTATGCGATACCGAAGAATAAAAAAAAAACAAACAAACTCACACAAACACACGGACCAACGAGCCTGCTCTTCAATCACTCGGAATGGCAAAGTTCGAAGCAAAGTGAAGAAAAATATACACCCAACAAACCTGAATCTTATGAATGGTCACCACAATCCCGCGTCCATTCCGGTTTCGTTCGTCCATTCATTCAAGCTCAAACCCCTTCGGAGATAATCATATTGATTCGGGATTGTGTATACGACCGTGAATGGGGCGCAAACTAGAGAAGCAGAGAACACAGAAACTACACTATGTTGCTGTTTTGTAGACTTTTGCGAAGCATCTTGAGCGACCGAAACCGGTTCATGCTTCAGCTGGTGACTATCCTTTTGCATAGAGCCCGACAGCAACAAAAAACTGGAACGCGACATGTTTGAGTGACGTTAAGAAACTAGCTGTAGGAGTGAGAGCAGGCGAAAGAAGCAAAAAAAGGACCGAGGAACACCTCGATTGTTTTGCGGGACACACTCGTGCTCGGCCCACGCAGTTTTTGGCCAGTTTTCGAGACTACTCAGCAAAGTCAAACCATAACACTAGAGCTCGGTGCCAAAATGGAGCACTTGTGTTTGGGACTCGGACGGTACAAGGGGTTACCTTTCAAACAATCGTAAATATTATAGTGTGAACACATACACACACACGAGCACGCAAGGCTAGTTCCACGTATGCACACTTCATGTGGAGATAATATCTTGAAGGGTGTTGAGTAGAGATTTGATCTGATTTAAAACCCATGTTTCTTTCGGTTTTCGATTCGGAGCGCGTTTTGAGGACTGATGACGCTGATTCTATGCCGTCCGACAGCACCGTTTACACAGTGGATGATAGGGACAACCTCTCCGTAGTGGTGTAACCTTTAATTAGATTTATTCATTCCCTTCAATCTCGGTCGCTAGTCGGGCCATACCTTGAGAAAATGGTGGTAACCTGGGGAAAGACGTTCGCGCGACCCTTCATTATGGACCCTTTCAGAGTGAGTGTGTTTATTAGAGAGAAGCACTATGCGAGCTTGATTGCTGTTGTCCGTTATAAATATTGAAAACCGCTACCAAGTGAATGTGGTGTGGTGTTGTAGAACTAGAAAAAGGAGGACATGTTTAAAGTATGTGGAAGGAATAGTTGAAGACAGTAGATTAATGTCAAAAAACATTTGAGAAGTAGTCGATTTCTTGGACATTATTCTACTACAAGAAGACCAGATGCACCTGTCCAGTGATGTGACACTGTTAGTCGTGAAATGAACTCTAGTTGTCACATTTCCATAACAAACAATGCACTCTATGCGTAGCCCTCCTTCCCAATTTCACATTGAACCATATCAAACGGTCAACGACATCGGTGTACCATGCGGAGCGAAATCACATCTAGACTATGCACCGTTTCACCGTTAAACTTAACTGTCAACAGCTAGACATGGTTTGCCTTTTTAAAACACACATACACGCAGAATTATCGAACGGAATAAGAACACAGCAACGTTCGATCTCGCCGATCCGAAGAACCGTAACCGACGAGGCACGCCAATTCGTTGCGTTGAATTCATTTTGACTTTGAAGCATGTTGCTGTGCCGTTGAATTGATTTCATTTCAAGATGCAGTTCGAGTGTCGAGAGGGTATGGTTGAAGGGTGGCCTGTATGCTATTGCCTCTACTAATGCCGAAGCGAACGGAATTTGAGAAATAGAGGATGCTGCGCTCGAATGTTGTAGACTTGTTTAATTCTATACACTTTTTGTTGTGGAGCAATTCACCATTCACCCTAATGTGGTGGGCCATTCGAGTTTGAAGTTGGGAAATACAATTACAGGGTTGTGTCTCGAGAATTATTGTACGAAAAAGAATTAAACTTTAAGATGTTGGGTCACTAACTTGACCTAATGATAAAGAATTTAAAAGAAGAATCAATAAAGTACTTCAAAAAATGCCTAAGCTTTCATGTAAAGTCTGCCAAGCCAATTATCAAATCTCTCGAAACACCCTGTGGTAGAATTTCCGTCTCAAAATTTGAAACCACCGCTCGATGCTCGGTTTCTTGCTGTGTTGTTTTCATCTCGCATTCAACAGCACCAAAACAAAGCGACACCAAGCGACCCCATGCCAGAAGATATTGGCCCGCATATAGCAAGAAGCGAGAAGCAAAAACGGGTCATCTCTTAATGACCACTTTCAGTTTGACAGACGACCGCACCGCAAAAAAGTTGTCCCTCTTCGATCGTGCTCGAGGTCTTCGGGACTGGGTTTGTTTCCCGTTTTTCTTTTATTTTTCCACACACGCCTTGTAACCCCCCCACCCCACAGCACCACCTCCAGTCCGACTAGTCCGGCCGAATTCGATCACCGATCGAGTCCGGTCAATCGGACGTGCATCGAGTTTCGGACGACTAATTGAAAAAGACTGCAATAATTCCATTAGCGCAAATCGGGACCATCGCTGCGTAAAGGGTGCCCACGAATGACGCGTGGTCACACTCGAGGAAATGAGCCATAAGCTAATTAAAGCTTCTTCTTTACGGGCTGACCCGAATAAGCATCGATTTCGGACACACATCGGTGTGTGTGCCTGTGTCTGAGTGCTGGTTTCATCCCACTTTGTTGCGCCTGGCGTTGATTACGCACTGGACGTTGGCAGCGAAGGCATTTGGCGGACACTTGTGCCAAACACGGTGCCACGTAAAACCAACTGCACTTTCGCGCTTTTGTGCCATTTTCACCTTTCAACCTGCCGGACCATGCCGGAGTCACCCCAAGTACGTGGACGTCCGTACACTTGCTGATTAATGTCGGACCTATTTAAGCCAGATTGCTGTCTCGTGTTGTTTTTCTCTTCCCGCTCCATGAATGTCCACATGAAGTAGTCCATACTTTCCGGAAAAGCCGCGAATTGGGCGAACCTCACTTGCTCTCTTTGTGTTGCCTGTCCATCCGGTCCATCTGACTGACCTCTTTATCACACGATCCGGTGTCGTCAACGTGGATGATTGTTCTTCGCCGGTGTGCCATCCCAAGCGGCGGCTTCGGTAATGAGTATAAAGATGACTCTGTTGCCTCTGTTCCATCACGCGTTATGGTTTGACATTTCTACCCAGCTAGGGTATCAACTTTTTCCGCCACGTCTTCCAATCTCCGAAATGTGGCGACTTTACACGACAACTTCGGCAACGCGTTCGAAGACATCCGAAAACTATTCTCATTTAGATAAGATTGCGCTCGGAACAGGTTAATGGTAGTGTTTCCTGACCACGGAACGGACCAAAAATCCGCTTTGCGCGATGCCGGGTGAAGCACAGGAACGAACTATGTTTAAATTACAAAAGAGCAGGATTATCAATCTTGGCTAGATGGGAGCTAGGCACTGGAACTCGGAAACCCACCCAACGGGACGGTTAAGATAGATGAAGTTTTTTGGACACGATAAGCGATTTGGAGGATCCTTTCCGTTCGGTCCGGAGCTGATGGGAATTTTGTTTTTTTTTTGGGAAGCGATCGGTAGTAAGTGCTCGCTTTCAGGCGGACGGACGCCTTTGTGACTCATGCTGACCGCAGAATGTAAATGACTCACCGAGAGTTTGCTCTTTACATGATTACACTTGTTGAACAGACGGTGCTTAGACGGCGGCTTAGATTTTATGTGGCAATAGTTTTCAACTCTAATTTGATGGCTTTTTTAAAATACTTGTTGACCAATTGCAAATAATGTCGTTACTAAGTTGGATTTATTGTGGAAAGAATTGATGGGACTAGAGGATGGTCTCGGTTGTTCTTTGGTCTAAGCTGAATTTAACTTCAATTTTATTTGGCGTCAATTCTTAATAAATAGATCTACACGTCAAGAACGATATCATGTCAATATAAGAATCCAAGACAGATCATATGATGTTTTACTAGACTTGTTGATACCACGTAGCTGGATAGTCAATCCATGCTATTAGAAGATTAAGTTCGGAGGGAACTCAATATGCAGCTCGATGTTAGCCACTGTTACACACACATCCGAAGCTCAAGATGCAAATGAACTTTATTATCAAAGTACTTTTTCACAGGCATTCAATGCTTGAAAGTGCAATGAGTAACATTTCATGAAGCCTGTGTAGCGACCTTGATTTGGCCGCAACGGTTGGAGCAGTTTGAGAAGCGGCTACTTAGAAAGCGGCTACTTTTACGGCGGCTAAACGACAGTGACAGGAGGAGCCGAATAGATAACGAGTCCCGAAGAGAACGAGAGGAGCAATTTCGGGGTGATCGATGATCGGGAGGAGATTCGTTCCTTCTCTTAGCTGGTGACGGTCTTAGTGTGCGGAAGTAGGGGATTAAGCTAATAAAAAGCTATATTAACACGAAATTCTAACATTAGTTGTTTCACCTGGTAGGTAATCTACGTATTGTAAGTCAAGCTAACATAACAAACCACGATCGATGAAGGTATTTTAAAGTAGACCGCCTATAATTGTGGGGTGATGCACATAATGTCGAAGCTCTAATGTCTTGAGGACTAACAGTTGATAACGCTCAATGGTAAGGAAGTATCTGCCAATTCGTCCTAATTTATGAAACATCCATTTATCCATTTATTTGTCCTCGAGGACAGCACACAGATGATCAGTACTCCATCAATTTGATTACTAACCCTAAAATTATGTTTGACCAGTTGATTAAGCTGCCATAATCCAAGTCCAAGCGTAAATTTTGGTTCAAATAAAACACCTTGGTCGCCTATTTGTGTTGTTTTTTAAATACAAACGCCCTGTATCTCGCACTCGTAAAGGACGACAAAAGGGACACAGCAGTTTTTGAACTCCGAAACAGCTTGCTTATTTGACGTCGTCACCATATGTCGTTTAAGTGCAAGATAAACAGAAATTGTCCCTAGATGCTGTTCACACTTCACTTGAGGTGCCGGGGCGAGAGGTATGATTTCGAACTTTCACGCGATCAAATCGGTTCCTGAAGTAGGAGTTCAGCCAAACAAGGGATGACTGAGTCAAGCACAAACTTTGGAGTTTCTACAATAGTATATCATGCGATATACTATCAAAGGTGGCTCTCAGATCGGTGTATATGCAAATGACTTGAACACCCTTTCCTTGGTGTTCACACACTCGGTGACTATACTCTAGTATCTTCTTCTTCTTTCTTGGCCTAACGACCTCTAAGGCCATGCCTGCCATGTCTGGATTACTAGACTTATTGTTACCGCATAGTTGGATAGTCAATCCTCACTATGGGGGAACGGCCCAGATGAGACTTGAACCCCGGTCCTGCCGTGTGAAGACCTACGCCGCTGTTTATAGTATAAAACAAAATAATCATGAATTCTCTTAAATGTACAGATTAAGGGTCAAGCCGTTTAGGTTTCATCAGGCGAGGGTTCTTTGTTTGCAATAATAATTCTGATGATTTCTGAGTATATTTTAACTTTTTACAACACGGTTATGGTATTATTATTATTCTAAAAAACGTATAAACTATCATATTGATTTTTGTTGAGAAGAACCACTGCTACTTCTGCTATTCTTCTTCTAATTAACGACCTAGGCTTAACGACCTGTAAAATCAGACCTGTCATCTTATGGTTTAATGGACTTTTTGATACATCGTAGTTGTATGGTCAATCCACATAAATATGAAAGTGGTTGGTCTGCTACGCAATATTGTAGTCAGCGAGATAAACATACTAAGCTATTAAACTTTTATGACAACTATCGAATTTCTGGATATATAGCCACTACAATATTCCTTTCCAAGCGATAAAGAAACTAACGAAAACAAAACGAAATAACTTATTTGAGAAAAAACTCGCTCCTTCCAGATAAGCCAGCAAGGCTACTGCTAGAAGATAATTTACATATCGCTTCACCAAAAAAGCAAAGTAAACCCCAAAACCCGCTTTCGGTGGCATTTCGCAGACTCTACCACACCAGCTTGTTTCGTGCAAAGTAGCTTCCGTGGTCGAACAAGCTAATTTGTGATCAGTAACAATACCAACCAACCACGGTCCCATTGCATTGGGCCGCCCGAAAAACCAAGGCAACCAGCCACCGTTCGACTACATTCGATAAGCAAATGTCAGCAACAGCTAAATGCTGTTAATTGTGACAGGAGTGGTTTCCCTTTTTTGCTTCTTCTGTTGCTGTCGGTCGCTCAAAAACTCGGGCGAACAAGTTGGAGATTGTATTGAGAAAATTAATTCTCCAACTTCTTGTGACACAAACGCAATCTTTGATACATTTCTGCGTGGCTGCGTCTCGCTCGTCCACAGACTTTCTTTCGATTGTGATTCGGCGACGGCGACGGCGGATGGCTGTGTGAATGCTCCCTTGCGCGCGATGCAGTAGAACGTAATGGCTGTAATTTAGTTCGGAACGCTACATACGAATTTAGTCTACGCCGAGACGCAATCACGGCAAAAGGTCCAGCAAACTCGTTCTTCGGTCTCTGCTGCCGTTCGTTCGTTTGGTGCCCGGAGACTCCGAGCTCCGAGCTACGCTTGTGGTGTTTCTGTGGTGCGACGGCGACGGCGGATGGAGTAGGCAGAAGAATACGAACGAATCCAGCAGCAACCTGATGCGGAAAAGGCCAACCCATTGAAAACTAAATTATTATGCTGCACCAGCAGCCCAGGGAACCGAAGCTCCACCGCGCACCAAAGCCACACAGCCCCAACTGTGCTCCGGTTTGGAAAACATAAGTTTTATCTTTTTATTCTGTGCCTTTCCATCGTCTTCTGGCAACGTCTGCGTCCACCGCTTTCTTGGCTGTGCCCATGGGAAGCTTCCCGCTCGGTAAGGCGAACGACTTGTGCGAAAGATAAAGAAGACGTCCGAGCTGCTACGCTTCTTTCACGCCGTACCCTCGAGGGCCGCGTGTGGCTTTCGGGTGGATCACGCGACCACTACCCACTAACGAACGAATTACACCATTCCCGGGGTTGACTCCAAACGAGGCTCGCGGTGCGGTCACCTAATTGTGTTCTATCTCTGGAACTCCACCGATCCAACCCGCCGCTAATGGCTTTTTCTACCCCCACTACTTCACTATGCTCCATGCCAGCTGTCCACCCACCAGCAGCTCGGTGGAAGATGTTGCCTCCGGTAGGCACACGCCTCTAGAACGTAGCAGTGAGCTGCGGGCGACCGCTCCCATACACCAAACACCAATTGACTGGAGCTCGAGTGTGAGCCATCCGCTGTGCGTGCGAAAGGAGGATGACGAATTCAACATTGATTGATTATTAGTGAGACGGGATGGAAGGTTAGCAGGCACGCTAGCTGGAAGGCGGCAAAGCGCTTTACTGACACACGCAACCGAATCTGGAGGTCCATCTTCCAGGGTTCGCTTGCAAGGAATCAGGTAGCTGGTCGGTACGAGATTGAGCAGGAAACAGGTTTCGTGTGATGTCGATGACGATGCCCGCTGATAGATCGGCCAAAGTTGGCCGGGTAAGGTAATTTAGCTGGCCGATTCTCCACCGAGCCCGGATGGAATGCCCTGGTTTGATCGAGTTTCTGCTGCTGCTGGTGGCAAATATTCAATCAATCAAATTCGAACAACTTTCCGATGGTCAAATTGAAGCTCGTTTCGGGCAGGTTGCGTGTCTGGCTGGTGTGCCGGTTCAGTTGCTTATGAATATTTAATATCGTTTTTAGGTGAAGAATAGCTCAATCGGTGGAAGATCAGAAGGAGTACGTTGATAAAATATTTGTGCAAGACATGCTTTTGACATTTTATTTTTAAAGGACCATTGGAAACGTTAAAACTAACAAAGGTTAATAGCATTATTAGCTTTACAAGATCTTCTTACTGAAGGTGTTTTTTTATAACAGTCATGTCAATCATACAAAAAAAAAGTTAGAACAATCGTCCTATGTAATCTTTTTAGAAGGTTCTCCAGAAGTGAACTCAATTTAGGCAGTTGATTGCATCCTAATTGACGAAACTTCATATAAAAGAAAAGATGCTGTTTAAAACAGATCTCAATTTTGTGCGACTTCAACGACCATTTATACATAAAACGATCAGTTACCAAGAAAAATTGTAAAATTTGGGACAAGACCAATCGGCACGGCGTTCACCAAAGCGCTAGGTACAAGCAGAAATTCACTATTTCTTGTGCATTAGGTTGTTTTCTCACCAACAAGCGACGACTCTCTTGCTCGATGATTTCAACATGCTAATCGTTGACTAGCGACGTTTATTTTATGTGAAAGCAATGATAATCTACCTCTCTTAGTTTTGTGGTTGTACCTGACTAGATTTTTCCTTTTGAGGTTGTGTTTAGTGTCAGGTCCATGCCTATTAGGGCCAACTACTATAGAAACTGAATTCTGGAACACATCATTACTCAAGCTCTCCGATGGCTAAAGGTAAAGCAAGAGTTAAGGAAAAGACACACGCCACTCGCAAAATCTAAGCGGTCATTCAGTTTTTTACATACACTTTCAATGATTCAGTTTTTACGATGTTTTATTGAAACAGCTCTACTTTAATTTGTACTCTTCGTATTTTTCCATGCGACTTACAAGGGTAAGCATTTTTTTATAATTCAGTATGTCGAAATAAGTTTGATCACTGCCCTGAAACCATGGAGAGATGCCAGCAACGTCAGTGACGTCCTTGACTTGATTTTACCTGAAGATAGACAATCAATCCTTAAAATTATACAACTAAGCTTTAGAATCCTCAATACTTCTTCATCTTTCATCTTTAATCTTCAAAATTTTTACATTTATTATTTAATGTTATCTTCATCATATCATCTTGTACCATTGCAACAATATTCTTGTCCTATTTAAATTCGTGTATTTTGTATATTATGTAAGTAGGTATTTTATTTATGTAAAAAATAATAATAATTTAATTTCCAGCAATGTATCTTCTATTTGATTGATGATTTTAAAATATGCTTGACCTCCCTTCCTCATTTGAATTAGCTCATCCCAATTTGTTTTGTGACTTGTGTACTTGGATGAGGTCAGAGTAGATTCGACTTTTCGTGTCTAGTGAGATTATGCCTTGAAGTTGAACTGATAGAATATGTTCCCCATATGGCATTCTTCACGATAACAATTTACTTAATTCTTAAATTAGATCAAACATGCTTCATACTGTTGCGAAATTAATTCTAGGATGAAGTATAACTTCAGATATTAGAGCAAGTGTTGGATTCTGAGAAAAGAATACGTCCACGAAATAATAAGCAGCCTTTTTTATTTTATTTATTTCATGATCTTGCACCTAATGGACTCATGATAAATACATTTTACCAATGATAAACTCTAAGTGTTGTATTCAAGAGAAGACTTTTTCAGGATTAGTTTGATGTTATCGTAGCTAGAAACATCTCCTTGTTTACGACAAACTGAAAATGTAACTACTCACGAGCCTCTTACAAGCTGAAATTTTATTTTTAGTGCTTGCCCGGTCACAGTCTTTAATTCTTTCACTAGTTTTTAGAACAAATATTATTCAACACAACCTGACTTAAGAATTCTTGAGTCTTGAGTATGGAATCAAAATAGATAGAGCATCTATTTCACATCAATAATTCATGCAAGCACATACCAGCACCTCATATAAACTTACACATCTATAAAGAGCATCATGCACATCCTAAAAATAAGTATCAAGAGATTTATTATTCCAGAATCATCTCAATCTATATATGATTATCACAATCATTTAAAAAGATTAGAAAACCAAATTTTTATCATCGCTTTTTTCAACTGTCAAGTCTCTCAAAATTCGGAGTCGCGCAAAACAGGAAGTTCCAACATCAAAACAACGAAAGGCATGCATGCTGTTTTACCACTAGCAAACGTAATCAAGATCCCGCTGATGGTATATTAGCAAAGTAAATAAACAAAAGCCACACACACATCAGCACCTGGCGTAAGTGCAGAAATGTTGTTCCCGTCCAGAAGCAAAACTATTCACGCACCGATGCGCTCCAGTTTTAATGCGCCCAACACAACCTTCTCCACCATCGCTCTATCGAGCATCGGATTTGGAGATCGTAAAATCTATCCCCAACGCTCACCCTCAGCCCCATCAGCTTCCACCCATCCTCCGCCCATGACCGCTTTACACCCATAAATACCTCGTAAAAGTCAACCGTTTTAGCCACTCTAATAACTATCCTTCCGTACCATAAACACCGGTAAATTACTACCATTTATGATTTAGTATCGTAACGGGCTTGATTTAATGGGTGGTCAAGAACAATCCGTGGGCTGCTATTTGAGGTTCATTTTCAAGATTTGTTTGTGTGCGTGTGCGTACCACTGCTATTGCCACTCCACTAGACCTGCGGATGTGCAAACCCCGGCTCAAAGATTACGGTGCCCAAAGGTAACCAAAGGTTTGCCCATGTTCGTTGATTTTGCGATTAATTTCTATTGCAGGCTTTTTCGACCAACGAGCTTAAGTGTCGCAAAATAGAATTAACCAAACTTTTGTAACCAAGGGACACCGGGGGGCGTCGAGCTTGCCTGTCCCTGTACCAGAACACAATTACTAACACACATTTGGAACTTCCGTAAGTTCTTCGGGCGGGAAGAAAAGGTGACGACCTGAAGACGAAGATGGTTCAAACTCACTAATGCTATGCGGTTACGGTTCGTTGCATTCGGCGCAGACTTAACCGGGGTGGAAAATTTCCTCCCACCTCGGCAGTTGCTTTGAGTCACCCGGCATGACCATTGTGTTTGGGTGCGTTTTTGTGTTTTTTTTCGACATAGCGTGGGAATTCCGTTCGGGTAGATTGCACACGCAGAAATTGCGTTGCCCTTCGGTCCGTTTGACTCGACATCTCGATATCGTTCTTTTTGGATACAGGGACGGGGAAAATGGACCCAAGTTCTTAGTGTTTGAAGTGTATTTTGCTATAATTTATTGAGCCTAAAAGTATGCTCAAGGTGTTATTAAATTGTACAGAAGGCTCCTAGAGAATGTTCAAGAAAGATCATCTTCTTTTTAGTAACAAAACATTTTTTAGTAAGCTTCAAGAATAATATTCCTATGTAATAAACGATAAAACTACGACAGTTAAGGCATCAATAATAATTGCCAGATAAATCAACGCTTAATTATGAACGACAAATTCTTCATTGACATTTCCACCAACCAATTCATTATCAGCTCACGTACAACGGGCCACAATGAAACGCTTTACAAGCCAACCAACCACTGTGCAATTAATGAATGAAATAGTAAAGTGACCTTGTAAGATTTACAACCAAGCACCAAGCCGGATGTATTCCAGTTTCCCATTCAACATTCTCGCCTTGACTTTACACCGGGCGCGTTTGCAGAACTTGGAAGTTTTATAATGATGATCACCGCTCGACGTTCATCTCATACTATTGCGTAGCATGTTTATTGCCGGTCGGCAGTTTCTGCAAATGAAAACCCATTCGGTACGACGGCGACTCTTGGTGATCCGATCTGACAAATGGGACCGCTTTTTCTCACCTCCACTTAAAGCTCAATAAACGCACGGTGGCGGTGCGGTTGGTGCTGGTCGTTTCTGCTTGTAATACTAATTTATCGCTGTACAAGTGCGAAACTCGACTTGTCGACGAAGGTTGGTCCGTGGCAATCAAGCTGTTCGGTGCATCCGGAATGGCCGGATGTGATAGGACATGTTGGTTTTCAGCGCAGCACAGGAAGCGCTAGTGGGCAGTTTTATTGGACTCGGTTCGAATTATCACTTCCGATCGGATTATGGTGCTAGAAATATATCAAAATTTGCAATTGTATGTCGAGTTGTGTAACGAGATAATTTATTACAATCGGGTTACCGAACCAGGCATTGCTGAGGCATTGGGCATCACATTTATGTCACTGATCAATAGCGATTAATTGTGATCCAGCGTGTGGTGTGACGAATTAAAAGTAGAACTGCAATAAATCCCAAAAGCAAACAACCACAAACAGATTACATCACATATGAAAGGATGAAAAGGATAAGGATCTAACTTATGGTTTATGGCTCTGTAAACAATCATATCCACGCTAGTGATGGGGAAAATGATCAGGATCGATTGCAGAATCGGTTCCAACTGTAATTTGCAATACTTCTAATGCTTTTTAAATGACTTCCTCCAACTTATACAAGCTTTTTCAAATGTTAGTCAGTATTTCAAATAAGAAGATGTGAAAAGTTAATATTCTTCTTCAATTCAATTGGTTTGATTAAGCCTAATGACGTTATTAAGGACTACCATTGTACAATAAATAAAGAAACAGTGATAGTAAAATGCTTCTTATTCTGATTTCTGGCTGTAGAACCTCGAAAGGACTAAGTCTGCCATTACTGGCTTTCCCTGACTTGGTTTCTACTCGAAGTTGGATAGTTAGTCCTGTAATAATCCAATATCCGGTCTCACTGTGTGAAAACTGGCACAACTGCCGCATCGGCCATCCGATTGACCTATTATAATAGTATTCACAGCCTTATAATATGTTGGTTCCGAATTGATTCCACAAACTACCGTAAAAAATGTCACCTATCTTGCATCAAAAGTAAGTCAAGACTGACAATAACATAGATGCTGAGTTACGTGCAACGGAGCTGGTATCTAACTTCTTCACTCAAAACACATATCACGACATACTCTGAGACTCTGTTCAAAACTGTGGAAATCCCCTTAAGTCCCATTCGAGAGGAAAATGTTCAGAAAAATTTTTCGGCCTAAATTTGAATCATCTGACTTCGTTCGACTTTTAACCCTGTATGTGTGGAACGCGATGTTAACTAGCAAGATTTGTGAAGTGTTGAGTGTGTTAGTGTCAGCTAACTAGAATTGCGAGGTTTCGGTGAGCTGATCATGTCATGAGAATGGCACCGAATGATGACATCAAGCCTTAAAGTTCTTTTAGGCCGTCCACATGGACAGACGCGTGCTATCCCCATGTAATGACGACTTTGATGCATCCGCTAGAACTTCCAGGATATTGGATTGACAGATGAAAGCTCTAGACAGCACTCCGTTAGAAAAAATATCTTATTAGCTTTACAGTAGCCTAAAAAAAGTATCAACCACAGGTATTCTATCCAACCCCGACAAATTATCCCTGGAGGGCTTTCCAAACAAAGTTCCTTTTATGAGACGCAACGTTAACTTGCATTATGATTAAAGCTTTGAAAATTACTTCAAATATTTTGTCTTTAAGCCTCACTCACAGCAATAGTTTCGGTACTGGTAGGGTTATCAGAAGATTTTCTCTTTTCCAATAACTATAACCATCAAACTTCCTGGACAAACGCGTGCACCCCGTCATTACTTACTATATTAAAATGTATCTTCCGTTCTGCTTTACCAGTAAATCATTCAAATGGGTCCCAGGCTTGACGTCAATACAAGCCGGTTGCTATAATTTGTCTACATGTTCAACTATTTTCGCCCTAGTAAAGAAGCAACGAGAGCCCCACTAACGCTTCCAATCGATTCTGGAGCTCGGTGTGAAATCGGTGTCGGGATTATTTCCAAAATCAGTTCCGAAATTCAATTCGACATCAATTCTGGTATCGAATCCAGAATTATCTATAAACACTGTTTTAAATATTGCGTCATGCACCATAACTTTTTGTACATTATTTTAAAAAACCTAATGTTAACCATAACATCAACCTGGTAGAGTTTTGATTTTGTTCTTCTCTATAAATCAATAAGCTTTGTTTACATCTTCAAGAAGCGAACAATCCGACACAATCATCTTCAATCAACAAATGCTTTTCCCTACTGTATGGCATCATTTAACTAAAGGTGCGAAAAACGATGCTGTCTATTCGATACTTTATTCTTTTTATGCATTGGAACGCTTTGTTCAATTAGCATACAACGTTCGGTTGTTTCACCCTTCCACAAAACGTTCAGGTCGGTAAGGATTCTTTTTGCTTTGCAAACGCTTTACCCTAACGCGATGAACAAAATGCTGTCGAAAAAGTGCAAGATATGCAAAACAATTTCTATCCTTTACACGCTTTCTCGAGAACGCGAACGGTGAGGGATGCGTCAATCGCGCCGGGACCGTTCCTACAGACCGACTGCACCAGTTTTCGTCTTAATATATCAATTTTTATTTAAATTTATTCATCACAAAATCGTGGGAACCTCAGCGATACTGCTTGGGTTTTGCTACCATTCTTCTTAGCCAGAAGTGCCAGGGCAAGACTTTACTTTGAGCTGCTAGAGGGTGCAGCAAAGTCCGTGTGGAACTAAGCGAGGCTACCGAAGACTTGTCTACCAAATGGATTCAATTTTGACAATGTGCTGTGAACCTTGATGCGACCAAAGGTGAATGAAGCTGAGACCACTGTTGGACAGACTTAATAAAAGGGCTTGTTAAGGGAAGATAGAACAAGCTAGCAGTAAGGGTGAATAGAAGCGTGGAATCATACCGAGAGTGTCCTCATTTTGATATCGTGTATTGATGTAATTTTTTGTCATTGTTACCCATGTTTGATTGTCTTGCAAGTTGGGGTTATGGTAGAAATCTCATCTGGGAATGATAAACGTTTATAGGATAGTTACAGCAGCTTTGACAAGAACTGCTGAGTGCAATAAAGAGCCAAAGTATTCGTTCTTTCTATGAAAAATACTTGTAACAGCACGTAACACCACAATAAGATAAGCAGTATAAAAGAAAAACCTTTCATTTAAACTTGCAGATGAACTTATACAACATAAAGTTATATAAGTCAAGAGTTTGTAAAGTTCTGCCATGTCGACTACTTATATTTTAAAGATATTCGAAACATAAATATAAGAATAAAGTAAGTAATATGAATCCTTACTTATATCCAGCAAATTAACTCAAACTGCTGTTTTGCAGATGAAAATATGAAAGAAACATTCGAAAGTAGTAAAAGTATAAAAATTAAAATAGAAGAGGAAAGAATTAAATTGATAAAAAGGAAAAAATAACAAAAAGATGCCGAATGAAGAAAAAAAATTGGAAAAAAATTCGTTTTCATTTCAAAAGAACATGAAGCATTAAACATTTATTCAAAATAAGAACAAATCATAATTAAAAGATCTAACAACGAATTCCCTGTCCATGGATCAAAATAGCAAGATAATGCCAGCCTCTGCTAAGTAAGCAAAAGTGTATTAAAACACTCTAGTACCATTAAATTAAATCTACTTAAACTATTTTCATGCTTGTTGCAAAAACAGTGGACTATTTCTGAGAAATTCTGCTCAACGAGATAGCTCAATTTAATTTCCCACTCTGCCGCAAACGATTAAAATGCAAAGCAAACCAGCGAAAAGCATCAGCAGCAATAGAATTATCCTCTCGCCATCGCGGCAATACCATAGCAATCTTCATCTAATCCAAGCAACACAGTTAATCCCTTCACGCGAACCCCACACACACACACAGAGCGCAGAAAACAGGAAGCCATGGTAACCTCAGCAACCGAGTGATGTGATGTCATGTGCGCGTGTGTGTTTGGGACGACTTCCGGCAAAGCAGTGCGAAAGCTTCCCGAAAGTGAAGCCTTCCAAGTGGAACAGGTTGCAGCAACAAACCCGCCCGAAACGTACAAACATTATCCGGGCTGGAACCCAAACCTGGAAGCTCCTGGGCTCGAGAGTGAAACTTGCTTGATTCGCAAACATACAAAAAAACAAAAAGCACCTAACAACAACAACAACATCCTATCATCAGCACCTCCCGCAGCCGGGGTACGGCGTAGCACAGTCCTTCAGCTCGGATGCCTGCCGGCGGCCCTGTGCAGTGTGAAGTTATGCAAAAAAAAGAAGAAGGTGTAGCCGGTGCACGAAACGCAAGAACGTAACGCTTCGCGCCACCATTTCGTACGCCCTCTCAAGTGTGACCAATTATTATTGTGAGAAAGCATGAATATTTTACAGCCCTGGCCCCCATTCTCGGCCAGACCCCGAACCTACAGAACCGCTGAAACACTTTGGCGTCAGCCGTCGGTAGCGGTGTAGCGTCTCAAGTGCGCTGTGAAGGGTTTTCGGGGTGTGCTGTTGTAGTTTTATTTTTTTGGTGTTTGTGTGTGTGTGTGTGAGATTTTTGATGATGAGACCCGGCCACGATGGATTACATCTTTATGTTTTGGGAGAGCGGTCTCTTCTTGTCCTCTTGTGTTCTGTGTTTCTTCTAATGTTTATTCCAACCATCAAATGAGTGATTTGGTGTTTCGGGGTTTTGGAGGATTTGCATCGAAACCTGCAACTTTCTCACGGCTGCCCGGGTTGAAGTGGGTTCGCTCCTTTGGCAAGGGGAGATTATTATGCGCTAGCGCTAGCCCCCCAGTCCGGAACCAGAAGCATCGCACCGATCGTGTCTGTAAGTCGCTAATGATGAGATGGCAGTGCTCATCACCCGGGCCGTACACAGTTCTGTCACTTGAAAGTAAGATCTCGAGATTCCGTTTTTGAAAAAACAGTGTAATTGAAATTGGAGAACGCACCACACGCTAATAAACTCGCTAATTGGAAACAGTCAGTGCAGATAAGAGAGCTGAAAGCAGTCGGGGACTTGTAACCCGGCTGGTGCTTGACGGATATGATCGTGGTAGTGGCTGGGTTTTTTTTGTGTATATTTTCGCCAAGCTTCACTAATAATTTGTTGCCTATTGCTGTTGTGGTGGGAATTTTGCTTGACGGCCGTGAAGTTCTGCAGCCCGCCCGGTTGGTTTCGTTCATGATTATACTCATAATCATTTTCCATAGTGGAATGGCATCATAGAGTCAAGATGGAAGTCAATGGGCATGGGAATGAAACTTTTGATAGTAAAACCATGTCTGAAGTGCTTCAATAAATGACGAGTAGAGATTATCAGTATGGTGTGCTGTGATTATGCAATATTTAATTGGAATAATTCTAGGCATGACATTGCTCGCTTTTTCCTTTCGTTCTAAGTAGATGTGAATGGTCTTTTTAATGAGAAATTCATATTCCAATGCCTCGTTCATAAGATAATCATCGAAGAAGCGTAAATCGTAAAGAAATTTGTTAGAAGAATTTTGTGTTTAACTGGAAATGAAGGCATGTTTATTATACTTTTTATTCAATGTCGATTCAGTAGCAGCTCCATTTACATTATCTATAAAGTGATATTTCGTGAATCGAGATCCTCTTCAGTACCTGTCCCTGAATATCCGGTTTCTTTTGTTGATATCTGTCCGTAAGTACGCTTCCACGTATGGGGAAATGAATCGTACAAGAAATCACACATCTGAACAGCTTCCACAAGGCCCAAAATATACGCATTTGAGAAAAAAAATTTTTACAAGTCTTTCTATAATAGGACCTCCCACGATGATAAAAACAATTGTTTTGAAGTTCCTCTATGCATTTAATTCTTGCCAAAATGTCAAAGAGCAAACATACTTCTCGTTAAAGCTGTTTAAATATTATTCTGGAGCATCAGCAACACGCATCGATCGCTAAGGGCTTTGTTCAAAAATTGTCTTTCACGAGAATCACAGCTGGCAATGCTTAAAATAAGTTAAATTACTCTGAAACAGAGACTTTGATTCACGCAATAAAACGTACATTTTACACGTTATTTACTGCTTACGCAGATGAGTGTCCCAGAGAAATTCGTGTAATTCGAATATTGCTTGACGCTTTGTAAATTCTTGGTATTAAGAGATCGAATTCGAATTAACAACTTTCATTGCGTAATAAGAAATGAAATTTTATGGTTTATTTATAAAAATATTATATTAACTCATATTCTGTCGGTATTCTACAAAACTATTTCTTTTTTTGTGTGATTATAACAATAATTTTGAATCTGTTGATACTTCTTTAGCACTACAACTTCGATAGGCTTGCTGATACTAGCTTTCTGCGAATTTGTATTAATGTAGACACTTAAACAAAAGATGCGAAAGAAGAACTGCAAGGGCTAAATGTGCTCATGGACAAGCATGAGAACGACTACATGTTTTTTGTGCACCATCCGAAGATGCAAGCTATTCAACATCAGTCATAACACTATGGACATCAGAAACGAGCAGTATCAATTGTAGTTACTCTCAATTTAAATACGCTGCCTTTTAAAAATTTTACAAATAGAGAGCCTGAGATACATGTTTTCCTCGTTAACTTATGACAATGACTTGAATTTTAAACAATCTTCAATACCTCCAGAATGAATCAAGCCATACAGCTATTACAATCGATTAGACATCAACTATAGAGATGATTTGGTTATCAAGCTGGATTCCCTGCTATATTTGTAATAGAACATGAGTTTTCTCTAAATATTGGAAAAAATTAAGATTAGTTTTTAAGTATCTGTTGTTTTGCCACTTGTCGTCTTAAAAGTAATTTTTTTCTTGTCCTGAGGTGGGTTTTGCTAATTTTCCCACTCAAAATCCAATCTCCTCTAAAGGAAATAAACTATAATAAAGTCAGCTTAGCTTAGAAACAGTTTAAGTATACTGAGGAAAGCAAACGCGCGCATTGTAAAAAAAACATCACACTTGTTACATGTATATAATTGTCACCTTCAATAAAACCAACAACAACAACTACTACTACTACTACTAAATATCGGAAATATAAGAAGGACATGCCATATGCTGGGACTTTTTTTATATGAATTACCTCAACTTCAGGACCTTAGAGTTGATGGCTAAAAACATTGCGATTTAGAACTAAACGACGTGATGTACCGTGCAGACGACTGATTGACGAAAACAGCCGAAGATTTTTAGCAAATCAATCGAAATCGTTCGCTTTCCACAGCTCTTTCCAATGTGCTAAACTTTTCCAACTAGTAAACGTTTATAGATTTTCATTTTCCCACCTTTACCATCTCCAACAAAACGGCTCTAATGAGTGTGCCATTTACCTCCCCAACTAACGTCACCCAACTGCAAATAGCTCTCGTCAGTTTTTGGGGACATTTTTGTGCACAACACCGCTGTCCAATCTCAACTACCGTGTGGCCACCGATAAGCTTCCTGTTTCGTGTCAAAATGCTAGGAAAATGAATATTTTCATCCATGTTTGATCGACCACGACCTACACCCAAACGAATGCTTAGAGAACGAACGAAAGTCGAGGCCGAAATTCACCCAGTATCGTTCGGTGAGAACAATTTTCGGTACTGGATTCAAAGCCGACAGTCATAATATTCGACGCTTAAGTACCGAGGCCAGCCAGCTTGGTGCAGGCTCTACCTTTATCGTACCGGGCCAGTGGTGCCTTGTAGCCGAGCAGGACCTTTTGCACCGCCACGATCAAACGTACACAGCGACACAGTGGCAGCTCGGACGACGAGCAACAATGTCGAAAAAGGATTAGCTCATTTCCGAAACTTTTCATCTATTTATTCTTCTCTGTTTACCCCGGCAAACACACGGCCGGCCGGCCAGCCGTCAGTGTCCCGGGGAAGCTCGGTGCCAGTGGCATGTGTAAGGATGCCGTTAGTGTCGTTAGTGACCGGTGACTGCAAGTGACTGGAAGCCGGATGTCAACGTTTATGTTGCGCCGTTTTTGTGTGTACGTGTGTGTGTGTTGCTTCGCCCTTCCTGTTCGGTTTTTTTTTTATTTTGGGGAGGCGCTCTAATGTCCAGTGCAACCGCCACGACCTTAACAACCGTCTGCGAACCGTTCGGTAACACCTTTTTCTTGTCACAACGAGAAGGTAGCCGTCGGTGGCGTTTGGCTAAAAGGTTCAACAATTGTTGTGGGCCCCTCTTTGTTCGAGGGGATGTGCACCATGCTGAGCCAGCCGGGATGGTGAATCTGTTGGCTTTGGTGGATGACGAACAATTTGCGGTCTTCCGCCCTGTTGACATAGAGATTGCTAAGCAAATAGAGCAACTTCAGTCCCATTAATGAATGTTTTAACGATTTTCAAAGTTGCAAACATTACCATCCGTGAGAGGGGAAATGGATCCTTGATTCGATTGTACCTCGTGTGTTTCTGCAACTCGATGTTACATTCAAAAAAGTCTTTAAAACAAAATTATTACTTTAAGTTACTTAACACTTAACCGCTAACACAAGGCAGTCAAACGCTTGAAGAAGTCGTCGGGTTCTCATCCGCTCTACGCACTAAATCCGACATGCTTGGTCGCTTTTAAATAGGGCTTACAGCTTACGAAAGTTGCAAGTAAGCTTAAACTACAACCGGAAGTAGAATCGGCCAAGAACAATGGACAAGTTCCCAGGGCTCTTCCAATGGCTTTTCTAGTCTCGGGAAGCAGAATGGCAAACGAAAGGTAACCATGTAACCTTACACTTAA
>KZ062016.1:89446-102166 GCA_002091835.1 Anopheles maculatus
CTTTTGCTCTTGCCACTACAGCAAACCAACCCAATACAGAACCATGCATTGTTACACCCAAAATTACCGTATGTAACGCATCAGCCAACAGACAGGAAGTAAAATTATACACACCGACATTAGCCTAAGAAAGCAAAACTCTTATTATGCTGCTCACTTGCCTGTAAGCGAAGCATGCGATTCGCAACCGGGCCCCAACAATTAGTCACAGAAATTTCTCTTATCAGACAAATAAATCACTCGACCGGCTTGACAGGGACAGGGACTGTTTGCCGGGCTTGTGGTGGATGGGTTATGTGTGTGTGTGTACGGGAGCATGACAGGATTATTGGTGTTCTAGAGCCGTGTGCATGTTCGTGAGCGTGAAGTGAAGTTGTGCTTTAATGTCACGCAACTCCCGAAACACGAGTAGTTTGAACAGAGGAAGAATATAAAAACGGTCAGCGACACAGTGGCAGCTCGGACGACGAGCAACAATGTCGAAAAAGGATTAGCTCATTTCCGAAACTTTTCATCTATTTATTCTTCTCTGTTTACCCCGGCAAACACACGGCCGGCCGGCCAGCCGTCAGTGTCCCGGGGAAGCTCGGTGCCAGTGGCATGTGTAAGGATGCCGTTAGTGTCGTTAGTGACCGGTGACTGCAAGTGACTGGAAGCCGGATGTCAACGTTTATGTTGCGCCGTTTTTGTGTGTACGTGTGTGTGTGTTGCTTCGCCCTTCCTGTTCGGTTTTTTTTTTATTTTGGGGAGGCGCTCTAATGTCCAGTGCAACCGCCACGACCTTAACAACCGTCTGCGAACCGTTCGGTAACACCTTTTTCTTGTCACAACGAGAAGGTAGCCGTCGGTGGCGTTTGGCTAAAAGGTTCAACAATTGTTGTGGGCCCCTCTTTGTTCGAGGGGATGTGCACCATGCTGAGCCAGCCGGGATGGTGAATCTGTTGGCTTTGGTGGATGACGAACAATTTGCGGTCTTCCGCCCTGTTGACATAGAGATTGCTAAGCAAATAGAGCAACTTCAGTCCCATTAATGAATGTTTTAACGATTTTCAAAGTTGCAAACATTACCATCCGTGAGAGGGGAAATGGATCCTTGATTCGATTGTACCTCGTGTGTTTCTGCAACTCGATGTTACATTCAAAAAAGTCTTTAAAACAAAATTATTACTTTAAGTTACTTAACACTTAACCGCTAACACAAGGCAGTCAAACGCTTGAAGAAGTCGTCGGGTTCTCATCCGCTCTACGCACTAAATCCGACATGCTTGGTCGCTTTTAAATAGGGCTTACAGCTTACGAAAGTTGCAAGTAAGCTTAAACTACAACCGGAAGTAGAATCGGCCAAGAACAATGGACAAGTTCCCAGGGCTCTTCCAATGGCTTTTCTAGTCTCGGGAAGCAGAATGGCAAACGAAAGGTAACCATGTAACCTTACACTTAATACCACCGCAAATGCGTCACTGAGAATAAAGAGAGACGGCCAAACGCATCTACATTTGTTGGGCAATCTAGACACTTGGAAGTCAGAATCGCTTCGCAGTGTCTTAGAAAGAGAACTCCATTGACAGATAGTAATGAGCCAATGGTAAAGATGAAGTTGTTTAATGCTTTCATCGTGTTTTACTCTCTGTAATGGTTTGTGATTTCCGTAGTAACATTACATTAAACTTCAAGGTTCCTTAGGAATAAGAATTTCAACAATTCTTAGATTACATTGCTGTTACCTATCACATGTTTTTCATTTATAGACATACAACCTTTTGCTCTTGCCACTACAGCAAACCAACCCAATACAGAACCATCCTTTGTTACACCCAAAATTACCGCATGTAACGCATCAGCCAACAGACAGGAAGTAAAATTATACACACCGACATTAGCCTAAGAAAGCAAAACTCTTATTATGCTGCTCACTTGCCTGTAAGCGAAGCATGCGATTCGCAACCGGGCCCCAACAATTAGTCACAGAAATTTCTCTTATCAGACAAATAAATCACTCGACCGGCTTGACAGGGACAGGGACTGTTTGCCGGGCTTGTGGTGGATGGGTTATGTGTGTGTGTGTACGGGAGCATGACAGGATTATTGGTGTTCTAGAGCCGTGTGCATGTTCGTGAGCGTGAAGTGAAGTTGTGCTTTAATGTCACGCAACTCCCGAAACACGAGTAGTTTGAACAGAGGAAGAATAAAAAAACGGTCAAACGTGTTAAGGAAAACAATTATCCACAAAAATTTCTTGAGAGTTTTGTTTGGTGCATGTGTGTTCTGTTGTTCTAATTAAAAAAAAATCGGAGAAATATACTCTTAATTAAAGAAAATGTTTGTCAATAAAATAAAAACTGTATCAACAAAGCACAACGCATGGCAATTTCTTTGACGAGTTACAATAGACTGCCCATGACAATCAAAACGAATTAAATACATCTGGTACATCATAGCTCAAAGAATCGGTAAGTCTACCAGAATGCTTAGTTGTTATCGAATTGAATCCTAAATCTGAGAATCCACGTTTTAATCCATTCACGAACAATACATATCTGCTTTGCTACTTAAATTTATCATTTTCCTATGTCACACAATAATCCTAGATCGTGATTTTAAAGACAACTCAAATCCCCGTATTTGAAAGCTTTTGTTTTGTTTTTCGTTTAAAAACATTTTTTATCAAATCAATTACAAACATTTTTCGATAACAGAACGCACATTGAAACAGCGCGTTAGTACGCAGTGACTTCAACATCGTTGACACCCATTAACGTAATCAAAAAATACCTTCACTGGGCCAGGTTTTTGGAAGCAACAAAGCGATTTTTACGGAATTTATCGATGATTGAGTTTCAGTTCCGCTCCCCAAAAATCATCCTGCGTACGTTGCCTCACCACCAACCATCTGACTGATGATGTCAGGTTGCGAAGCTTTTAAGATAATAGGTTTCACTGAAACGCCTAACAAAACTTTGACTCCACCCGCAGCGAACGGTCAAAATTAATTGCTTTCGAAGCGTATGAAGAGTATGGAACCGTGAGCACGTGCGTGTGTGTGTGTGTGGCTAGTGTACCAGGAGAGTGGTTTTTCACGCTTGCTAACTGTTGACAATTTTTAACTGGACAGCATGATCTGAACAAAAAAAAGAACCTCGCAACTTAGCTCGACGCTGGCTATTCTCCTTCCTGTTGATAGTATTGCGTAAAATGCTCCAGGAAAATGGGGAAAATGCCACAATGCGACGTCCTTTCAAATTTTTGAATCGATAACAGGAGGCGCACCGCTATCGGGCGACCAATATTGAACAGGACGTAGCAATGCTTGGGTTTTTGTGAAGCGGAGAGAAGAGATTGCATAGATTGTTGAGCTAATAGTCGACCACTGTTTCTGTGTTGATTGCTTTTAGTCTTTTCTATTGTTTAAGTTTTCTTTTAATAGTGAGGTTATAAACGGAGTTGAGATTATTAAGAGTATTTCACAACTATTTTAAGGTACAAGGATTATTATTATGCTGTATGACACCTACAGAATCTTTTGTGCTGGATCAGATTTTATTTATCATTTTGAAGCATATTTAAGGAATGACCTCCTATTACTAAACTCTCTTAGCGCACACTTTCAATTTCGTAATAGATGCTTAGCTGCAAGGAGGATTCAGTCCAACAAATTCATCTTTTTTAATCGATGCATCGTTTGTGTGTTTCCACTAAACAGCTCAGCTAGATCTGGGTTCATTTTTCTTCTCTACTCCCTGAACCCACACACGACCCAGGATAACCCTTGGCGTCTTCTGTCAGCATAGTTCAGGACTCGGATCTGGATAGAATCGCCGGACATATCAAGATGCTATATTTCTTGTATTGCCATATTTGTAGGAGTTTTCTAGACCGCTGGAGTTTTTGGAACCCAAAATAGACATGAATTCCTTCATCAATGCGCCTGCGGAATTCGTTGCTTACGTTGTTGCCCTAAGTTACGATCATATCGATATATCAGAACTCTTCTACCACCTCAAGATCGTCATCTTCTACTGATACTCTGCTTCCCATTCGGGCTCTATCATGGTCAAAGCCTCATACGAGCAACATTGTTAATTTCTTTGTTATTTGTTATTTGTTTATTTGAATTCAATGGGCCTTATCTGGCCCCTTTGAAGCATACATACATAGCATACAAGTTTACAAACATTTATCACATTACGAGCAACACAGAAGAACATAAGTTAACATGAAATTGGTGGCAACAGACGAATACTATTTGCAAATAAACTCCGAGACATCTCGGGTTCGTAGTGGTTGCACACCGCGTTAAACTCGCGGCACATAATAAGAAACGGATCAGAGGAGCCAAAACGGCTACGGCGTTCCTCTACGTCAAGCAGTGGTCTAGCACGAATCGATCTCGCGGGGACGTATAGATTTAGTCCCGAGAGTAGTGTCGGCGAGTCGATTCGATAGTCGAGGAGTCCAGCAATAAATAATCTCCGCGCGTTACAGCTCCGTTGTTTCAGCGACTCAAGACCTAGTAACGCGCATCGTCCGTTGTAGTCCACTTGGACGTTCCAGTTGCGCAAAACGATCCGCGTAAATTTGCGCTGGATTGATTCCAGACGCGCCAGGAAATGTGCCGTTGTGGGCCACCACACCACAGAACCGTATTCCACCGCAGAGCGTACCAAGGAGCAGTAGAGCATCTTGACTGTGATCGGGTCATGGATGTCGCGCGCAAGTTTTTTCAGCAGCCCAATTAACTGGTTGCCCTTTGCTGCAACATGCTCAAGCTCTCAATTGGCGAATTGCTGGTTAGTCAGACTAGGTTGCACCAATCGGAAGAAATGGAAATCATAAGGTGCAATGTTAAGGATATATTTTAAGCCAAAAAGACGGACTCTCCTGTTGTGAACAACCATTGCTCTAGAAGGTGTCATGCGAATCAAGGACTTCAATATGCCGGACATGATTTTCACCCAGCCTGTCCAATTTCAGGGTATGCGAGGCGTACACCTGACTGAAACGGGATAGAATTCGTATTTGAACTAAGACAATGTGCCTTCTTCGTGGTGGCTCTAATTACGATATAGCCCGCCTTAGAAGCAGCGTATCAGTTGACGGTTACAATCTCGCAGCGGTAGAAGAATTTTGCTGCCTCGGTAAGATAGTAACTTTGGAGAACAATGTAAGTATGTAGTGAAATCCATAGAAGCATTGTTCAGGATAATCGTGACTAAGCTCCACAAATTCCTGCGATCCAAAAGATTCCAGAAACGTCCGGTTGTACTTTACAGGCACGAGGCTTCTGATGGAGGACGCTATTTTTGAGTGGCAGGTGACCAAAGTCGTAAGGATACGACACATTGGGACACATTATGAGTATGCCGGACTCATTTGAACTTGTCGGCTGAATCAGGTTGAATAGAATCTGTCGGAAACTGGAAACAGCCGCAGTTTTGGGGTTGGATCTCGTTTCTTATTACGAGTATTGATAACTTGGCCATGTCAACAGTACGGGCGTTAGACGCATCCGATTTGTCGCCCTTTTTATGGATGGGAACTAACCACGAGGCTTTCCAGCAGGCCGGAAAAACACCCAACCGCAGCGATTCCCTGAAGATAGCGACCAGGGTGGGGACGACAGCTGAAGCGCAGCGCTTCAGTATAGATGGCGGTAGTCCGTCAGGCCCAGGTGCGAAGGAGGGTTTGAGCCGATCAATCGCCTTCGTAACCGACGAAGCGTCTATAGATGGGAGGCTGGGAGACATGGCATCCGTCGGCACATTGCACAGAGCTTGTGTCACCTGTCCCTGAATCGTGACATCATGATGAAAAGTGGCAGCAAATCGCGCGGCGAAGATGTCACACACTTCTGCTGGCCTGTCACCGCTGTGCCCACTGAAGCTGGTACAGCTAGGTAAATTACGACACTATCTTTTAGCGTTGATGAAGCCCCAAAGTGCGCGAGGATTACGGCGTGAACGTGATTCAAGGCGCCGCACATACGACAGGTAGCGAGTCCTGTTGTAACGCCGATAAAGCATATGCGTTGTGTTGTAGTTGCGCTGCGATGTGCTATTCTTTCGTTGCCGGTATGCGCGAAAAGCGGCTGCCTTAGCTGCTTTCAGTCTACGAAGGGTTCGGTCGCTCCAGGGAGGTCCGCGAACACTTCGCTTAAGCGGGGTACACTCAGTAAGCGCGTTGGACACCAAGGCTGTGAAGGCATCGACAGCAAGATCGAATGACCCGTAGTTTGTAAATTCGAAGTTGGCTACAAACGACGAAATCATAGCTACTAGTCTGATCGTATCTGTCCGCGCGTAGTCAAGACATGGTGTTGGCGCCGGAACAGACCGAACCACATGCGGCGCTGAGAGTACCACCTCGAGGGCGGGGTGATAATGGTCCGCGGCAATTAGTGGCGTACTGCTAGATACTGGCGGCGAGCAGGCGGATGCAGCAACACTGTTTGCAAGCACGAGATCTAAAACCCTACCGTAGCTGTTGTAGCAGCAGTTCAGCTGGAAAAGTCCATTGCGGTGCATCCCGTCAGCAAACTGGGCAGAAAGCGCGGAGGGGGTACGCGGTTCATAATACGTGAACGGTAGGTTCGGGTCAGGATGCGCAGCCGACCAGGAGATAGCCGGTTGGTTGAAATCCCCAAGCACAAGGATGCTGTCACCAGGGCGAGTATCCGAGCTAAGGGAGCTGATGCAACTTTCGATCTCCCGTATTGTTGAGCAGATATTCTTCCCACGATGTCGATGTCATAGTGAATGTGACGCCACCTGTGTGTGACATACAGAAACCTTTCCACCCATCTAACAACTCGAAGCAACTGTTCCTGGTCTTAACCCTCTCACATCAGTCTATTCGGAATGGAAGGTATAGGTGTAGGTTAAGACTGGTTAGGAGATAGTGTCCACTCGTCAGGTAGTTCTTCCTGATCTCAAATCCTTACAATCAACCTATGCATGATAACAATTCAGCTACTAGCTAACTTTTTACGTTTCAGTTGTCTGATAGCACTGACTTCATTTAAGATTAGCATTTAAGTCGTCGACGTGACAGTTGTTAAAGTGATGCACCTCCACCTGTGGATCACCTCTCACTCGTCCGACAGGATATCTTTCTCTGCGTGCTGCTTGCAACATCCTGTAGAGCTAGCGAGCTTCCCTCGTCTGAGATAGCGGCTGCATCAGATGATCTTTCGACTCTTTGAGATTCGTGAACGCTTTGCGCTCTTTACAGAAAGTCCTAGCATACCATTTAGCTACTGTTTCAAATGTTTTATGTTCAATGAACAACATATTTTCTTATTTTCCAAAATCGGGCAAATAATTATTCAACAATACATAACACATGGCCCTGCCTAATTGAAAATGAACAAACACTAAACACAAACAAACCCGGAAACCCTTTTCCTGCGGCAGATTTATTATAACCAACCCAACTAATTACGAGACTAAAACTGACTAATCATGAACCACGAATGTTCTAAAGTAAAACAAAAACCAAAATTGGTATCCTTGACAACCTTGGTAGAAAAAAAAAACCAGAATGCAGAATAAAATAAAGCTGGGTAGTACATTTTCCTAGTGCCGTACACAAAACCCGAATTAAATAATCGCATGCAAGCAGAACATAAGCCGAACGGACGAAACCACCACCTCGCGTTTCATGTTTATTAATTATGCAAATTGTGTCCGTTGTTGAAAATTGATTTTAATCATTATTGCTCCGGATTGTGTTTTGCGTATTAAAAGGCGACACTTAAACCCACTTTGAGCACGTACTGTTTGCCTACTTGTTTGAGGTTTGAATATTGTGACGTAATTTCTGTTGCATGGTTTTGTTTTTGGAGCCGAATGTTTGCTCTACTTTTGAAAAGTATTTTATTTACACTATAGTTTCAGGCATATAGCATTAATTGTTTGTTTCGTTCGACACTGATTTGACAGTCGCAACGTGCACAACAATCCATCAATTAGCACTTCATCGTTGTCACGGAATGGGAAAAGATTTGTGACCGAAAGCTATATGTGGAAGGTTCAGGGTCTGCGCTCTGCCAATACATCGACCAAGAAAAAAAAAAGGAAAATCAGGAAACTCCTTCCCGGGTCATCATCCTTCAATTCGCCACACCGCAACAAAACACAATCCACTCGAACCGTGACCGAGAATGAAACAATCAATCCTCCGGAGCGGTTGAATCCATTGGCCATTTGAAAAACGCTCGTCTCAGCCGCTTTTGTGGGGCATTATCCTTTGGAGGAAGACTTTTATTTTGAACACCATGCTCGTCCCGTTTGTTTTTCTTTGTTGCTCTCTCCGCTGTCTTCTGTTGGCAAATCTGAATCCCATTGAAGGATTTCCCCGACCGAAACATGAAAAGCAATTAAACTCCATTTGGAAAACGCAGTCACAGTTTCCATCGGTTTGCCCGGTTTCCGGGGTTGATAGCTTTCGACAGGCACGACAGGCGACGAGTTCCCGGACAGTTTATGGCGTGGTGCGCACCATACACCGGAGGACACCGACACGGAGAAAGGAAAATCAATTCCGCAAGATATCGCAATCAAACCGGCGCATCGCACTATCTTAAGCCACGGCGATAGTCGTGATAGATTGCGATTTAAAATTGAAAAGCTTCGATGCGCTTGTTTGTGCTGAGCTCGAACAGGGACGCCGAAACCGACAGAGGAATACGGTTGGAAGCCGAAATGTTTCATGTTCCAGCCACGATGCAACAGTCGCTGATTCGAGCAGTTTTGCTGCGCAGCACCTTTTTCCAGCATGCACCTCGGTTCAGCTATACCTGGAGATCACCACAGCAGACATATTCCCAGATCGACCACGTTCTCATCGATGGAAGGCACTTCTCGGATATTATCGACGTACGGACTTACAGAGGAGCAAACGTCGACTCAGACCATTTCCTGGTTATGGTTAAGCTACGCCAGAAACTCTGCGTAGCCAATACACTGCGCTATCAGCCCGCCCCAAGGCTCAACACGGATCGGCTGAGGCAAGCTGATGTGGCGAGGGACTACGCGTTCGCGCTTGGGGAAGCGTTGCCGGAGGACACCACTACCGAGGCGATGTCCCTCAGTGACCACTGGCGTACGGTGGAACAAGCCATCAGCACCACAGCCGAACAAACCATTGGCCGCGTAGCACGTAACCAGAGGAAGGAATGGTTTGATGACGAGTGCAGACGAGCACTATCCGAGAAGAATGCAGCGCGATCCCGAATGCTCCAGCGCGAAACCCGACAGAACGTGGAGAACTACACACGACTGAGAAGGCAGCAGACGCGACTCTTCCAGGACAAGAAGCGCAGCTTCGAGGAGTCGGACGAGCAGCTGATGCAGCAGCTATCTCAGTCGGGGGAAACTCGTAAGTTCTACTGGATGCTGAATGCGGCACGAAGCGGTTTTACTCTCATGATCGCCATGTGCCGCAACGCGGAGGGAGATATCCTGTCGGACGAGCGAGAGGTGATCGATAGGTGGAAGTGCTACTTCAACAGACACCTGAACGGAGCGGATACAGGAGAGAACGGACCAGGCGCAGAAAGCAGAGGAGAGCAACACTACAACAGCCAGCATGATAATGACGAAGTGCCCCCGCCATCCTTGGATGAAGTCATCAGTGCTATCAGACAGCTGAAATGCAACAAATCAGCTGGCAGTGATGGGCTGGTGGCTGAACTATTCAAGATGGGCCCGGAGAGGCTTGCCGCGATTATGCATCGGCTGATTGTTAGGATATGGGACCAGGAAGAACTACCGGACGACTGGAAACTGGGTGTTATTCACCCAGTGTACAAAAAGGGCGACAGACTGGACTGTGCTAACTTCCGAGCCATCACAGTCTTGAATGCTGCCTACAAGATCCTGTCCCGAATACTCTTCTGCAGACTTGCGCCCCTTGCTACAGATTTCGTCGGGAGCTACCAAGCTGGATTTGTTGGAGGGAAATCCACTACCGACCAAATCTTCACTCTACGGCAGATCCTCCAGAAGTGCCGGGAGCACCAGATCCCCACGCACCACCTGTTCATCGACTTTAAGGCAGCCTACGACACCATAGATCGTACCGAGCTATGGAACATCATGCGGCAGTACGGTTTCCCTGCGAAACTGGTACGGCTGTTGAGGGCTACAATGGACGGTGTGCAGTGCAAGGTGAGAGTGTCGAACATGCTGTCGGATTCGTTCGAATCTCACAGGGGACTGAGGCAAGGGGACGGACTCTCCTGTTTTCTGTTCAACATCGCTCTGGAAGGTGTCATGCGAAGCGCGGGCTTCGATATCCGGGGCACGATTTTCACCCGGTCTCTCCAATTCCTTGGCTTCGCGGATGACATCGACATCATCGGGCGAACATCTGCGGCGGTGTACGTAGCGTACACCCGACTGAAACGCGAGGCCGATAGGATTGGATTGAGGATCAATGCGACGAAGACAAAGTACCTGCTTGCCGGAGGCTCTGACCGTGATAGAGCACGACTCGGAAGCAGAGTATTAGTTGACGGCGACGATCTCGAGGTAGTAGAGGAGTTCTGCTACCTTGGCACGATCGTAACTTCGCATAACAACTTAAGCAGCGAAATCCGAAGGCGCATTGTTCAGGGGAATCGTGCCTACTACGGACTCCACAAACTCCTGAGCTCCAGAAGACTCCAACAACGCACGAAATGCGCCATATATTGCACACTGATACGGCCGGTGGTCCTCTACGGGCACGAGTCCTGGACTATGCTGGCGGAGGACGCCAATGCACTCGCCATTTTCGAACGGCGGGTGCTGCGGACTATCTTTGGCGGTGTGTGCGAGCAGGGCGGGTGGGGAAGGAGAATGAACCACGAGCTAGCTGAGCTGTTTGACGATGCAGACATCCTGACGGTTGTCAAAGCCGGAAGGATACGCTGGTTGGGCCACGTGATGAGGATGCCGGACTCATGCCCTGCCAGAAAAGTGCTCGTCAGCGACCCGTTCGGCACGAGGCGTAGAGGAGCCCAGCGAGCTCGTTGGCTGGATCAAGTGGAGTCTAATCTGAGGGATATCGGATGCAGCCGGGGATGGAGGAGTGCAGCCATGGATCGAGTTTCCTGGAAACGGATTGGACACCAGGCCATGTCTATTAGACGTGCTCCCTAGGAGCAGGACACAAAAGAAGAAGAGAAGAAGTCTGATCGTATCTGTCCGCGCGTAGTCAAGACATGGTGTTGGCGCCGGAACAGACCGAACCACATGCGGCGCTGAGAGTACCACCTCGAGGGCGGGGTGATTGATTCGCGCATTGATTCTCAATCCTTTCGTACAGGCCTCCCGTAGCGGTCGGATGTACGCATAGCACACCGTCGCAGATATTCTTCCCACGATGTCGATGTCATAGTGAATGTGACGCCACCTGTGTGTGACATACAGAAACCTTTCCACCCATCTAACAACTCGAAGCAACTGTTCCTGGTCTTAACCCTCTCACATCAGTCTATTCGGAATGGAAGGTATAGGTGTAGGTTAAGACTGGTTAGGAGATAGTGTCCACTCGTCAGGTAGTTCTTCCTGATCTCAAATCCTTACAATCAACCTATGCATGATAACAATTCAGCTACCAGCTAACTTTTTACGTTTCAGTTGTCTGATAGCACTGACTTCATTTAAGATTAGCATTTAAGTCGTCGACGTGACAGTTGTTAAAGTGATGCACCTCCACCTGTGGATCACCTCTCACTCGTCCGACAGGATATCTTTCTCTGCGTTCTGCTTGCAACATCCTGTAGAACTAGCGAGCTTCCCTCGTCTGAGATAGCGGCTGCATCAGATGATCTTTCGACTCTTTGAGATTCGTGAACGCGCTGCGCTCTTTACAGAAAGTCCTAGCATACCATTTAGCTACTGATTCAAATGTTTTATGTTCAATGAACAACATATTTTCTTATTTTCCAAAATCGGGCAAATAATTATTCAACAATACATAACACATGGCCCTGCCTAATTGAAAATGAACGAAGACTAAACACAAACAAACCCGGAAACCCTTTTCCTGCGGCAGATTTATTATAATCAACCCAACTAATTACGAGACTAAAACTGGCTAATCATGAACCACGAATGTTCTAAAGTAAAACAAAAACCAAAATTGGTATCCTTGACAACCTTGGTAGAAAAAAAAAACCAGAATGCAGAATAAAATAAAGCTGGGTAGTACATTTTCCTAGTGCCGTACACAAAACCCGAATTAAATAATCGCATGCAAGCAGAACATAAGCCGAACGGACGAAACCACCACCTCGCGTTTCATGTTTATTAATTATGCAAATTGTGTCCGTTGTTGAAAATTGATTTTAATCATTATTGCTCCGGATTGTGTTTTGCGTATTAAAAGGCGACACTTAAACCCACTTTGAGCACGTACTGTTTGCCTACTTGTTTGAGGTTTGAATATTGTGACGTAATTTCTGTTGCATGGTTTTGTTTTTGGAGCCGAATGTTTGCTCTACTTTTGAAAAGTATTTTATTTACACTATAGTTTCAGGCATATAGCATTAATTGTTTGTTTCGTTCGACACTGATTTGACAGTCGCAACGTGCACAACAATCCATCAATTAGCACTTCATCGTTGTCACGGAATGGGAAAAGATTTGTGACCGAAAGCTATATGTGGAAGGTTCAGGGTCTGCGCTCAGCCAATACATCGACCAAGAAAAAAAAAGGAAAATCTGGAAACTCTTT
>KZ062016.1:102363-193948 GCA_002091835.1 Anopheles maculatus
CGGTTTGCCCGGTTTCCGGGGTTGATAGCTTTCGACAGGCACGACAGGCGACGAGTTCCCGGACAGTTTATGGCGTGGTGCGCACCATGCAACGGCGGCCACCGACACGGAGAAAGGAAAATCAATTCCGCAAGATATCGCAATCAAACCGGCGCATCGCACTATCTTAAGCCACGGCGATAGTCGTGATAGATTGCGATTTAAAATTGAAAAGCTTCGATGCGCTTGTTTGTGCTGAGCTCGAACAGGGACGCCGAAACCGACAGATGAATACGGTTGGAAGCCGAAATGTTTCATGTTCCAGCCACGATGCAACAGTCGCTGATTCGAGCAGTTTTGCTGGTGCTGCTGCTGCTGATGTCGACATAACTGGGACTGGATGGGGGACTGGGGGGGAGGGACGTTTTGGACGCGGCGAAGAATGGTTTGAATTAAAAACGGATTCATCAATTCTGCTCACGTCAAATCGAATGATATTATCGGGTGGCGCGGTTTACCCGCCAAAGGACACTTGACTTCGGAGCCCGGCCGAGTGAAAGCGACGCGCCAGCCGACGCCCTGCGCTTGGCACATAATTGCATTGTCTTTGTGTTGCTGGGGAGGTAGGAAGCACGGGTGACAGCTTGTGTGTGTGTTGGTGAAAAAGGAAGACTATGGTGCAATCATAGATCAATGGTTTGGCGATATGCTGCCGGCTGTTATAAATCGAGAACTGATTGATATACGTGCCGTGCTGCACTGTTGGTTGGTCTCGTCTGCTAAGTGGAACTAATCAAATGGAGGGAGTAGAAAAATTTGAAAGCTTCTAAGTGGCAAAGGAGTCCAACCACCAAATTGAAGTCCTATTTTAAAAAGAGGTTTAACTTCTGCAGGTTTCACTTTCTACAGTCTTAACATTTGTTTATACGAAAGATGTCCGTAAACTGATCCAAGCCAAAGCAAACCAAAGCCAAAAATGTCAATTTTTAAGATCTGTAGTTTGCATCGATCACAAAATACTAGGTATTGCATCTGAACTCAGTTTGAGCAATGCAAATAATTTTAAAATAATAGTCAAAAATGAAGAATAGAAACTACACCATTACTTGTTGCACTCTTGTAATCAAAAACACTTTCATATAGAAGCATTTAGTTTTAGCATAGTTTGAAGATACTCTTGTGGCAAGAAGTCTTCAGACATTCTTGTAGTTTGCTAAGGTGCTTGACAACACAAAATTTTACTTTTTACCACAATTTTCGAGGATTGTTTCAACGAAATATTTCTCCTAAATTGGTGAGTAAAGCATTTTTGTACTTACTAATTTCTACTACCATAATTTTTTAATAATACAAATTTGTCCACTCAAAACGTATATCGTGACGGTAGAACTGTGAAGAATCTTTATAGTCCCAGTACTCACAAACGCCTCTGAGACAAGGACTCTGAGCAAAACTGACGAAATCCTACTAGCCGCGTTCGTGAGGGGATGTTCGTAGGGATTATTTGATGGAGTGTTGGCGTTTATGCATTCACCAGAATATCTTGGATATTATATTATTCCTTGATTTAACCCTGGAGTCGATGGCACTAGACTTTGGAGCAAGCCACCTGATTATGGTACCAGATAAGTAAATAAATATGTGTTGAGTTTGTGAATGATGTTCTACAGTGTAGAATTACCTAATACACTCACGGAGTCGACGTGTGTAGACAACAACAAGCATCGAGTAGTTAACTTTAACCCGGTACAGTTGAAACCCGAGAATTCTGAGAATAATACAAGGGGATTACTGAGTTCTTCTGAGTTTTTATTATGAGTTGGTCATTTTCCTATCTGCCGCGGAATTAACTATAAAAGGCGTCACCTGTTACGCTCTCCTAAGAGGAACGTTGGACGAAGAATAAGTCGAATCAGTAACAGATACAGTTTAAGCTGCAGCGGATGCCAATCTCAAGGTTGTCTTGCGAAGGAAGAGGAGTACAGAACAGTTAATAAAAAAAATGAACTAAATTTCTTGTGAATATGTGGCCAAACTTTTCGATGAGCAGTGTCGGCAGTGTCGGTACCGACTCCAGCATTGTAGAAATCTTACCGCTGTCTTTAAGCTTGGAAAAGCGTTTAATATCCTGATAAATCAAGACTGAAACTTACTTAGGATAGCTGACTTAAACTGCAACTTACTTTGACAACGTAAATCTTAATCAATCAGGTAGAGCACAGGTTGTTCCTGATTTAGATTAAGGATAAATTTTTTTCTTTTTTTCTCTCAATGAGAAATTCTTTGAGTTTTTTCCAACATTTTTTGAAGTTCTTCATAAAAGTAACGTAATGAAATTTTGTTTAGAGTCATTTAGGCATTGGTGACAATACGGCCTACGGCCGTCATACTACAAATTAAATAAAAAATAAAAAATTTAGGCATTGGCCATTTAAAGCTTTTTATTCTGATACAAAAATAATTTTCTTTGTGTTTGGTAATCTTCTTGACTATTTTACATTTTTTGCTAAGACTGAAATAGCGAGGTATGTGCAATGATTAAAACATTATTTAATTTAAAGTCACTTATCACACCCCTCCTCATGTTTCGCTTCAATAAAACTTTACGTAATACTCAAGTATAAAAACAAAACACCACATAAATTACGGGAAACATGAAACACCATGTAATAGCACACAATAATGCTGTAGTAAAACATGTAATTTTTCAATACAATTGTACAGCTTTGAATGCAAAAGTAAGTGTAAAAGCGATAAAAACAAAGCAAAACCATTTTAAAGTCAAATTTGAGCGACAGCAACAACAACAAAAAAAAACATAAACAAACAAACCAACAAGTACACCGTTTTCCCACGATCACGCACACCACAAACTCATACACGAGAAAAGCTGAATGTAAATGGCCGTAGAACTTACACCGTGCTACATATTGAATTGTAAAGCACTTTTTCCACCGTACGTACGATACACTGTTGCCTTGCCGGAATGATATTCTTTCCCGTAGCGTAATGTTTACCCCTTGAGGTCACTCGTGAACAGTGGAAAATATTCATAGATGCAAGAATTATCCCGGTTGTTGGGGGTGAAGCTAGACTTGGGAAATGGAAAAAAATTCAGCACTACCGGTGTCTCTGCCAGCGTACAAAGAAAATATTGAAAACAAGCACCATGGTAAAAGGAGACACAACTTCACTTCAGACGAGGGATGGATCTTCCACATCCGAAGAGGAAGGCTTGCGTCAACGTTAAAGGGGGTGTGATGTCTTCTTCCCCAAGTTCTTAGTGTGAGTGTTTAAGAAAGAATGAATCATCACATCGTAAAAAACTCCCACGAGTTCAAGTTTCGCGGTTGGTTTTAGCGATCGTCGTTGTAGAATTGTTTTGATGTCTGCCCTCTTGATTTCTTTTGCATGCATATCTTGTGCCAGGTTAGTCATCTCGCGATCGTGAAGTGGTCGTCGGTGGTAATAAAAGCGTAGAGAAAAAAAACCGCAAACAAATAAGAAACAGATACAAAAAAAAACTTTTACCCTCCAATGGTACCGAGGGTGTAAGCTTCAGCAACGGAAATGTGGTAGGAAAACGCGGTGGTTCTGATGCTTGATGCGGTGGTCTCGTCTACTAGGGGTACAAGTGCATCTAGTGTGACCGCTCGAGACGGTGTTATCTAAGAAGCGTGGCTACTGTTTTAACTGCGTCCGGAAGGGATTAAAATTGCGGAGGATAGGGGAGACAATGTCGGAGAGGAAATGTAAAAAAAACTACACCCCATCACAAACGCTCAAACACCTTACATGACTGCTGGCGACCGTGAAGACACCGTCAGTCAACCGGTTATTTTTTATATTTACCACGCAAAGCATACCCACACAAACGCATCATCGCACAGTGGGCAATTAGCGGTAGAACAGGCGTTTATTAAGCTTTGTGTTTTTGTTAAATGAACAATTTTAAGAGAGATTTAAATTAAAACTATTTTGAAATAATAATTTTAATTTCTATAAGGGGTCTGAAGCATATTTTAAGTTAATTGTTTATTAGGATATTTTGTTTAAATAAAAAAAGTTTTTTGTCCTTCTTTCAACAATAAAATTTAGGAAATTGGATTCTAATCAAATATGGATTAAGCAATTAAAACATACTTTTATTGAATTTTTCAACTACTTATATGTTTTGACTATATTTAGGTTAAATAATAAATTTTACATTGTATTACATGGTTATCTGTTGTCAGTTTATATGGCAACGAAACTGCTTTAACTGCTGAAATCAAAATTGAAATGGAATAAACATTTAATTGGTCAATTTTTATGTACGAGGTTTTGATCATGAGATAACGACAATATTTACGACTGATAAGATTCAATACATGGATAATTTTTGCTCAGCTTTTATCTTTTTTGAACTGTTTTTTGGTTAACTACTGTCTTCTCCTTCGTTTTTTGCATTAAAACTACGCAAAGTCATGGAATGAAAGATGATATTGATGGAAGAATAAATTGAATTAATTTTATAGTGATCAGAATGTCCAAAAATTAACGTTTTATAATATGACATCAAATTTGTAAAAATTATACATAAAATTAAAGTAAAACGTGAAAAAGAGTATGATGAAACTCTAAGTATAAAAAAAGTTCTTGAAATTCTTTATATGTCGTGGTAATAAATGAACTTTGTCTGACTGTCTTTGTGTATTATTTGCAATAAATGTGTGCCAAAGTATTGAAGTACGTAAAACTTTTTTCACCTGTTATTTCATTCGCGGTGCCCATTGTGCCTTAGGTGCGAACAGAAAGGGGGCTGACGAGAAAGCACGAGGAAGAGCAGAATACTTTAGAACTTCCCCATCTGGTGCAGTAAAGAAGATGATGCATTACAACTGACCCGCGCAGGTTGTTCTCGGTGAGGATCTAAAGAAGGGAACAAAAGAAAAGAGCAAACGGCAGTAAGATAAGAAGTGCAAAGCAAAAAACAGATACGTAGCGATTTAAAGAAACCCCCTGCAAACCAGATCCGTCTGGCGATTCCGCATATATGTATATGAAGCGTAACGTTTTAAAAGCATGGCCGGAACTGTACCACTGGCTTGAGGACGAGTAGCAGTCGTGAATGGGCGTCCGTACGGTAAAACCCATCGGAAACAAATGCAATCGCACACTGCAGTCATTTTTATAATTGCATGCATGAATGAATGAATGTTGCTGGTGGAAGAAAAACTCCGTTGCAAAAAGGTGGAAGACACGTGCAGTTTTTTTTTTCTGCGACCCTTCGCTTGGTGGCTAGTTTCCCTCGTTCGCTCGTATTGCTCGCTCGCACTCATTAGCATTCGACTGCTGTGGGAACCTCCTGAAGGTATGCAATCCGAATGCAGCCCCAAGAATATCGAGAGCCATCGTCCGTGGTCGTACAAAGCCGGCGGTGTTCTTCTTTTACCATGCATTTGTACGCTTCTGTACACGGTTTTATGAATATACACAACTTTTCGGCATGTGAAATCGCATAATGATGAGCGCTTTAGAGAACGGAGTTTTAACAATAAGCTCTCGAGCTATGCTGTTGGCACGGTGGTCTAGGGGTGGACGTTTGGATGAGTTTTTTTTAAAGGTTGATAAAATAAGTTGATTAAGGATACAATTTTAAAACTCAAAGTTCTACTTCAATTTGTCTATTAGTTTCACCGAAACTACTCTCTCGTATACTGTATGCTCCATGCCATTCCATTGCTCTTCCTCTAAAGATTCGCATTAGCAAGAAGGCAGACAAGAAAGTACGAGGTTTTTATTTTGGTTTTTAAAATTCTTAAAAATTTATCAAATGTTTTGTTACACAAAATTTCCTTAAATTTATTTTTAAATACGTATTTCTATTGAAGATATGAGTAAAGAATGACAAGCACATTATATAAAACATGTCACTTTGAGCTATCTGTTTAAGTTTTAGGTTTTAATTCAAAGAAAACATGAGTTTTTAAAGCTCTGCTAAAGTTTGTACAGCTAAGTATTTGATAAATTTTTGTCATAATTAACAGTTTTGGTTTGTAAATTGGTAAATTGGTTTGTTTTTAGGACAAGTTTCGGACAACAGTTGTTTTTTACAACAGACAGTGTTACAATATAAAATAACAATTATAAACTGCAGCAAATAAACGTTTCATGATAAGTTTCATTACTTCAAAATGGATGCATAACTTGAGCGGTGGCACCTATTTTAACAAACAAGATTCAAGTTTTATTAAGAATCCATGAAGACGTATGCTGCAAATATCAATCAACGATATTAATTATCTTTAATATCTTCAGTTTTTGACCCTATTTTGGTTTAAAAGCTTGTTGTTTCTGTGAGGAATAATTGCTACTAAGACTAAAAAAATCCAGTTTGAACAATTGTGCTACATACTTCAGTAACTAAAGTCACATCTTAGTTACTAAAGTCACATCTGGAATGAATATAATTAATGAAAAATTAATTTTCGTTTTGTAAAACTGATAAGACATTTCATAGACTTGTTAAAAGAAGTTTTATCCCGATTTTTCGTTAAAAAAAAAATCCAATCCATATCGAAAATTGCTGGAAAAGTCCTGCTTATGACCTAATTTGAAGCATTGTGGTTTTGGTGCCTAACTGTTTGAACCAAGAATGATTGGGAGATGCGTTAACAAAGAGCTATAATTTGGCGTGTCTAATATTTTCACAAAAAGAATAATGTGAGTCAAAAGTGAGGACCACCAAATTGACAAAGAGAAATTAGGCAGGTGTCCTAAAGCTTTTCCATCACTGTTATAGATTTCGCAATTATACCAACCTTTGGATAAAGCTCGCTCGAAACAAAACTACTAACCGCTCACATCCAATTTCGGGAGACTTAATTTTCCACTGCATAGCAATTACCTGGGCCCAATCTCATCTTCCCACTCCCGGATGTAGTCGGCGCAGTGGAGTTTTCAATTCAGCGAATTAATTTTAATTAACTTCCAAATAGCGAAAACGCCACAAATGGTTGCGGAAATGGGTACCGCAGCTCGCCACACTCTGACGTGCACGAGCCAAACGCGGGTGTGCGGGTGGCCAGCAAAAACCAGCTGGCCTCGGTCACAACGCGAAAGCCCTTCTCGGGATTATTGCCGCTCCCATCCCAACGCGGCCAACGAAAAACTTAATGGTGCGGCTGTTTTACGTGCAAGGAAGATATGCGATAAAGTACGATTGCGATAAGAGATGAGCCCTGTTTCGTGCCCTGTGTATGTGTGTGTGTGTTTTCAAGTTCTTGCGTTCGTCTCCTCGTTCACCAGCTGAAAAGCAGAATTTGACATTCCCGTCGCAGCGAAACCTGCAAACGTTTTCATGAATTAGCATTTTTGTTTTCGCCGTTAACGATGCCACCCAATGTACGGCGACCGCAGTTTTGCTCGCGAATTCCCGACTAACTGAAACCGAACCGAAACATTCTTAACCGTCACCGGGGAATGTGACCGGGAACGGACCGTTGCTGGCTTAGGATAAAAATTAGCGTTCTGCCCAAAACACGGACGGTGAGCACCGAGAAGGATGGAACACTAATTTTGTCCTTCATACACAGCATTAATCTTCATTCCTTACCAACCAACCAGCCAGCCGGCCAGGTCCGTCAGACATCCGTTCCCGCACGCAGACAGCGCGGTAAGTGACGGTTTCGCGAAAAACTTGTCTGTGGCACAATTTTTTGATAGAAAATTAAATAAATTAAGAATATAAATGATGAGCCTTCCGGACGTAGGATTGTAACTTTCTACTTTGCCTAACGAACATTTCAATACGAGAGCTCTCGGTTGCGCGGGATTCGCTGCTTGGAGTGGTGCTTTTCGCAAGGAATTCTTTCTGTTTAAAAAGTTAAAAAAAGAAACAGCTGAATACGTAGGTGTGAGTGAGAGAAGACGGAAAAAATGGTTGAATTAATAATCTCTGCTCATTACCCAACCGATGGGATGCCGGAACTGAAGGTGATGCTGATGCTTCATGCCGGATTTTGCCAGACAGTCATCATGCGATAATCTTGAGAAAGATGGATTAAATGGTGATAGAAATATGACCTCATTAAACTTGGGACCTGGTGTTGCTGCAGCTGATGGAGATTAATATGGGGTGGGTTGTGTGTGAATGTGAGGTTAGTTAAAAGGACGCGAAATAAGAATTAAATTTTACAAAGTGGTAAACAGTAGCCAAACAGAGGTGTATTAAACGGAAAATAAGTAAGACTGACTTTGTTTGAACTGAACAACTCACATCGTAATGTTATTCTTTTGAATAGCAGTTTTGACAGCTGCTGATGGACATTCATTGATAATTGGATTACTACAGATTAATGGATGGTGTAATCTTAGTTTCTACTCAAACCTCAGGAAGCTTTCACCATCTGACCATACATGATTTGACTTAATCACTTTCTCCAGCGAGAGTAAGATTTTAAAGGTACCCAATACGCGCCGAACCTTCCCAACTTTGTTCAAACCCGTTTCAAGTGATTCACGTTCGTCATCTTTCCTAGGTGGCGGATCAAGCTGTTTTTGGGCCTTGAGCGGTAAGGACGTTGGGGACGTTAAAAATTGTTCTCGAGTTTTGTACGGCGAGGGGGGGGGGGGAGGGGGGCTGTGAGGCATGACCCGGGGAAATTTCTATGTTGTATAGAGCCCCTTGTATAAAAACGAGGCCCCCTAGAAAAGGGGACCCGGTATCCGAGGACCCTGCAACCACGAGGTCATTGGTAGGCCCCTTACAAAACGCTTCTTCCAAAGAACGTGGCGGGGGGTGGGGGGGGGGGGAAAATTTCGATGTTCGGGGAGGTCCCCCTAACTGCCGAGGCCCCCCTAACCGCCGAGGCCCCGAGCGGTCGCTCCCTCCGCACCTAAGTTGATCCGCCACTGCCTAGGTTTGATTACTAAGTGAAATCTATGTTACCTATGTATAGTAAGTGTATTTATGTCAATAAGCTAATTACAACTTCAATTAAAGTGTTAAGAATCATAAACAGGGGCATTTCATAGTATAAGCAGCCTTAGCAACCTTTTTAAATCAAAGGGTACATATCATTATAAGTGGATCTTTCGATAAGCGGTCTGTGTGACTCAAGGAACGCAAACATTTCGAGAAACTTCATAGCTAACGCATAAAACTTCATAATACTGGAATTCAACAAGAATGCCTCTTAACTTCAAAATATTAATATTTGAGGCATCATAATTCCATCGTTGACATGAAGAAGAATATAATAAAATTTGATTGAAAATTTGCATTGAAATTGGACTACATTTTCGGGGGGGGGAAGGGGAGCTGTGAGGCATGACCCGGTGAAATTTCTATGTTGTATAGAGCCCCTTGTATAAAAACGAGGCCCCCTAGAAAAGGGGACCCGGTATCCGAGGACCCTGCAACCACGAGGTCATTGGTAGGCCCCTTACAAAACGCTTCTTCCAAAGAACGTGGCGGGGGGTGGGGGGGGGGAATATTTCGATGTTCGAGGAGGTCCCCCTAACTGCCGAGGCCCCCCTAACCGCCGAGGCCCCGAGCGGTCGCTCCCTCCGCACCTAAGTTGATCCGCCACTGCCTAGGTTTGATTACTAAGTGAAATCTATGTTACCTATGTATAGTAAGTGTATTTATGTCAATAAGCTAATTACAACTTCAATTAAAGTGTTAAGAATCATAAACAGGGGCATTTCATAGTATAAGCAGCCTTAGCAACCTTTTTAAATCAAAGGGTACATATCATTATAAGTGGATCTTTCGATAAGCGGTCTGTGTGACTCAAGGAACGCAAACATTTCGAGAAACTTCATAGCTAACGCATAAAACTTCATAATACTGGAATTCAACAAGAATGCCTCTTAACTTCAAAATATTAATATTTGAGGCATCATAATTCCATCGTTGACATGAAGAAGAATATAATAAAATTTGATTGAAAATTTGCATTGAAATTGGACTACATTTTCAATTGTTATGAGTCTTCAAAGTTGCAGGCTACTGGAGTGGCTGAATTGCTGGGAAATGAAGTTTATGTGGTTGTCCTTGAATGGGTCAAACTTGAAGCAATTGAAGCATCAACGTAGCTCTTCGTAGCTATCCAATAGCCAGAAACTAGTAAATCTGTGTCCAAACTGTCCGCTCAGTGACAATAAGCATTGAAATTGCATACTTTCAGGCGTATTTATTCAACGATAGGTGAAAAAGCTCATTGCAGCAGTAAATATGCCGAAAACATCCCCTACCAAATACGCGACAATATTTCCATTACAAATAATAAAGCTAAGAATTAAATAATAGTTTTAAAAAATAATTGCCGAATACCACTTCCTGCCACGACAAAAACAAAACACTTAAACGACAAAGCAAACAGCAAATGATTACATTAAACTTTGTGCGTTGTTTTTTAAAGAGTCAAATCATTTCCTGTTTTCTCTCTCCTAACACAAACGTTACTCCCTATACCGACCATCTGCAATCAATCAGATCGGAAAGGTTTTTTTCTATCGATTCCGTCCCCGCAAAATGTCCAACTTGCTTCACTTTATTTGCTCAGCTGTCACCCACAATAACAATTCACTCGGACCGAAAGACGGTGCCGCACAAGATGCGTGCCAAACTTTCGTTCCCAGTGTGTCACCATCGATGACCTTCAGCACTATCGGCACGAACTGTGATCGAAGCAAAAATGCTCAAGGAAAATGAAAAACAAACCACATCAGCATCTCTTTTGCGCGCCACTTCATGGTTCGGTAGCGTGGCACCAGTGACATAATTCTTTGAAAACCTAGTCTCCGTACTGCTTTCCCGAAGCGTGCGATTCGCGTGCCTGGAAAGCGTAATGGTCTAAGGACTTACGATTTTCCGAGCTCGTGCTTTTCTTTTTTTTTTCCAGCTGCAACAACCATCAGTAAGTTTAACTACGAATGCTCTGGTCTATCGTACGTCCGGCATCTTCCGCACCAGAAGACATGGAACCATTTTTACCAAAGATTTCCCACAGGAAAGGAAAGATTTTTTCTTGCTGGTTCCTGTTCGGGTGCGCGCTCTCTCTCTCTCTAGCTGGAAATCGCGCTGCGGTTTTACCTAGTAGTCACCACATCGCACAGATTGTTTTAACCGTCATTTTATTCATTGCTTCTCTTTCCGAAAGAGTAAAGTACGCTTTTAATTATATTCATATTGCAAATATTATTCAACGACGAAATTCGTTTAAAGTATTATTGTTTCAAATTTATTTCGAACGCTTAATGTTGATAAGTAGAATATTCTTCAGCAAGCTAATTTTAAAAGAAACAATGTACCAATAGCGCTTGATCGGTTGGTCAGCGTTTATCAACCTTCCGGAGAGACCGCTTGTCATTCTCATTAGAATGGAGCCTATCTTCTGTCCACTGTAATTTCCGGCTATTTAATGTGTTTTGCTTTCGTTGCGTGTTTCTTCCTTTTGATAATTACTTCACTAGCAACAGTGCAGTCGTTCGTGTTTCTTCCCCAGAACTGGACAGTCAAATGAGCCACACAATAACAAGTTCTCGGCCAGATCATGCATGCTAGCAGCTTGTTTCATACATATCGTTGACACTTAATGATGTCTCCTCCATCCTGTCTTGTTTCGGGTTTCGGAGGGCGAGAATTGTACGGGTGTGGGTTTTTCGATTCAGTTCCATTTCATGAAACGGAAGTAATGCATTTTTAATTAAACATTCTCCGGATGCTGTTAATTCTCCGGTCCGGTTCCCGTTTCTTTTTACCATTAGCAGAAAGGTAGTTCAGCTAGCTGCACAGATAGTGCCAACAGAGTGTATGATGCCAACGTTGCTGATACGCTTGTGATAGTAGAGACCCGGTTACAATGTTGTTTGCATTTGCCTACATGATAGGAAGCAATTACATTAACTAAACATGTTTTCCTTTACTTTTGTCGTTTCAGGTAATGGCATTCAATCAATATTGACCTGGCTGGTATGTATTTATTTAAAGTCTGATGGAATTAAAAGAGTTCCAGGTATCGGATGTTGCAATTACTAAACAATTTCTAACTTCATGACGCTTCCATCGATATGCGTGTATATTGTGACTGTTCTAACTATAAATTATGAAGTCAAACTTAGAAACATAAAACACAAGCGAGATCATAAATTGAAAGCCAACTAATCACATTTCTAAGCAATAATGGTAGCAAAATTGTAGACCATATTTGGTTTTCTAGCTTGTACCGCAAGACACGCAACATTTATTGAAAGTTTTGGGTATATTGAATTTTTCCAGTGATGATAAAAATACAGGTTGCATAGGTTATGCAGTGTCAGTTGCAGATACACATTAAATGTTTGGTTGACTTCAAGGTTCAGGTTCAGGTTCAGGTTCAAGAATATTTTTGACTTCGGCATCCTACATCTGTGGCAACTTCAGAAGTGATATAGACATTGCTAGTAACTAAGGACGTTTAAATATAACTTTATTACGTAGAATCGTAAGCCCGCTCCAGACGAAGCGCAAACTAGATTGCAAACTAAAACGCGAAGGCTGGCAGTAATGTCATACCATACGAATTTGACAGCATTTTGTTCGCAAAATCGTAGTTGCGCTTGGATTTGCGCTTCGTGTGGAGCGGGCTTAAAGCCCGCTCCAGACGAAGCGCAAACTAGATTGCAAACTAAAACGCGAAGGCTGGCAGTAATGTCATACCATACGAATTTGACAGCATTTTGTTCGCAAAATCGTAATTGCGCTTGGATTTGCGCTTCGTGTGGAGCGGCTTTAAGATATACCAGGAAAGCGTGACAAATATCAGCATAACTAGGATTAGGATATCAAAATCAAAAAGGTCAAAAGAGGAGTTCGATAGTACGACTGCGACGTTTGGGCATGAGATCGTCTACATTCCAGTGTCACTAAATTGAACAGTGAAACAGTGATGATGGACAGTTGTACATGTCTACAAATTGTCCAAACAAATTGGTTCGAAAGGCTTGGACACCATGCTTTTCTTTTATATTCCAAGATAGATAGCAAAAGAGTTAAGAAGTGAACCTTAAGACATCTTGGGTCATAAAAGATATAAGGCTCTAAAATTCCTAGATATTTGTTTGTTTTTGTTACTATCTAATCTTGTCGAACTATCAAGATGTAGAACTTATAGACAATCGGTTAATATCACGAAGCTTTTTGATATACTGCTTTGTAGTTTTTGTAGTCTGGGTATCTAGATTCAGGACTAGGATTCATTTCATCTTGAGAATATTTTTAAAACGTCTAAAACAGATAAATTTCTCTGAGGCCCAGCATTCCTTAATCTTCTAGTTCTATAACTTTATCAACCGACTTTTCCCCTTCGTATCTTCCTTTTCCGGTTAGATATCGTTTATTAATTAAGCATTTGCAAATGATTATGTACGTATTCCTAAAAAGAATCTAAACAATGCTTATCTCTGCTAAACGAATTTCGGTGTTCAAGGTTACTCCATACACTGTACATCTCATGAATCACTTAAAAACAAGGTTATTTAAAATCATGCGCTATAATTTTAACAACCATTCGCTTACATCGAAACCCACCCAACACCAGAGTCTCTCGCTTTCCTTGCCCGCCGCCCCAAAACTTACTGCCGCGGGTTTACCACGCCGGGTAAAATTTAAATTCCATCCCCGTTGGCTTGATGCGATGGATTTCCACTCACTGATCCCGGAAAATGGATGCTCGTTTACATACTGCCGGTGACACAGATCCCGCCCGATAACAGAAATCTAATGGAACGAACGTGCCTTCGGTTTAGTCTGCGCAGCCCATGATTTTGCCCGGCCATACCCATCACAAGTACCGCCAGCGTCTACGTGCCGGTAAACATACTCAATCAGGTGCCCGTTGTTGGCGGGTGTTAGAGGAAGCGAAAAAAAAAGAGACGATACAACCAGCCAGCGACGAAAACAGCACAACAACAGCAAAAAAGCAGCCCGAATAACTCCCCATCACACTCGAAGCCCAAACTCGAACGAGCGTTAGGGGATCTGTTTTCTATTTCCCGGGTGGCGCTTGATGCCGGCGCTCGGCGTGATCGTCCCGTAAATCGAACGGCTGCCATTTGATCCTTCCGATACGGCAGCGGCGGCAGTAAATTCTATTGGCAGTAATGCTTTTCGTGCCCGTGCTAATCCTTCGCAGTAAATCAAAGAGATTTGCACCTCACTGCTGTTTGTTTTCCTGGGGATTGGATGTTTCGGTGGAGCTGGACCGTTCGATGCAACAAACATGTAATTATATTGAAGCAGGCAATTCGTAATTTTATAAGCACTTAAAACAAAAGCTTAGCTATAAGTCAGAATTGATTGGGAATTTTATAATAAAAATAATTTATGTGATTATTTCAATGAACAGCAAGAAAACTAAACACGTTTCTTCAAAAAAGAAGTAAGACGTAACATGAATTTGTTACATCAAACCGTGTTCTAGAGCAACTGGTCGACCCGGATGATCGAAGCAGTCGAATTATCCGACTCAATTAAGTATTCCTGTCAGCATCTTTTGACTGTTTTTCAACAACAAATTCAATTCAAACTATCGATCAGTAACGAGTTCTCGTTATTTCTCACCACTGACCACTAACGCTGACATTAACGTGTTTAAATAATCTCCTATTTCCTGACATTGAATAGCTTGTGCTCCCTAGTTCTACTCACACTTATTCCTACTCTACGTTCCTTTAGCTCTACGTAGCCGTCAAAGATAGCAGCGATCGAATATCCTGCCGCATTTCCTGTGGCCGTCTTGCCCGGTCGGTTAACAGTGTAAAACGTGCAATTAAGCTAAAGTATCAGCAAAATGGCTATAAAGCCGTCAATTATGAACATACAGTAGACACGTTCCCTGTCGACTTGGCGGCATAAATTGGTGGCCAAAGCGAAACATCGTATCCTCGTGTGACAAGATGCCGTCCAGCGAGATCTAAAGGCAGTAAAAACCAGTGAAAATAGAAGCACAAGATAATGACAGGGGTACCGTACATTATTCTTCACATGAAACGATACAAAGTGCTTTTGAAAATTTAAATGTTTCGCCCGCTTATGCATACTTTTTCGCAGATATGAAGCAGATAAATAAACGAAACGTCGGTATGAGGTCGAATATTCATCAAGCAGTTTTGTTTTGATTGATTTTCTTGTTTCGACACACTGCTCGTTCACAGGTTTGACTGATCGTTTGTTTGTTTGTTTATGTGGTGTGTATGGTGCAATATGGCTGCGGTTTGTTTGTCTGTTTGTTTATGCTCTCATTTGAACCGTTCTCTCCTTTGAACTGGTTGATGATGATCAAACTGGATGGTAAAACCAATCATCTAAACAGACCACCCGGTGTACCATTAATTGGTTCATTAGATCTTTGCACATGGTTTGGATGAATAATTGAATTTCTTCATAAAATAAGACGTTGTTGTTAAAGAAAAACTCTCTTTTTATTCGGACAAAACATGAAACATTGTGACAGACTTTAAAAAACGATACAAAAATGCAATGTGCCGTAGACTATCCTCGCTTAAAGACGAGTGAAAAACAAAATTACGCCTGCTACGGTCCGGATAAAAAGGCACGAAGCGAAATGTGGGCCGCCCATTTGTTAAAGTAAACGCTGCCGAATGAGAACACACCTGCACGCTTGCACAACTTGAAGCCCCCCCTTTTCGGCAAACTGATTCCCTCCGGTTTGGCCCACGTTGAGGTTAACCGGCTAAGAACAACATGGCAGAACCTTCGTACGGGACGGAGAAATGAAATGAAAACACTGTGTACCGGACCATTTTCCGTCCGTACGCCAGCAAAAACCGTCCCGGTCCCGGTGTGTGTTGGACACTTGTGGATTCAATCCGGCTCCATTTACTAGCGCACCAGCCTGCACCGGTTGAATGTGTTTGCATGACGTCGTTTAACCAGCGTACACTGACGAACCCGTGCAGGATAATTATTTTTACCATGCAGATTATGATAATATTTGATTGTGTCGGAAAGGAAGTTCATGAAATATTGCAATCGTTCGGTAAAGAATATATTGTTGGCTGTGATTTTGTTGTTTGAACTTCTTGCAACAGACGGCAGGGAGCGTGTACAGTGAAGGTTGATTTAAGGAAAGCGCCTAAAGGTATGCAACGTGCATAACACGGGCAAGCAGTACGTAATTCATTCGAATATTCCCTGTTTTAATCAATGGGCGTCATTTAATGTTTAATTTAATTTACATTTACATTTTTTTCCAAAAAGTGCATGTATATTTATAAACCTTTTATAGTTTTTTTTATTGGAGCAAAAATGCCGTGTTAATTAAACATCTGCGGCTGATGATGTGGCTTTTCAGAGAAAAATAACCAATAATTTTATAACTTTAATTTATGGCTTGCATTAATGGCTTTAATGTATGAAAAATATTTAATTACTAAGTGTGTTTAAGTCATAAAATAAAAATTTTCGATATAGTCACGCTTATATTTTAAATTTTGGAATGCGTTATAAAAAAAGTGACATCACTCGGGTTTCTTCAGGTTCGAGCTGTACAGGAGCACAACACGAACGTAATTTTCCATAGCAACAACTATCGGTGACTTAAATTGGTGGTTTGGTTGGGGACAGGTTAAAATAAAAAGGAATAGGAATTGACCTCCATTTCGAACCGTTGACCCTTGTGCGAAGACGAACTATCAGGTTACAGGACTATTCAATCAAGAAACCCAGAAATAACAGGCCAAGACTTTTGTAGATTGATGTAACAAACCGAAATTTCCATCCTTATGAAAGCAAAACAGATTTATGTATAGTACAGAACATGTTGGGTCACATAATTACTTGAAGTACTGGATGTAACATATAAGCATCGTTTGAACAAAGCTTGAAGAGACAATGAGAAATGTCAATAATAGAGGCTGAATGTTCACGAAAACGTTGTCTACTAACGTTCAGTAGGACTGTCGTTTAAGTCATGGGAACATAAATACGCCATCCAAAACTGCCTAAATTCTTACATAACATAAATTCTCACAGTGATTTCTCATTCCTTTATCAAGAATCAACGTAAGCACTTGCTTCAAAGACATCAAATTTGATAGCTACTGCATTAGTAGAAACGTTCCTTTATGACACAAAAAAACTGTCTAAGAACAGAAAACCTAAAAATAGACCTCTTTACTTACAACGGGGCGAATACATTAGTGTTTTAAACTAACTTTAAGATAGTTGGCGTTCTAAAAGGTGCGTTTCCTATTGCTTTCAGTTCCTATATTAAAGATATGGGCTACAAAAAAAAATCGGTTGAGCCAGAAATTAAATTTCCCGGAAGGCATACGAGTCAGTTATTTTAACCAAAATGGATGTTTTCTAGAATTCTGGGGCTATCGATTTTTCTCGTCTATTTCTCATACAGACATACCCTTCGAATCTCCATTAATAATGTTCAACTTTCTCTAGCGAACGTGTGGCCAGTGTGCTCTGAACAAATTCCAACTTCTTCGTTCAGGGATGAACATCAATTTCATTTCAATTATTGTTTTATTCATAGCTGAGCCTTCAAATGGATTTTTTAAAGGATGAGTTAAGTTTCAGTAAGTACAATTTTTAATACCTAATTACTTATTGATTACGAAGGACTTACTATCTAGCTTCAGGAAAGTTAAGTCAATGAGGTCGGTATTATTAACAGACCAACACCTATCGAGAAGAACTTAATGGTTCCTATTTTGTAAAATACTTGTAATGATAGTCCATTTCGTATTGGATACTTATAACAAAATACATAAACAGCATCATATACTCTGAAAATTACTTTGTAAATACCTAAATCGCCTGAATCTCACCAGCATTACAAATTCTTTGAAATTTGAAACGCCTTTTATTTTGATTGAAGTACACTCTATTTTCATTTAATCTTGTAGAACTTTCGGAATTGTTACCAACTTCTACGTTTTGCTGTATACATCGTCTGAAAGTTCTTGTCTTTGCATAACTTTCCTTGGAAGCACAGTCTCATTATATTCTACTGCAATGATTTGTCTCCTCAAAGTATTCAAACTATTTTGCGGTATATTCTGGCATAAATTCTCCCAGTCGGAGCTTGAGAACAAACAAGACTGACGTGCTCCATTTTTTACCACAGCCTGATACAAGAGACGATAACTGGATGTGGAAGTTTCTGTGTAAAAATTAAATTTTTGTTTACAGTTTCTATTACAAGCAAAACGATTTCGCTTTGTCGACTAAGAACACTGCTTCACACACATTGAAACGTTTAATACAATCGGTTAAGTTGGTCTCCTCGAACTCGAATAATGTGTCCGAAATCTAATTGAATGTTGAACATACTGTAAATGGATTGTATTTCCATCGAAACTTTTTCCTTTCCATTTGACCCAACAACGGAAAACTTTATTCGATCGCTCGTGTTCGTGTGCGTACAGCGCTCGAGGCAAAACCTCAAAAAGTAGTCCCACTCTCCCGCTCTTTACGTTCCAATCTAAGTCAATTAATGAAAACACAGTGTTGAAGCTTTCGCAAACTTTCCCTCTGCCCACTGTTACCCTTTGTGCAATCAAACACGCGCGAGATGGTATCGACGCAGAAGGGTGTGGTGACTGTGAAGATCTACCAATATTGATATAAAATGCTAGTCAAAATCATGCTAACGTACACTGCACCAGGGCTAACCGTACTCGACTGGCATTGATCACGCCCAACCGGTCATCTTCGGCGACGCTCGCAGAGCAGTTGAAAGGTTTTATTATTTGATAAACAAACTTGGACCACCACAATTGGCAGACAGCAAATTAATTGTTCGCAACAATTTGGCCCGGTCTCGTCCAGTGTCATTCCCTCGGGGAGCGCCGGTCGGAAGGGTGGGAAGCACAACACGGACGCGGCCGGATGCGCAAAGGTGATATAAAGTTTTCGCAACACATTTCTTTTCTGCCCTCGGCGCCCTTGGCGAAGGAGCCCGAACCAACCGAACTGAAAGCTTTGAAACGTAGGCGCAGTGACGTTGACGTTGACGATGATAATAATGTTGATTTTTCCAACAATACTAATTGCCATCGGCAGTGACCGGCTCGACGCGCTCGCCAAATTTCGGCGGTACACGCGTACATTTTCAACACGTTTTGCGGGCCCAGACTTTTTCTCGAGAAAATGTTGTTTGCTTAGGTGACAGTGATGGGAAATGTTTGGCCACCCCATCGGATACGGTGGCGGGCGCATGATTTGATTGAGAAAAGTTTGGAAAATTATTACCAAGCAACACGGTTTATCGTTTGGCGTTTGGACAAGTCGTTTTTGTGCAGTTACCCCGAGACTTGTAGAAGAGCAAGGTAAAGCTTTTGTTTACTGATGATGTCTAAACTAATCAATTGCCTCACTTTAAGTCAATGCAAGCTGCTTCAAATGCTGAGATTTCAAACTTGTAATGCTATAAGCACACTTAAAGCAACGGTGTAAGGGTCATCCCTTTAAGGACGTCAGGTACCTCTCATAATTATCATTCACCTGAAGATCCATTTTGCGTACATCCCTGCTGGGATTCACCGCCAGAATAATGCTGGTCATTAAACCGGTTGGGAAGTTAACCGGCGCCTAAGAGCCTCCCGTTTTCCCATGGGCCAACACTGGCGTGAGTTGAACGATGGCAAGTGGCCCATTCGTAGAGACACACACACATCGACCGATCACACCGATGGGATTCAACCCGAAAGTGCTGACAAATCACCGACCACACCGGTCAGGTTGGTGTAATGAGGATACTCTTTACGATTATTCGGAGCCAACGCGCCAACCCTTTTGGGATGCGATGCGTTCCGGGTTTCAGAAACAAAAGCGATCGGTAGCGCTACTTACTCAAATTAGTAGCCATCCCTATGCGTACGGACTTGTTGGGGTTGGAAATCTCACAACGTACAATTAATTTGGTTCATTTAGAAAATCGATAAAAACTCACTTTTCCAAACGGAGAGAAAGAGAGAGAGAGAGAGCTAACATAAAATGGGAGAAATGGTCAATAATAATAATTTAAAATAATGATAAGATACGCAAATTTCGTCGTTTCAGTTAAAATGTTTTTACACTTTGTTTGAATTGGGATAAACGTTATTTTATGTGTTTCAATAAGATAATAGAAAAAATGCTGATTACAGATGAATATTTGATAAAAACACGTATGAGCTGAATCAGCTATGAATAATAGGGTGTAAATATACATGCAAATCTTTGACTTCATATACGAGATAAGAACTAGGAAGATAGGAACGAGATAGGTTATCAGTCCTGCGTGAAACACCGGTTATTGAATCATGGCCAGACCACCTGGCTGAGTGATTTTGGTCCAAATCAGGTTTAAAACAAGGTCCTGGAATGTGAAAGACCATCATGAGCTCTATAAATTGTACAAATACTTGTAATTAAAAACTATCGAAAAAGTTAACAGGTAATGGCTTAATAGTAATCCTGGACAATATATGTAAGGAAGCATACTCTGGTCGTCTAATATTTGAATCGCTGCGATTTGTTTCTTGAAAGAGTTGCAAAACTCTGCACGATTTGAATCTTTAAGACGACTAGCAAATCTCTCTGAGCGAGTAAAATGCTTACAATTTTTTATCTATATGACGAAAAACTTCCTTTAAGTGAGTTTAATTAAAGGAACTCTCAAAAAATGTGTTAAACGTATCGAATCCTGCTGGAGATGGAGTATTACTGCATTAAATCGATGAAAAGAGTATTTATGCTCATGTCTAATTTATACCAGCGCTGATATCCACTGTATTATTTTAAGAACAGGAAGAGTTAATCATAATAGAAAGTGGATCATTACAACCTAATTTAGTTAATATAAATTTAGTGTTGAATAATGATTTTGACCTCGAGGTCCTGCTAGAATCCTGGAAGGGAGTTTTTTCGAGAATGAACGAGACGTCAATGCATCCCCTGCTAAGCTAATGCAGAGAAATGCATTGATCTGACGTTTATCTATGTTGGAGGGATTTCAGACTAAACAACAGATAGTCCATATACGATAAGTGGGGTATATAGCGTCAAGAGACCTGGGCAAAAGATATAAAAGCACAATATTAAACTTTCTTTTCACTAATTCCAGCCTTTGTTTCTTGTACTGTTTTGTTGTTGTCCTAATAATAGTAATGAGTTCTAAAGTTGGCCTAACAGTACAACAACATAGAGAAATTAAACTGTAAGGGTCCTAAAAGTTCTTACCTATACGTGAAATAAAAACTAACGTTTCAAACGCTTCGAAAATTCTCAACTCTTGATGCTGTAGCAGAGTCAACCCTCAGTCTCATTGTACACAAAAATTTCGTATCACATTTATTCGCTGACTTGCCAACTATTGAGTAAGTAATCCAGTTTTATTGGTGTCTTTTTTCTAGACTACATAAGTTCATAAAACACCAGGACAAGTAGGGTCGGTCCGGTGGTGTATCCGATAGCAGCGCCGGTCTTCACACGGCAGGACCGGGGTTCGAATCCCGGCGGACCGCTTCCCGGTACGCAGGACTGACTATTCTGCTACGGGTAAAAAACAAGTCAAAAGCAATACGGCCGTTCTAATTGAATTAAAAAAAAAAACCAGGACAAGTTGTAAGTTGATCAAATTTCTAGATCAGTACAGTCGCTAATGTCAGTAATGGTAGTTTCCAGCAGTCGTTAAACGCGTTCACAATATCAGTAATAATGCACCATAATGCTCCTGTTCGCAGGACTGACTATCCAGCTAAGGGTAAAACTAAGTCATAGAGAGCTAGCAATAGCAGGCCAAGACCTCACGAGGTTGTAGTGCCAAGAAAGAAGAAGCAGAAGAATGCTCATGTTCGAGGGATAGCTAGAAAATAGCTAGAACTAAGATATTTGATCTCCGTATCTAAGTAGTTTTTCAAGCAGTAATCTATGGTCCTCAGAATCGAATATACTTATCATCTACTATCAGAAAATCGAGAACATAGCTAGGATAGAAAGTTGGTGGTGCGATGCTGCGATTGGGTAGAAAACCCATGTTTATTGACAGTTTTCTAGAGATAGTAAAAGTATTAGTAGTAGTATTGAACATCAAATATGTTCAGTTTGAAGAACTCTTGGTAAGCAATGCTATAAAATCACAAATCAAGAGTCTCTTTTAGTGTTTTTACAAAAGCATTTGAGCCGTTCCCTCAAATCATCACGCAACGCAACATTTATTATACAGTTACAGCACTTCATTTTTCCATCCAATGAAACAAAATATTGTAACTTTGTTTATTCCGCTGAAATTTCATTCACATCGGCGCTACTTTCACCTTTCAGTTTGCTAAAAACTCCCCATCCAATCAATCAATCAGTGAGTCAATCAGATCCATCAGCCAACAAGCCGCGGTGCTCAATTAGGAACGCTTTCAACGCGGTGATGAGCACTTTCCGACACTTTCCCGATAGGGAAACTCAGCTCAGCCAAAAAAGGGGGCATCAATAACAAAAAAAAACAACCATAAAAACCCAAACTTAAAATTTTTGAAAGCAAAAATAACCCCATCAGTTCATCAATTGCGTTTACATAAGTTAATTACGACCGGCATACTCGGTCGGTCTAGATGCCGTCGCTATCTCGTACAGCCCGTTGCGAAAAGAGATCGAGAACGTTGAGAGCAGAAAAAAGGATCCACACGCATGCATGCATCAATAATGGCTGCCCAAATTGATTGGCCCCCACGGTTCCCCCTCATCCCTCTTTTCGACGGGAACCCCCGGGAAGGTCGCGCGCCTTCCGTCACGCTCCGCTGAACGTCAACACGATTGATTTACGCTTCCACCTCGGCGCATCCATCGGGCGCAGCGCCATCATGCAAGGCTGTTTAAATAGAAAAAGCAATTCGTCGGCATAAATCACGCGCCTAGGCAGAGGACACAAGGTAAAGGGGTGGCGTAGGATGCCTCCATCCAGCGGGGTTAGGTTATAAACGTGCCCCCACCCTGGCCCTTCCTCTCGGCCATCGCTGGCTGCCTACTTCTTCGAGACAATGTACGAAATGGTGCAACGCAGCCGGCTTCCCAAAAAGCGCCCTTCAATATTGGCATTACGATGCTGGAAAGATTCGATTTTATGAGCTTCCAAATTGACAGTCAATATTGATCGAGTGCGAATTTTCGCCACCGGCGCACCCATTTTCATCTTGCGCGTGAGGATGCGGGCCTCGGCAAACGGAAGCCCATGAGCCGTGCCGTAAGTGATTGAGTTTCTGGCCTCGGCTCTTGCACTGGCTCTTCTGCTCCTCGCTCCGCCCGGGTACTGGGCGAGGCTACCAGGGCCTACGCACTTGTCAGGCGCCTCCGCTGCACGGCACATGTTACGTTAATGAAGAACGTAATGCTGTCGAGATCTCGCGACAGCTACAGGCACACGAAAGGTTCGGCGCTGATATAATTTAGCTCCCCGGCCTACGGCATGATCTACGTCAGGGTCGTGCACTGGCGGGCGTTCTGGAGGGAGATTGTTGGCGTGCCGGACCGTGCTCGGATGTCTATCCTTCACTCGGTTCATCCTCACTGCCAACGGCGCTGCGATAATCATCGGAAAAACTTCCAACATGCCAATATCCCGTCAAGCAGGGTGAAGCAAACTATAGAAAACAACGTGTAACGTGCACGAGAGGTTTCTATTGCATTAATTTCTTATACAACGTAATTTGCTCTCGCTTCCTGTTACGTTGCGGATATTCCTGGTTGATTCGCGTTTTCCGCACATCTCGAAGACAGAATGGAGAATATATATGGGGCAAGTGTTGCGAGGCTCGAGAGTTCTTAATTTGTATGTTCGGGTCATATCTCAACGCTTCATTTGGGTATAGTTTCTAAATAACAGAAGATTTTACAATGCAAGATACAAAGAAGCAGGTTGCAAAGAAAGGTCTCAAATCATTTCAAGAGATAAATCTTGCAGATGCAGGTAAATAAACTAACAGTATACGAAATTGAATCATTCAAACAAAAAGAAGCAATATACGTAGCTAGAGAATTGGGCCAGATGTTAATAACGTTAATTATGTGATGTTCACGATGTTAATAGCGATTATTAAAATTTTACCGGCGGTCCGGCGACAGAGGTAATAGTGAGGCCTGTCTTCACCAGGCATAGAATCATGCAAGGACTGTCTCTCCATATACAGGTGCGAATGACTATCCAATTATGGGAAAAGTAGTGCAAGGAAAAGTAAATTTGACAGACTGAGACCTTTCGAGGTTGTAGATTCAAAGAAATTGAAGAAAAAAATTACAATATTTGTGGAAAAATATTCGAGATCAATTCGTCTCCGATCAGTAACATACATATAACACATTCGACTAATAAATCTAACGTAATTGAATATTCTATGCAATAAAACCATGCTCAGATTTTTCGTAGCCTAGAAAACACCTTGAATAAATCCTTAGACAAAGATAACACCTTTCCACGAGCTCTACGTTAGAAAAGTAATCTGCGTAATTGATACATCTAATAAAGCTATAAATAAGCTACACAAACACAATTAGAGGAAGCAAGTTTTTATTGCACAGTTACTAAAACAGTACTACTTACTAATTATATAGAAAAATACTATATTAGAAACAGATAAAAACACAGAATTCAACTAGTTAAGAAAAGATTGTCCTAAAACTAAACTAAAGTTTTAAGTAACGCTTCAAGACAAATAGGACATTAGAAAGTTATGTACGCAATTTCCAATCATTAAAACAAGAGAGGAAACTGAATTCAGAGAAATACAAGGAAGATATCACATCGTTCCCATATTCCATGTAGAAAATCTTCTTTCTTGGCCTAACCACCGCTTAGATCATGCCTGCCATTTATGGCTTACTAGACTTGATGTAACCACATAGATGGATAGTCAATCCTCATTATAGGGGAACGGCCTAGATGAGACTTAAACTCCGGTCTTGCCGTGTGAAGACCGGCGCCGCTATCACATCTATCACCGTACCGCACCATGTAGGAAATATTTAGTATAAAAAAAGGCATTAGGAAACCAAAGAAGTAGTTCAATTCCGTGCAGAAAAACAGAATCGAGGTGATTGCAGTCAAAAAATTAAAATACATTGAAAAATACTTATTCCAAGAGTCATAACAAGTCTTAAACATCAAGTCGGAATTAAGAGCTAAATATTAAGTCATTAGCAAGAAGTCACAATGTACAAAACGTATAAATAAGGAAATAAATAATCTATTATTATTATTAAATTAACTGTTGACAATTCTCATTTGAATATTGTGGAAGCATTCCTGCAAAACATTTGCCTATTACACGGCGATCGTGACCATGACGATAATATTATATAACCAAAATAAGCTGATGCTAAAGACCTCGAGCTTTCATGGGCTATCTATACCCATGGATATGGCTGTTGTGGAGTTCTAGAAGTCACGTGAATATAAGTGTTATTACCCGGAACTTCATAAGGGTGCCTCGTATACGGACATCATACGTACGATGTCTCCGTTTAGTCTTTGTCTTTGGCCCTGTTAATTGATTTGAATGTGTATCTGGACATCTCATGGAAACATTATGCTTTGCTATAAGTTTACATAAAATTCAATTTATGGTCACACCATCTGCTTTATTGCACACAAAAAAGCTGAATTAAGTGTGACAAAACAAAGAACGGATCAATATTTCCCATCATAACTCTTCCAAGTTTTTGATTACTCTCAACACATGCTACCCCGCAAAACGCAAAACTAAACAACCGAACCCCAGAAACGGGCGAACAACATAAATCTGAAACAGTTCAATCCGTCTTTATAATTGGTAATTCTATTTAAATCGAGGATCTTTCTTTATCGCTCACCATATCGCTTCATATTGCTAAAATCAATCATTTTCATGTTCCGGGGTTCGTTTCGGAAAATTCGTTTCTTCCATTCACTCTCACACACTCACCATACGCTCAAGGACCACACGAAGAAGATTAAGGAATCGATCATACGCTAGAAGAAGACGGGGTTTTTTTTCTTGGTTGTTTTGCACCGATCCCAATAACCCAAAAAACCCGATGCAATAAATTCACCTTTCCGGGAAGGGCAGACGAGCCAACGGTCAGAGATTTGCTTCGAACAATTTTCGTTCGAGCTTCTCACAAAAATAGCCACCGAAATGGGAAAAGAAGTAGGAAAACCATCCACACACACGCATACGTACACACACCATCATTTTTTCACGGAAAGCAGCCGGAAAAGTGATTGATTTCTATGTTCCCAGTTTTCGTAGCCGCTTTTCGCTCGAAACCGGCACCCGATCCGTATCTCCCAAAATGACCGTCACGAGCCTGGGAGAGCTCTAGGGTCTGCGTAGGAGACTCCAGTGCGGCCGATTGGAAGGAACCGATTTAAAACCGGCAGCAGCAGCCGGTTCAGTCGAGTGGAAATTTAATCCGATTTCGATTGTACCGTCGCTGTGGCCGTCTTGAGAATTGGGCCAGCCGGGCAGGCCCGAGTCTGGGCGTCCTGGGTGGCTTGTTTGAAGATCTGCCGGTCCGATATCGGCCGTATCCTTTCTTTTATTTTTCGCCAACCGAATGTGTAATATCTTCCGCACATCATCAGCTTCGGTCAGCTTAGCTGTCAGCCTCGTTCGGTTAGCAACCGGAATGGATAAGAGTTTTCCCGGAATTGTTGGATAGAAAGTACAACAGTATTACTTTCGAAAGGACCTAGGAGTCTAGAAATTGCATCTACAGATGAGTTTGAAAGACAATTTTCTTATTAAATTAGTTTTTCTTCTTAAAGTCTTTAGCAGATTATCTTGCATACCAAGGAACAAACGACAATCGATTGTTTTTAACTTACCCAAAAACCCATTTCAACTGCTCGTCAAACTAAGGTTATCGTCAGCTAATCTCACATTCAAACCAATCAACTATTACCCGGTCCCGGGAACATCACCAAGAACCTTGTTACAGCTCCATAATTTTGTGAAAGTTTTGCGATAAAATAACACACAAATGTGCATGCTATAGTCGTTAACTTTCGCATATGTGTGTGTTTCTGTGTCTGCCAGTGGGAACTTAATGTTTTGCTTTCTCTGTAGCTGGTGGCACCCGAAGCATCGATGAGCTAGAAAATAAATATAAAGCACACGAAACCGGAAAAGAAACTCCCGTACGATAAACAACGCTTCCGGCAGCTGGGATGTCATTGAAGCATTACCATATTACTCAATGTGTCGTTCTTAAGTGACATTTGGGTGAAAGTTGTGCGCCATGTGGGAAAGTTTTTGGCAACATTTGCGTAAGTTCGGCGAGGAAAGAAACAGTATGTGGCCCCGGTTGTTCGATAGTGATTACCAATTTATCTGCTCGGTTTGTCCTGTAGCTTAAAGCTGGCCCTAGCCTTAGGAACCGTCTCATTGAGTCAAGTTGTGATAAGGAAACTTTTGTTCTTGACAGTATGCAACAGATTTTTTTGTCACTTGATTATTCCGGCAGGTTGGTTTCGTTTCTGTAGTTTAACTACAAGATATTGGAAATATATTTAAAGCAAAGATACAAAATACTATTCTTTACTTAATCTTATTAAACAAACAACTGCAAAGAGCCATCAGGTTGGAAAATTGTCGAAATCACTCCGCCAGCAGACGACCAGTTCACGTGACAAGTGATAACCCCAAAGGACAAAGTTGACAGAGCGTTCAAATTTCTCCTTTCAGTCAGCACAATAGCGCTCACAAGCACAACCAACAGTAACGGGGATGCGATCCCGTGTGGACAGGAAAATGGAACCGAAACTCGAACCGAACCAACTTCGAATGAAGGAAAGAAAGCTCAATCAATCCCTCCTCGCAAAAAAAAACCCCAAGACAAAGTTAGGATCGAGTAAACACCAGTAAACTGTCACTAATCCTGACAAGGGACCGATAATCTGCTCCCAGGCACTCCCAAGATTCGGGCGGCCCTACGGAAACCATTTCCGTATCTGAACCCAACGAGCTTTCGCTTTCGCCCTAATCGAGAATTATTCAAATATATTCAAATTCTCGGTCTCTCTCTCACTATCGCCGTTTGCGAAAACGACAATTTGATTGATACCGAAACCGGTAGTCCGGTACGGTGTACCCAGTGTACCAAAAACCTTTCGGACACAAGCACCACCAACCATATCGTCATTTCCGAGGTGATGCGGGCCCAAGTTTTCCTGGACACTGCCCGCAGATTTCGCCTACCCTCGATACGATCTCTAGTTGTTGTTTTGTGGCGATCGATTCCGAGCTTTCCGAGGCTTGGTGTGTGCGAAGAATCATTCACAAGATGGCTAGATTTCTATTTTTATTACGTTTCAGGACTTTTCGCTCCCTTTGGAATTGTGGGTGCCTGAAAGTATGGGTTGAAAATGGAAAATAATCGCATCAAATGTGTAGCCATTTCCTGCCCGGTTGGGTAGGAGCTGTTGGCATCAGAGCTGTCGAAATACTGTCGAAACTTTGATGACCTTACGAACTATCTCACCCTGATGAGCGGGTTGGGCGAAATGCGGACGTTTAAAGTCAAACGAACGAATCGAGGTTTTGAACGAGTCTAGCTAAACTAGGTAAATTAGTCATTTTTGGAAAATGGAGCTCTTTCAACGGGTGTTGATGCAGATGGATTTATGTTAAGCTACCGTTTATCGCTATCGGTTCTAGGTTGAGAAGGAGAATAGATGTCGCTTAACAATAAATGCTCATTTAACAACACTTGAAAAGTGATTGGTTTTTGCAGAAACTAACGATCTATATTTAAGAGTCTCAGAATAGGCATTAACAAATGAAAACCTAATAAATTAAATGTTGAGAAGGTCCGTCAATCCAGCTGATGGCATAATGAAGTCAATGAGAGCTAGAAATGGCAGATCAAGATCACTCGAGTTTGTGTGGAACGGAAGAAATTGAGTTAAACTATGTGCGTTATTCCTCAAAAACGAGGATAAATCATAAAGTTTCGTGAAGGAATTCCGAAGCACATAAACTTCCGTTGTTTCTTCAGGTGATGTAACAGTTTTCACAGTATCAGAATTATGTTGTAAAGGAACACGATGTGTGCTTTGTGACGTCCACGGAAGAAGAGAGCTTATTCCTCTCCGCGACGGTTTATTTATCTCTTACATTATTACATTTAGAATTAGAATTAGATTACATTCACGCTTGCGACTACCCTTACAATGTCATTACTTTCCATTCCTACTTTCATTCCTGTGTATGTGTAGGGCGGCACGGTGGTGATGCGACAGCGGCGCCGGTCTTCACACGGCAGGACCGGGGTTCAAGTCTCATCTGGGCCGTTCCCCCATAGTGAGGACTGACTATCCAACTATGCGGTAAGAATAAGTCTAGTAAGCCAGGAATGACAGGCATGACCTAAGAGGTCGTTAGGCCAAGAAAGAAGAAGAAGATTCCTGTGTCAGATGCTAATTGATTAACTGATTGATGCTAAGGAGACTGATTCATGAACTGGCTAATGGCATGAGGAGATTCTCGTTACCTTTTGACTGTCACCGATTCACATAAAAATGACATCCTCAGAGGAAGATAGGTAAAAAAACGTAAGAATCATCAGTAGCTGAAATAAAATCGTTTGCATTTTTCATTCTAGATCCTCTTGATCAAACTTTTAAAAGCACGCAACGCAATTCCTTCGTCAAAAGCTAGTGCTACCGTTGAGCTTTATATATCTGATTTAATATATATTTAGTGAATAGCTGCTATACTCTTAAAATTATAATGACAAGAGCAACATAACATATAAAAGCTACAAGACAACAGAAGAACACAATATGGGAAATTGAATAGCATGACCCCTTATCTTGGAACTCATAAAAGACGTTTAATTTATTGTAAAAAAAAAAAATTATTGTTTCTATATATTGCTATATCAACGGGCCCCTAGGCCTACATGAGTAGCAAAGATTGTTATCTACGACTACGACTACACTCGCTGCTCCGTAAATAACTGCGGCCATGGGAGAAGACGGAGCCTGTCTCTAACACTGCCGGAAGCTAGGCCAAAATCAAATGCATCCGAGACGGAGTTAACAGGTCGCTGACATTCGAAGCATAGCGTCTGACCGACCAGCGCTGGAACGGGGCTGAATAACACGAAGTGTGTCCCTGGTACTGAGTGTACGAGATGGTGCATTCAGATCGATGCAAGACAACAGAGACGGCGAGTCGATACTACCGTTCAGCAGAACTGCTATGAACATGCACTCAGCATTACGCCTTCGAACAGAAAGCGGTTCGAGACCCAGGAGACGACACCGACCAGGATACGACGGAAGATTCCGGTGGTCTTGCAAAGGAGGCAGGCGTAAGGCATAGCGAGTTCGTTTACACTGAATCGACTCAATTCGTGCAGAACAGGAGGCAGTTGTGGGGTTCCAAAGAACACAAGAGTATTCCAGGACCGAGCGAACGATACTGCAGAAGAAGGTCTTGATGCATACTGGATCACGGAATTCTTTGATAGTTCTAAAGATGAGGCCAAGTAATTGGTTGCCTCTGGTGATGACGTCATCGGTGTGCAGTTTGAAGGTCAGATTCGCGTCCAAAAGTATGCCGAGGTCCCTGGCAAAGATTTGCCGTTTGACTGCAGTGCCTTCAATATGATAGGTAGTCATGATCGGATTTCGGCTGCGACAGAACAACACAGTAAAGCTTTTAATTGCTAAATTTGTGAAATAACTAAGCGAGATTTTGAAATAATCAACTAAAAATCCAAAGATCTTGACGTATGAGGATGAACTTGTTAAATATAACTATAATCTTCAAGGATAATCAGAACTTATAGTTGGCAAAAGTGTGTCATTTTTGTTTGATTAAAATCCGCATCTTAACAGTACGAAGATCAGAGAAGGGAGTTAGATCATTTTCTGAAAGAATGTAAAGTTTTATTGTAATAAATTTGAGTAAATCTAGCTGTCTTTAAAAAGTGTATCTCTTTTTACCAAATCAGTCCATAATAAAAAGGCAAAATATTGTGATATTTCATTAGAATGCAACACATATTATTCTTTAAAATTTCATATCAGCAATTGCATACAAGTTCAGCACTTGTATATTTGGATTAGCAAGCATCATATTACTTGGACGCATTAACAATTTTTATTTAAAATTAAACCAACGAACTTCCATGCTATTGTGGTGCCCACATGATACATAACTGATTGGCTAATTTAGCGTATTATCTCCATTAGTGATGCCTGCCCAAATCACACACCACCACCCCAAAAAAGCCACACTGATCCTTGCGGTAGACCACCAACGACTTTGTTTGAGTAGCGAATGTCAATTGGTGCTCGAATCAATAATCTCGGCAGGGATTATAGACGGCCTCGAATTGATAACCACGTACGTTTGAATGTATCCGCCGGCTCTCGAACGACGCAGCAATGGAACGAACGAAAACTTTCAGCCAAACACCACTAAGCTGCTATTCCACTTCTCGATAATACCTTGCTCATTCAAGCGAATGTCTTCCTGCTTCCGGCTGTAATATGATGCCCCGTCCTCAATCGCCCATCCCGTTGTTGACTTACGTGCGGTTAGGTTTTTCAAGAGATTTCGCATAAACTCGTCCCACCGCTCACAGCAACCTGTTAGCCCGTAAAGATAGTTCCTCCGACATTGGCCCGATGCACGAAAGGTGCACGTTCACACTAGCCCCCATTATGCCAGGTTTGATTCGTGCAGTTTCTTCTTTTCTCGCCAAATAGCTCATAAAAACCAGTGCCATCGCAAACTGGTGGCTTACGTCAAATGAAAAGCGACGCCGGAGCTTACGAGCGCAATATACAGCCGACATAAAAGTACACGACATCCCGGGCACACCCATAACCGGCGGTTCCTTGTTCGCTTCCGGGTGTAATCCTCTCCCGGAAAGCATCCGAAACCGGCCGCGAAAACTTCACCAACCGAAAACTAAGCTCATATGGCGCGCGTGGAAGTGGAAATGGCCAAATCTAAATGCCATAAAATAAGCAAGTTACACACAATTTCACTTTAGCCGACTTAGGCAACAACCACGGTCAGTGCTCATCAACCTCGAACCGGCCTGCACCTTGGGCTGGATGCTTTCCACGTACGCTTCTCGCAGACGTCGTCCATGTGGACATTGGACGTTAGGACATTGAGCCGTGTGGTGTCGGGCCGTGTGTGTGTGTGAAAGGTACGACTCAAATAAATGCAAGGCGATGGGACGAAAAGTAAAATAAACCTCGCCTCGTAAATGGTAAGTGAAAAAGTTCACGATCCAATGCCAGACTGCCACAACACCCACACACACACACACATGGCGCTACCAAACAAATGGTAAAAAGAAACGCAAGATTGTTGCGAATACTTTGCTGACGTACCTGATTTAGTTGTGTGACGCCTGACGCGGGGTGAGGAACAAGGAGAACTTGCGGCGGGACATGCAGACACATCATGTGATCATGTGAAAAGTTTATTTTTCAACGTCTTCAGTGCTGAAAGTTTGTCGCACTGGCCGGGATGGGTGGCCATGGCCAAAGTTCAAGGCATGGTGGGATTTTTTAAAGGCACAAAAGTTTGCTCATAACCATTCGGTTGAGGGAAGATAATGATGTGAAGCATTCGGTGAAGCTCGGTTATGGTAAGACCGGGGAATGTGTTGGTATGTTTATTATTATTATTTTTACCGAGCAAGTTTCGGCTGAACATTACATTGCAGTATGCATTCATAACAATAATTCTTATTGTAACAAGAAGCGAGAATTTTAGGATTTTTCAAAATATCGATTGCGTAATCAAATCTTTACTCTATCTGACTAATTGACATTCAAGCATATTATCATTCTTAAAAGAGTTTGATAATACCATGCTCATACCTACATTGCAAGATGCTTCAAGATGAAGTAGATTAGTTCAAGGTTGAAATTGACATTGACATCTTAAATTGCTTTTACGCAGAAATTGAAAATCTGTAACTTTGGCTAGCTTATTAGCCATTTTAAAGCTTTTATTCTAGAATCGTATGATTAAAACACTCTATCTTTTGCTAATGGTAGCCATAATCGAACCCTGCCTATGGTATATGGTTACTATCTGCGGCCATACATATAGAGCCTAAGGTATACAAGTGGTTTTCTATGAACCAATCATATCCTGTAAAAGGAGGGATGTCTAGACCTCATTTCTTTTAAAATCAGTTAGTCACTGTTGACTCGTGGGTAAACCGCAGATCTGAGATGCCTGTATGATTGGATCCATCATAGACATCCGGTTATAAATTCTTCAAACATTACTGCAACTTTGTCGATTTCAATTTTTACTCTTATAAATACTTTACACATCTTCCCAATTCTTTACATGGCTTCATTACAATTACTAACTATTAAGTTACTTGATTCTAACAGTACTTGAATACCACCACCGTCAAAAAGATTAACTAGGTCGTGACTCATGCTCCTTCTCCACATACCCTGCTCGACACATGCCGCTCAAAGAAAGGCCTTGGTGTCCTCCGTCAGCATAGTCCAGGTTTCGTGACCGGAAAGGGCCACCTGATCAGTCGAACCGGAGTTGTATCAAGGTGCGATATATTCTGGTTTTCGCGTGTTGATGGATTTTTTTGGATTGCAGAAGTTTGTAGAGTCCAAAGAAGACACCATTCAGAACTCTTTGCTTACGTTGTTATCCGAAGTTACGATCATGTGGTACCTGAAATATTGTACAACCTCTTGATTGTTGACGTCAACTGATATACTGTTTCCCAGTCGGACTCAGTCACTGTCAGATCCTTTGGTAAGCAGGAATTTTGTCTTCGTTGCATTGATCCTCAATCCAATCCTGCGTCTCAGTTGGATGTAGGCATCGTACATCGTTTCAGATATCCGCCCGATGATGATGATGATGATAATAATAATAAGGAATTGGAGAGGTTGGGTTAATATCGTATCTCTGATGTCGAAGGCTGTGCTTGGCATGACACCTTCCAGAGCGACGTTAAAAAGCAAAATCCGTCCCCTTGCATCAGTTCTCGATGAAATTTGAACGAAGCCGACAGCATGTTAGACACTCTCACCTTTCGCTGCACACCATTTGTTCTTAGTTATCATGGGCCTTCTTGAAGTCAATTAAAAAGTAATGCGTATTGATCTGGTTAAAGTTCGACTCTATTCTTGCATTATCTTCTTCTTTCCTGGCCTAACGACCTCTTAAGGTCATGCCTGCCATTTCTGGCTTACTAGACTAATTGATACCGCATAGTTGGTTAGTCAATCCTCACTATGGGGGAACGGCACAGATGAGACTTGAACCCCGGTCCTGCCGTGTGAAGACCGGCGCCGCTGTCGCATCACCACCGGGCCGCCCCCTTCTTGCATTATACAAAATCATATTTTTAGTTGAGTTATTAATAACGTGTCCTAAATTTGCTTGATAATGTTATTGTTATAACGGCAAGCAATCTGTACTCTTTACAGACGAGTTATGTTATTTTAAATCTTGTTCGGTATACGAAGCATCTTTGGTGCTAGTCCAACTCCTCTCGCCCTCCTCTCTCAGAATAAAAAACAGACACTTTTCACAACTATCGTGTGATCCTTAAGGAACAACTGCGCTTCGTATTCGCACACTATTTTGACAGTGGAAGTTCGAAAATTTAACAGCCAACCTTTTTGCCTTCCTGGCCTATATTTTATCCGTTGCTGTGTAATTTTGCTGATGAATTTAACTATGCTTTGCTTTTATTAAAGTTAAGTTAAATTTTTCGTGTCCCTCGAACCGATGCAATAAGTATTTGGTGATTTTGCATGTTTTATTAATCAATTTTCCAATATCTTCGATTCATCGATTCGCGCTATAAATTAGCTATATGTAGCTATAGTTTTTTAGTTTTGACATTAATTTAAAAAAGGCTTATTTTGCCTTTTCTACACTCTATGTTATTCGCACTCCTTTTTTCTGCTTTAATTATACAATACAAAACCCTCAATTAGTACGATAAGAATTCATGAAGCCATAAATTAATAAGAGACCACAATAAAAAAACCTATCCCGCATTACCATAATGACGTTCATAGGTGAGCAGATTTCAATGTCCATTAACCGACAAAGAAAGCCATTTGTTTGTTCGAATCCCTTTCACGCATGTTTAAAGAAAAGTCGCCAAAGTAACACATTAATATCCGTCCTTGACTGCCCCATCATTGCATGGTGTTGGATGATGTGGAAGTAGAAAAAAAATCGGGCCTCACTGTAAGCGCCCACAACAATCAGCCCTGCAATTAGGGGACGCAAAGCAACAGCGGCAAACAAAAAAACAACGACAGTGCGTCATGAAACAAGACACCGCAATTAAGACGAATTAAGACACAGTCGCTTGATTAGAACGAACCGGAGCTGGGAGTTCCCCCCACTGGGGATCGCAAATCGTTGTGTCTATGCAATCGGAAAAAGGGCAAAATGTGCGCGAATGTTGAACATCCCTCAAACGGAAATGGGGTGGAAGTACTGGAACGCACACACACGCTCAGTGGAATCAGAACGCTAGAGGCATTCGTTCTAGAGCGGGACCAGAAGTGCTGGGAAAAGCATAAAATGAGGAACGGATGTTTATCGCATGTTAAATCTAAGTAATTAAAACAATAATTCAAGTGAACCGCTTGAGAGGACATGTTTTTCTGGAGCAATTTTTCATTCCCATGCCCATGTTTCTATGGGCATCGGGTTGGACGAGTTAAGCAAAAAAAAAAAAACCAGGAATTCTACGCAAAACCGGTTCAAGTGGGTAATGTGTTAGAATGAACTCCCACTGCCGCAAAGCCTCCCGACTCTCGCTCCCTTCGCCACCATCCTACTAGCTCGTTATCATATCAGCTCAAATTTGTAATGGAAAACAAGGGCACACGAACGCGAGCATGCGGCGCGTTTTTTCGTACGTGAACGAATGACATTCGTTTCGTTCGACGCACGAAGCTTAGCTTGATTTTTTTTCCGAGCCATTTTTATGAAGAAATAAAATTTGCAACCAGTTACAAAGAATAAATTATCTCACCCACGCTGCTGATGCTCCGCGATGGCAAGCTGACAACGGGAAAAATTTAATACAAGATTCTTCGTTTCGGGTTTTGTCTCGTTTTCTTTTTTGTTTCTTTCACGGAAACCAAGTGGCCGGAAGTACATACATCTTTGCTGTACCTACGCCCGTGTGGCACACAGCCATTACTGCTGTCGGAGTCGTTGGCATCGTTGTCGTCGTTTGGTAGGTGTGATGAAATTCCTTTCTTCTGGTTGATTATCTGCTTTTTTCCGCATTTTCAGTGCCACCGAGCGCAATGTATCGCATTTTAAATTCATTAAATTTTTCGCTCGTTTGATGTGCTAGACCTATGGTGATGGTGTGCGATGAGCGAATGAAACTTTAGACTTTACAATGTGTGCTTTTGAAATTTGTATTTTTTTACCTTGCCTGTCAATTTTTTTACCATATCAATAAATTGTTCATGTAATTTAATTTTAAATTAATACGTTTAATGTATCCTATTTTTTAAGACAAAGAACATAACAGCTAAGAACAGGCATATGACACAAGTTTAGTCCAATTTCTTGTCAAACTCGCCCTATTGATTCGCAGAAAGGCATTTAAAAATTTAGTGGTAGATCGGAATGGAACGAAAGTCGAAATACCGGACGTTAACTTTCATAGTTTAATTCATTTATTCTGTAAATATGCCAACCTATTTCCAAAAGTTTCTTCTAGAACTTTGACAATGTCCCGGTCGTCATGTGATGTGTTCGAGCGCACGCTTTCCTTACTCACATCGACTGTGGACGCACACGCGAACACACGCTTTAGTGTGCGGAAAATTCGGTTCCGCTAACATGATGGATCCTGCTGGGTTGGAACCAGCGTCGTGATCGTCCAGGCGATCACAAAAATCTGAAGGAGATTTTCCTTACTGGAGCGTTGGAGACATCGAGGGCTTACCTTGGGTAGGGGGACTCTTGAAGCTCTTTGAATGAGAAGACTTTTTCTTTAGGTTGGATATTCTAAAAACCTGACGGTCCAAACGACTCTCTGAGTGTGTCTTTCTGTTCAGGTTTGTTCGCTTTATTTATACCTATTTTTCATTATTTTTCATTAAGTTCAAAATACTTAAAATAGGTTAGTCCATCGGGTTGTTAACATTTTTTCACTATTTTCACATCTCGATGTTAAACGGGTTGCGTTTGTTTGTTGGTTCAAATAGGATTTTCAGTCTGTCTGTTTAAATGCTGAGTTTATAAATTTGCTTTTAATGTTTTTCTGTATGGATACAAGACTTATGGTTATCGTCGCAAACCTATGTGTTATGCTGACTACAAGGCCAATTATGCAATTGTTGCATTCTTTGACAATAATCGGTTGCTTTGTTTCCAGCTGTTTTGTGTTTTTACTGTCGGGTATTAACCTACTGTCTCAGTTTTGATATCTACTGTCTTGTGCTATATTGGAAGTTTAGTTCAGAATATGTATAGCATTGTGGATGCTACAATAGTTTCTAGTATAATTTGCAGTTTGACATTATATAATGAAACTAGGATAACCATCTTTCAAGTGAGGATTTTTGGAAGCCTTTCATTTTAAAGTAGAAAAATATATGATATGTTTCACACATCTTCTTCATTTTTACAAAACTTATGACAACTACACAATAACATAATACTTTAACAAAAAAAGACTATAAAAATATCCAGTAAAAGCATCTTTCTGTGGAAAAAATGTATGAAGCAACGCTTGCAATACATTTATTATTTCCAAAACCTAGTTTCCATCTAAACATCTTTTATGTAAGATAGATATCCGATAAAAGTAGCTATAGACTAGCTATCTCTTAAAAAAACAGAAGAAGGACTTAAACTTTTAATTTCAAATTAATATAAAAAGCAACACTGATCAACAGATTCAACAACACAGAAAAAGAAGCTAAAAATTAAAAAAAAAATTAACAGGAATAATAATGATGCCTAGCTAGTACTAATAAACTTATGATTTATTGCTTCCAAAAAATTGTTTTCTTCTCTTTGGATAAACGACCTAGTAGCCTCCTTCTGAGTAACTAGGAAAAATATATATGAATATGACTGAAACTTACTAGTACTGGAACGTAAAAGCATTAAAAAAATTGTTACATCACATACAGGTGATTAATTTGCAGGTCCTTAATAAATATATTTGAATGATTAGTACCATAAACGCATCTTTTGTTTCGGGTTATTTAATTGTCATGTAATCAGCCAACCTTTTGAGCTCTTTCGTTTATTTTAAACATAATTTATTTATTTGATTTTTATGATAAGCTAATGGGTAGGAAAGTAATAAAGGAAACAACATGGCATCCCTTTTCTTTCATATCTAGGCCGCTTAATTGCAACATTGAACAAATGCACACGATTGATTGAGCTGTGACATTTAACGCAAAACTCAAAATGTACATGTGAATACATTTATTATAAGCTGTGTCTTGTTTTCTGATCAAAATATACTAACAACAATTTATCAACTCGTACCTGTGAGAGAATAATAATAACGATTATTTTTAAGTTTTACCTGGTTTGGCACCCATAAGACTAAATGGAAAAATATTGATATTTATTTTAAATTTTTCCGCATAACAACGCTTCTATGAAAATAAAACTTTCGATAAGGACTGAAACTGAAATACAGAATTTCAACCATGCCGTAGCATTTAATATCCGGTTGACCGGAATGCAGGTAAATTTAACATTTAAGTGTTCAGTGGTGTTCACCAGAAACCAGGCAGTAATACTGCTTTACCAAAACAACTGCAAAATTTACCAACTTGTTCTGACAACCGATTGTGAGGGTGTTTTATTCGCAGTCAGTTGTTACATAACGCTGCCGAATCGCCAACAAAAAAGAAACCAAACGGAAAGCATTATTCTGTAAGTGTGCAATTTTTCCTACAAACATTTACAGTCAGCAGAACACCAAAAATAAATAATAATCATCTACTTCCGTGCCCGAAATGCATCCGATCTTGAACAACACCGGACACCAGAGTCATCATGCCATCATCCATTGTGGCCGGTCAGAAGTCTTGGCGTGTTTCTTAAGCTGCTAGTTTTTATGCATCATTAGCTTGCGCCTTCCGTGTTGCTTTGTCCCGAGTGGCTGGAATTGGTCGGCAAACGAGATCAGCTGACAGCTGAAAAACGGATCCAGACGGAAAATATCCATCCGGAGACGTGAGTGAATCAGCATCATTTTGCACCGGCAAGTGCATAAGTTGCACAAAGCTGGACCGGCACCGAAATGGAGCGCAACGATGACAACACTTACACATCAGCGTACAACACACACACACACACAGCACGCTCGGGGTGGGTATTATCACTCATTGGCTTCAGAGGGTGCTTTTACCGAACAGTTTTCCAGCAAGTGCACCGGAACTATGCAAATGGATTTGTATGGAATGGCAACACAAGTTGGGCGTACAGCACTGGGAGATTTTGGAGTGGTTTAAATGATATGGAAAAAAGAGTTGCAGATTGAAGGGCTATGCGAGTCATGTATTGCTGTAATGGTTGTTCACCAACTATAAACAATGAATTCTATGAAACAAACATTAGTTAGATTAAATCTCTTCGGTAAAATTGTAACATAGTTTAAAAAACGCGACTGCGTTCGTAGAATTATTACAAGAGCATTTTTAATTAACTGTATTAAACAGCAATTGCTTTTGAAGCATTATACTACTAATTGCAACTAATTATAAATAATGCATCCACGAGCTTTTGCTTAGCTGCGTGAGCGTTCCAGAAAAAAGAAACCAAGTCGTTGAATTTATGTTTATGATAGAACAGATAAGGGACGACCCGGTGGTGTATCCGATAAAGGCACCGGTCTTCACACGACAGGATCGGGGTTCAAATCCCGGCGGACCGCCTCTTCGTACGCAGAACTGACTATTCAGCTACGGGTAACACACAAGTCATAGAAAGCTAGAAATAGGATCTGATCTACAGAGGTTGTAGTGCCAGAGAAAAAGAAAAGATAGAACTGCTGTAATTGAATTTGATTAGATAAAATGTATAAAATGGACATATAACATGGCTACCTATTCTCACTATTGGGGTATTATTATTTTCTCATAACTAAAAGTTTAGCAACGTTTCGTTACATACTCTTGCTGGTAAGTTGTTATTATCTCCTTGTGAGACAACCATAATCAAAGCTAAGTCAAACTATAGAATAGGGTAAAATATAGAGTAGCACGCTCCAAAATTCCTGTTGGATGACCATGACTGGGAAAGTCATCGCTTGTTGACGAGCCAGCCCTTAAATGCCACAAAAAACCGTGACTTTCTGTGAGGATGCATCGCGACTTGTAGAAACTAATGAGGATAGATACTGTCCCAAATGGCGACCATTGACCATGATTGTTTTCAAGTCATCCACAAAATAGTCTATGATAGAAGCATTTAAGCGACTGAATCAATTGGAGGATGAGCCAAAGGAGACCATAACCTACTTGTCTCAAAATTTTAAAGTTAAGAAGTGGGGAATTTAAAGTTTAAGTCTTCAAAAGGTCAAGTTCTTGTGTGTAACGCTGAATCGACTAATGCAAGTGTTGTTGGATGGTATGTTGGAGCGTATGAATATGAACGCAATCATTTCGCAAAGTTAGACAATATATACTGAAAAACCTGCTGAATGGTTCTCAGGAGTCAATTGTCTCAACTTTCGTTTGCAAACCAAATGTAGAAGAATCGGCAACTCCAACCCACGTGCACAACATTTTCTGGGAACTCGTTAAAAACCTGATATTTTAATCCCAATCTAACGTTTCTGTGCCCCATCAATAACATTCCTTATTAACAATGCCAGAATCTGGAACATATGCTGCAAATACCTTCCGTGTCGTATTTCACATGCGTTTCATTATAATCTTCATACGGTTAAGGTTCAAACTGATAGAAGGCCTTAAAGCATTGGACAAAATCCTCCTGTTTTTGTTAATCTTATTTGGTTCGATTTCACGTGTCGTCATGTTACGATTAGACTTAAAAGCTAATCTTGAAGGAGTGCGTTATTTCTTGTTCTTGAAGAGGCAGAAAACATGTTCTGTTGCCTGCCACCCAACCAGACATTGGTTTATGCCTTAACTTTCATCATCTTTAAAACATCCTCGAATTGTAAACATCCTGATGCAATGGTGTAAACGATTATTGAGGTTATTGGAGGCGACATCAGTTCTGCAAAATATTTTCTCACAGAACAGGATAATCATTTGTTTCCGGTGCTATGAAGAATGCATTTTCAAAGAACTAAAAAATCCTAGCTCCTTTAAACCTGTAGTAATATTCGTCCTATTCTACAAGAAGCTTTAAAAAATAATCTACTTAGTTTTACCACAATAGTCGATTCATTAAGTATCTGCACCTTAACGTCACTTTTAAAGTTTTGAAACAATTACACGATGTTTCGTTTGGCCCGTCACTGTACATCTAATTAGTAATAAGTTCTGTTTAGATTTAATAAGTTTTTAGCCATTATAGTCGACATACATGTCTGAGTTATTTAAAACGCTATCATCATACTCTCATCGTTCTGATAGTCAATTTAAGCGTGGTTCCATTTGATTGAAGCATCAAATCATTCTATCCGCCAAAGAACCATCACAATCGTCAGCATCTTTAGCCCATTTCCATCTAGACGATAAAGTAAGCTGATCCTGATGGATTCTAAGAATGTTGCCGATTGACATGGCTCACTAAACTCCAGCTGTCTGTGCCGCTATCTAGTCTGTCCCACTGCATCTCCAGTATAAGAACGCTTTGCTACCGCTAAACAGACAAACAGACGGCAATCATTCGATGTATGCACAAACGATGCCAAACCCTTCACGACGATTTGCATTTGCTGGAGCTTTCTTTTCTCATTTCCTTCGTGTGCAGTGTGACACAAAAGCACCATCCCTGCAGCCGATCTTATCCCAGCGCAACCGATCGAACTAATCAGATCAAACCAGAAGCTGAGGCGAGATGAATATCAACAAATAAATAGCCTCTTTTCTGTGTGCGCCAACGTACACCGGATGACACCCTGATCGAGTTTCAATGTGTCAACAATCTCAGGATAATTCACCCGTTTCTGTGCACCGAGCAGCTCCAAGAAAGTGCTTCAATGCAACAGTAATGATTATCACACCGACTGGCATCCCGTGCAAAGCAATCTTCGTGACTGAGACCGGGCATGGATTGGATCAAATGCAGAAATGGAGAGTTTTCTCATCATTTATAATGACAACTCGCTTTCAATTAAACTTCATAGATGAGCGAGCTTTGCCTGTTTGTTTTGGGTTTCACACACCCAAGCACACACATAATAGACACACTTATTGCACACAGCTTATGAATATTCCCATTTTCCACAAGTTTCTTGATCCGTTCTTTGTGTGGGTGTGTGTGAGCATCCTTTCTTTGCTTCAAAGCGGGACATTAATTCGCACTGCAACTTCAGCTGTCAAATTAAAACCTCTTAACTGCTTTGATTGCTGGGTTGCTTTCAGACCCCTGTTAGCTGGTCTGCTGGCGCCTGTTTGGTAACAACTTTCCAGCCATTTGCGTCAACTATCCACTGCATCTTCCAATTCCTAGTGTCCCAGTGTGTAAGGATGTGCCTTCGTTTCTACGTTCCTTTGTTGCCGGTCGAGGGTTTTTTGTGTTTTTTTTTCATGTTTTCCCAGGAAAATCCTTCCCTTAACGCCTGGAGGACTTCAACTCGGATAGGATTTTCCTAATTGTTGACTATCCAGCAACCTCCGTTATCTCGTCTCTCACCGACTCGCCTCATCTTCCCCCATGAATGGATGTTATTCCCAGTTTTTGCACCTCTTTTTACTTCTTTTTCCATCATGTTTACCACCTGGCGAGTTGGGTTTTTTTTTTGTTTTGCTTGTTTTACTTTTTATTCTGCCATTTTTTGTGACTTCTCTACCCTCGCTCGTTGGGAAACTGGAAAGTTTGAATTCAATTTTAACTTTTACCAGTCCTACCGCAGGATACTAGCGGATTGAGCAGCCGGTGCCGGTAGCACTTTGGTACCAGTGCTGCAGTTGAACGTGTCTGGTTCGTAGTTTACATCCGCCGGATGATTCAACCTTTTCTTTCTGTGTGTGTGTGTTTGTGTGTGTGTATGTGTCGTATTTTTTTCTTCCTCTTTTTACGGTTGGTTTCCACTTCGTTTTCATATAACGATGCTGCAAAACACAGACTTTGTGTTGTTTGAAGCCAATACTACACAAATGTTGCACACAAACAAACAAAAATAAAAACCTCCCAGACCTACCTGCATGTATGTGTGATTATCGGTCGTGGTGTTGAGAGTTGGAAGCCTGTTTTTTCATCCCCCATTCCTGACAGTGTAGGGGATGCTCAGGTGGCGACATAGAAAAATGCGATAAAAAAACCTGCTACTTTTCCATGCATAGGAAAGTGATTTCCAACGAGGGAATAATTATGCAATTATGCATTGCAAGCAAATACGAGAGGTAAAAACTCCACGCCACCGGCACCCCTCGATACTGACCGGCACTGTAACGAAGTGTAAAGATGGTTTAAATGAAGCTCTTTACACGGTGGTCTGCGTTCGACACTTAACTGCTCGGGTTGTAAATGAAAAGCAAATAATGGAAATTAACCAAAAGTTTTTTAATTACATTCGCGAAGCTTTACGCTGATTAGTTCATCGGCACGGACGTTGAAGATTATACTTTTTTGCATTATTATTTATTGTTACTTTTTCATAATCCTACTTCATTAGGTTTTCAAGTTTAAAATTCAATACATACGAGTTTTTTATTGCATTGCAACTTATTTATGTAAAAATAATTTAAAGTAAATATTTTATCCAACAAAAAAGCGGAATTCTTTAAAAATCGAACAAATTCTTTAAACTGTACGGAGACTTGATACTTGATAAATAAATCAATAATTTATAAGCAAAATGTTTTTTTTTCTTAAACATTTTTATTCTTAGTTGCCAAGTAAACTATTATAAAATTCCTAGTTTTAATATTTTTAGGATATTAGGGCATCAACTTTGATCATAAATTGTCTTCAATTTTGATCATTTTGAAAGCCATCTAAACCTGTTTCAGCAATTAATTCAAAAAATAAGCACCACTTATAGTAAACTTCGCACTCACAATCGTCGCTGTTTGTGCACAGACACAAATTGAAGCTTGACGAAAGTTGTTGGGAATGTGATAAAAATGTTTTTGTCCGTTAAGAATCCTAGTCACGGCACCAGGAACAGTTAGCTTTCTACACTATACGATTCGCTCTATTCAATCATTTACGCTTGTTGAAAGGTTGGTTAAGACCCTGATTGATATGCCGGTAAACCATGTTTTACCGCATGTCCCTTTACTCGTCACACGAGTCCAACCGATTTCGGATATTAAACTTTTCCTAATATATTCTTTAAACGGCTTGAGATAAATTTTATAAGTGTCGTTTTAAAACGTGTATATTTCCTCTTGGTTCGACGGTCCACACCTGGTCATATTTTTTCGTTTGCCCATATATGGTAATGTCCCTATTCTCCTCGACGTGATTTTTTCTTCATTACCATATTATGCATGCCTTTCTTTTTCTTTTGAAAACACTCATACTTTTTTCTGCTAACGTCTAACGAATCTATTTATCGCCTTCGTGTACTTACACACTTAAACATAGGCCGAATGCGCAGCCTTTACAGCGCCATCTGTCGGGCGGTAGCAAGCGAAAGCTTTTTATTCTGTAAGCAAGCGATGAAAAATGTCTGACGCAGAGAGGCAAGGGAGGAACATTTCCACGTTCGGGCGATAACGCGACGAGACGCCTTGGGTTAATCGCGCATAGCGTGTTCTCGGTTGCGCAATACTTACGTGGTTACTTTGGCGCTTTGACGAGAACGACAACAAGATGCTGGCCGGCCAATTCTACCTCATTTCGACTGTCTAGGCAGCCGTGAAGATTCTAGAGGAGAATCTTCCTTACTGGTACGTTGGAGACATCGAGGCCTTACCTTGGGTAGGGAGACTCTTGATGCTCATCGGCGTATTAAATCGGCTAGGCGACTTTAGATGTTCGGAAGGAACATCCCTTACTAGCTCGTTGGAATCTTCGAGGCCTTACCTTGGGTAGGGGGACACTCAAGGTTATTGAAGTGAATTGGACGTCAGGTGTTGAGTTGTGTCAAGTCTAAATCCAAAAATCCAACTCTGTTGGCTGGGAAAGACGGGTTTTATTTATATCAATTTTTCATCGATTTACAATAAGTTCATTTTCCTTAAATTAGGTTAGGCTTTCCGAATGTTAATTTAAAAACATTTTTTTGTATCGCCTGGCTATGTTGCTTAACGATTTACCTAGTTGGTAGCAAGAGTGGAAGGCTTTATCGTAAACAAATCTAGTGTACTCTAAAGTGTATCAACTAAATAAAAATGATACGGCCTTTTTATCCATCTCCATAACTTCGCAATTAAAATTCCCTTACATTGAATCCAGAAGGGCAATTTGCTAAATCCCTAATGATTTATATTATTTGTTAATTTATAAAAGGATCGTCTGATGTTCAAATCGGTAGAGGCTCCAATCTCTTTCTCGACAAATCTGATTATTGAATTTAATCTGAACCGTCTCTACGTACCCAGAACTGACTCTCCTGCTACCAGTAAACTAGTTCAAGAAAGCCAGTATTGATAGGACTTCTCGAAGTTGTAAAGTTATGAAGCTTTAAATAAGTTGTAAGTTATATGTAGTTAAAAAACATTGTTAAAAACCAGAATGGTAAATTTCATTTTACTTTGCCTCACATTCTGTTTTCAGTCGTGTCATTTAATCTTTACCATAAAATCTCTATTCCAAAGGAAGCTTAAATACAAAATTATATATTCTAAAACCGAAAAAGAAAATCAAATTCAACAGATCGTTAAAGCATTATCAACCAAATTTTATGCAGAATTGTGATTGAGCAAAAAATGAGAAAAATGAGACAATTAATACTTATAAGATGATTTTTATAGCTTATCTACAACCACAATTTTAATGATATATAAAGCTTTAATTAAAGCGAAAATCACGTATGTTAAATGTTTTGCAACTTTAAATGTTAACTACAGACCTTTTATTCCATTCTTAGGAACTCCACAGTGCCACTGATTGCTTGCTTGAGTGTTGCGTTCTGACACTTTCCACACATTTACCACAGAGCGTCATGAAAGTAATTGTTATTTAATTACGAACACTACACCCAACCGGCCATCGAAAAACCACATCCAAAAACTGATACATCAAATGCATCCGAGCCGATGCAACAATGCATTCCGTGGTCCCGCTGTGTGTCATTCAATTACGACCGTATGCTGCTGTTTCCGAACCTCGAACCGAACCATGGCGTGTAGCAATGCTTAGCTCGCAAGAATCTTCTCATTATGTACCAGTAGTGGGATGTGGTGTTCTTGTCCATCCCCCTACTCCCCATTAACCACATACCCTTATCATAAAACAGCTTTCGGAACAACCCGAAACGACTTTCGCACTTGCAGCCAACAGTAGCTGCCCACCCACACACCACACACAACTCGCAACATTCGGACGGCTAATAGACGGTCTCTTTCTCTTCAATTTTTCCTCGCTTTTTTTTTTGCAGTGCTGCCGTTGATGGTACTACACAGCTGCACGGCCGAGCAGCAAAAATTTAAACTGACTCCGGTGGATCTGGTCGTGTCCGAAGGTTCCGAGGCGCTGCTGCGATGCGAAATCCACAACGCGGCCGGTTCGGTACAGTGGACCAAGGATGGTTTTGCGCTGGGTAAGTAATAATTTCATAAAATTTCCATTTTCCAAACCACTGTTCTCTGGTGGGACAGTGGCAGCTTACTTAATGAAACTCACCAACCCTAGCAAAATGGGTTCCACTACGGTCCAAGCTCGAACTGATAGGCCATTGGCCTTCGGTAGTCCCCTGAAAAGCTTCATCCAAACTGCAGTAAAGTAGTGGCGTGGCGTTGTAGTGGTTAGAATGCCGAATGCTTGGAAATGATAATCACTCTGTTCTGAGTTTTACGTTAGGTTACACACACACACACACGGAGTAGAAGAGAGTAGAAGAGATATGGGCAACCATTAGCAAAGTGGCAACACACTACGCCAGCTCGAAAAAAAAAACCTCATCTTTGTCTTAGTTCACTAAACATGCAAAATGTAGTAAAATATTGTCCATTTCTCACTAGCAGCGAGCGTGTGACAATGCTTTGTTACGCATTGGAGGTAGTTTTCGAGAGGGCGAATAATTGATGGTCATCCCAAATTGAACCTACTATACCGCCCGGCGTGATGTGTCCGTCAATCAGTAGCTTTTGCGTTGTTACAATGTAATCTCCATTTTGTTTTCTTCTCCCCTCAATGTCTTCCTCTACCACCGACACAGGGTTTACGCAGAGCATACCGGGATATCCCAGATATTCGGTGCTCGGTGACAGTGGCCAGGGTATCTACAACCTGCGGATTGTGAACGTCACGCTCGACGATGACGCCGAATACCAGTGCCAAGTGGGACCTTACATGCACCACACACTCATCCGTGCCAAGGCAAAGCTGACCGTAATAGGTAAGTGCGACCACCACGGGGAATACTTTTTGCATCGCATATTCCATTTGCCCTATATACGCTGCGAAAGCTCACTGTTTCAAACCGAGCTAGCGACGAACGAACAAATTTAAGCTTAGTTAACTTTTACATTTTTTAATACTATATTCTACCACTGGGATGGCGCAAAGTAAAAAAAAAACACTCTCTCACACACAACCAAGCACAGTGTCACCAAATAACTTTCAACTGCCACACACACACACAGCATTGACTCGCAGCATTCGCCAGCTGGTGCTCATTAGCAAGTGCCGAAGCGTTCGCCAGCGTTCGTACAACGGCTGTAGGGAAAAAGTAGGGAAAATTAATATGGACCTTTTCCGGAATGTTGACACAAACGTGGAAACTGCACCGTTACCGTCTGGGTACTTCTGTTTGATACTTCATTTTGGTTTCCGGTTTTTTTTTGTTGTTGTTGTTGTCTTTTGACTCGCGTGCGTTCAACTTGTCGCGTACCCCTTTTTTCTCTGTGACGGAACGAAAAGTATCCCAGCTGGGTACGTTTTTCATTACGTTAAAATAGGTGTGGGGAAAAAAAAACGCGATTCCAATGGTTTCCAAGGGCGAAATGTAATCAAACCCCTGTCCGTGCTGTCTGTTCAGTTCGTTTGAATTTTGCTTCAGTAGTGAAAGCTGCTCGTGAAAATAACATATTGCTTTAAAACGTCATGGAAAACCTGTGAAAAATTATTAAACAACTCCTGTAATACGATAAAGCTTACGAGATACACTTTCGACCATTTGTCCATTTTTCGAGATTTAGAAAAAGTTTGTATAATTTTACAAAAATTCTGATTCTTTATGCAATAAAAAGTAAAGCTCATTGTAATACTAAAAAATATCGCTTTTAATGCGTTGCTATATTTTAATGACGACGACACACTTTATTTTTATTTTTTATCAAAACGATTAAAATATATTGGTTACGTATAGGTTATGCCAACAATGGCGGAAATCTCTAAGCGGCTTATTCATAGAATTGGCAATTTGAGAAATATTCCTATCAATTTTTATGTAAAAATTAATATGTTTTATTGACTGAGCAGTTCCAAGAAAGAATTATGGTAATATGTGATTGAATTTAAATACAACGCTAGCACCTTTGACAATAGGTATTCTCGATTGAACTTCAATAAAATGAAAAATGTTTAATAAGCATTAACAATGCCAATATAACCAATATATAAACGGTAAATCCAGGAAATGATTGAGCAGAAACACCAACTGTTCTACCATCTGTATAGTGATTTTAAAGCCGCTTATGACAGCATTGCCAAGGTAAACCAATACGATGCAATGAGCTCTGTTGGAATCCTTACCAAGCTTACCAGGTTTGTATGAATTAAAATGACCAACATCAAATGCCAGGTAAAAAATTGCGACCACCGAGATCCTTCGCCAGGGAGATAAGTTTGTCTAGCTATCCGAGACTCGGAGGTAGATATTTTGGAAACCATTTTCTATAAGACTATCCAGAGCTTGACATCCACTGATGACATCTTCTACTTTCTTGGCCTAACGACCGCTTCAGGCATGCCTGCCATTTTTGGCTTACTAGACTTATTGTTACCGCATAGTTGGATAGTCAGTCCTCACTATAGCGGAACCGTCCAGATGAGACCGGCGTCGCTGCCGTATCATAGATACTGTGAATGAATGCCCTAGTACATAGCAGAAGCTTACCATAGAACTGAGCACGCGGTACGGTCAGATGAGTTAGCAGACGATCGTGTAACACTTGTAGTGACTGATAATTAAGTAAGTAAGTAAATGCAAGCCTAACGTACAGTGCAAACAACTAATATCGCGTTCTCATTTTTCATTTTGAATCGTGATCTGAAATCGAAAATGTAATTTTCATCAATTTTCCTAGGTCATATGGTGTGAATACAATGTTTATAATTTTTATTCGGTCCTTCTTGAACCAATGTCTTAGCGTACATTGAAAAGCATGTTCTGATCGTGAAATTTCAATGAAATCACTGGATAATAAATTTATAGTTCGAATATTAAGCGTTTACCATGACCAGCATCAAATGCCAGGTAAAAAATTGCGACCACCGAGATCCTTCGCCAGGGAGATAAGTTTGTCTAGCTATCCGAGACTCGGAGGTAGATATTTTGGAAACCATTTTCTATAAGACTATCCAGAGCTTGACATCCACTGATGACATCTTCTACTTTCTTGGCCTAACGACCGCTTCAGGCATGCCTGCCATTTTTGGCTTACTAGACTTATTGTTACCGCATAGTTGGATAGTCAGTCCTCACTATAGCGGAACCGTCCAGATGAGACCGGCGTCGCTGCCGTATCATAGATACTGTGAATGAATGCCCTAGTACATAGCAGAAGCTTGTCATAGGACTGAGCACGCGGCACGGTCAGATGAGTTACCAGACGACCGTCTAACAGTTGTAGCGACTGATAATTAAGTAAGTAAGTAAATGCAAGCCTAACGTACAGTGCAAACAACTAATATCGCGTTCTCATTTTTCATTTTGAATCGTGATCTGAAATCGAAAATGTAATTTTCATCAATTTTCCTAGGTCATATGGTGTGAATACAATGTTTATAATTTTTATTCGGTCCTTCTTGAACCAATGTCTTAGCGTACATTGAAAAGCATGTTCTGATCGTGAAATTTCAATGAAATCACTGGATAATAAATTTATAGTTCGAATATTAAGCGTTTACCTCATTCACTATTTGAGAGGAAGATCCAAAACTTAACATACTTAGCTACAGTACATGAAATTTGATTACCTCAACAAGTATTGGCACAAAACTCACATGAAGCCTCCATTGCATCTACAGCTTCAAGAGGTATTGGCCTATTGACATTGAGCTCCTAAACTTGATTATACCTAAAGCTGGATTTTCAGTCCTGCATACGGGAAACTCAGGAATATTTATGTCTCGTTTTTTGCAATACAAAAGCTCTTTAAAGCTAAAATTTTTCTGCTCAGTGTCTAATTTTGAGCAAATGTAATGTTTCAGAAATCAATATTCTGAAAAAAAGAGATAAGTATAAGAGTATTTATTTAAAGTGTTTATTTGTTCGAGCAATCTTAAGTTCGAAATAATTAAGCGTAATTCGATATTTAAAAATGAAGCATAAAGAAATCAAAAGTCTCCCATTTCTGTCTGAAAAATTTTCATAATTGCAAGATAAAGAGAAAACATAAACTTACAAGAGTCCTTCTCTACACAGATCCTTAGCAACAGTTCGCATCAAAAACACCCACCCAACATACCTAAATGCTTGCTGCTTGCAACACTATTTGCATTCCGCAAGCGAACCTTACCGTACACTTGACACTACCATTACCGATCAAAACCAAACACTGCCACACGATCCGACATGTCAATAACCTCTGCATATTCATACACACCCATCGAAAGCAGAAGGATGGGGAAGCAACACAAAGACAAAAAAATACAACGACAGCAAAGGAATTCAAAACCTGCCCTGCTAACGAGTGGCGGCAGCATAAATCATCATCCAACTTGTGGCGCCTGCTACTACTGCTACTACTACTGCTGCTGCTGCTGCTGCTGCTGGGTGTTTTGGTACCATTCTAATAAATAAAGAAGAGCAAGGTAACATCTACAGCACGAAACACACACACACACAAAAAACAGCAACTCTCACCGCACTTCACAAAACCACTGTTGGCACGCTTTTACGGGTGTTCTGGAAGCTTGTCCACATGGGAGGAGTAGATTCACTGCAACACGCAACACCCTCACACACAAACCCATTCGAGCACTGCACACTGTCTGCGAACTTCTGCATGCCATAAATGATGCACGGTTTTAAATTCAACCCCATCGAGCCGTTGCTGTGGACGTTCTACCGTGTGGTGGATCTGGAGAGTGGTGGTCCTCTTTTGGAATCCAGAATCCGTTTGACATCTGTACACTTCTCTGTGCTTCCTTTTTTGTTTTTGGTCGATGTGCCAAGGGAAACATGAGCGGTTGGTGTGTTGAACTCCGTGCAAACGGTGAGGTTCGCGACCGTTCTATGCCGTGTGTCAAGGAATTCTAAAGTCTGTGCTGCATACCCCGGGACAACCGAACGCCCGGTCCGAAAATGGATCCAGACGTGCAATTATTGTAATTAAGGTGCACCCGCGTTGCACTTGCACGGTTTCTTGCAGCTCGCAACCGTACCCAGCACCACCAGGAACAATTGTATCCTTTTTGCGCGAAAGTGTGATGGAGCATTGAAGCTTCATTTGAGCGAAGCGGCACTCTTCAAAAATTCATTCAACTCTTTTCAGTCCCAGGCACTCGTGCATCGTCTTCCGCAACGGTGCACGGATGGGCTCGATTCATAATCCAACGGCTCGGGTTTTTCTATGAAGTCACAGACACACACTTCGGGTGCAGAAGGGGGAAGGAGACTCTCCCATGTGTCAACCCGACAGTTTGTGGAGCACATGCATCCCTTATACGCCCAGGGAAAAGGTCTGTGCTTCTGTTATTAAAAATTTTATGACGACTATTTTATCCACACTGTGCCCGGTCATACACCCAAAGAAGCTGAGTTTCTTTTCATTATCAAACTCCAACAAAATGTCCACCTTTCAGCACGCGTCACCATTTCTTCTACACCTCGGAACTACCCGGGATGATAACGATAGGCGACACCAGAGCTCAGGATAAGACAGTGCAAAAAAAAAAGATTCCAACCTTACTCAGTGTCACCCATGATGAAGTGACTCGCATGGACATACATGCATGCAAGACACTGTGTACAAAAGAGGTAACGCTGACACTGTAAGATTCTGCGTACTGCACAATGTGCATTTCAGGACGAAAGATAGGACAAAACAGCCGTTCAGTAACAGGGCTCTTGGAGTCATTCGATATCAACTTTAAGTTCTACAATTATTTCTACAACTTAATCAATAGTTTAATGATTTTCCGTTAATTTCTTAGCCTGTTATCAAATATATAAATCAAGGTAATAAATGCGAACTTGTTAGGTTCGAGATGATTATCAGATTGGACAAATGCAAAGTAATATGGTAACAAATCACGTGGAGAACATCAAATTGTACAATGTAGAAATTAAACCGCGATACACTTCAACATCTTTCTCCCATTAAAATCCCTAATGCATACAGTCTAGTAAACCAGCAATAATACTCTAAGAGCTCTACGGAGACTCCTTCAACATTTTTTCCTTTCTTACAACGCACGTTCGCAACGCATAACTATTAGTCAGTTATTGTTTATAAAATTTTATACTCGATGCTTATGGTTGATTCTGACTTTAAAATAAAATATGGCAAAATAAAGATATAACAATTGGTTTTCTGTAAGTCTAAATGCGGACTTGGTTTGTATCAAGATGTTCTACGATGCGATCGATTCTAGACTATGTTTTGGAAGTATGGTTGTTAGCTTCTGCTTCTAGTGGTTCTGGTCCATATCAACGCTGTGCACTGCTAATCGTCAAAGCTGGCTTAGAACGCTCCTTGCAAGACCGATGCTCAACATAGACGATCGCCGAACACGATTTGACGACTCAGATCCTGTGTTATTTAACAATTTAAGTTAATATATCTGTATTTGTTTTGTAATAACGCTTCATGGGGATCACATATAGTCCGTTGAATTTTTAATAACCTATCAATAAATTATCAAATTAGTTGATGGAGTTTATTAGTTTTATTTTGAATTTCTTTGTTGTTGTCATAGCGAAAAAGTTGATTAGACATTCTTTCGGAAGTTAATTCGTTTTCAATCTCATCATGGCATCTCAGGAGATCGTGCGTTCATTCGAATGATGTCTAGGCTGAGGTCTAATCATCATTTTCTATTACCTTGGGTGATCTTTATTAGACGCAGTTCGAGACATTGGAAGATCACCTAATGTTTCTGTTCGTGATCTGATGGGAGACACAGATGATGCCAACCTTCGGATTATTTTCCAGTTGGTCAAGTATCCTGGAAGTGTTTTAAAGCATTTTTCAAATGTCCTTGAAATCTTACTTCCATGGCATCTCAGGAGATCGTGATTTTTTACACTTGACTTCTAGACTAAGGTCCAACCATTTTGCATTGAGCGCGCATCTACAGTATATGGGACAGATCGACTCCAAAGTATGTAGCTGTGGCCTGGAATACTACGACTTAGATCAACTTCTATTGTCCTGTGTGGAGTAAGGTATCTGCTGGGAGATGCAGACGAGGTCTACCCGAGAACTGTGTTTGTCTGTGTCTTATGTTTGTTGTTTCTTTCTTGTGTGGTTGAAGATGTATGCAAGAAGTCTCCTATGGATGTCCAAGCTCCATACTTATCTGTACATACAAATATAATTCTATTCATTTTAGATAAATACCTTTTATTACACTGTTACTTTATAAATCCTGGATATCGTTAACATAATAAAAACCCTAACAATTTCACAGATTTCACTTTCCCGATTTTATCCTGCCATGTGCTCATTGTGCACATGACACTGTAGTAAATGTCCCAGTCGGCGTGAAATAGATATGTAGAAAGCGCACTAGTTTTACACGCGACATCACCCGCATCCAGATTTGTGCCGTCTCCCAGTTGGTCCAGACGAAACTTGATTCTTTCGGGGCGGAAAAGTGTGTAGTACCTTCCCAGCCACCATCAGCCATGCGTCGTCCCCGTGCAATCCTGCTGTGGCCGGAAGGTACCGGTACTATGAAAGAGTTTTCCACGAGCGCACAGGGTTCAAACAAACGCCTTTTGTCTCCATGTTTACACGGTTGTTTGCACGGACGAAATGAGTGTATTACTTCCCGCCACACACTACCGCTTCCGCTTCTTCTCCCGCCACTACCAGTGACCCGCATCACGCCGATGATGTCTCGAGATTGTGCAAAAAGTTTTCACATTAGCTGCTCGATACTGTGGCCACGAAAATGGCGCACGCGTGTCGCAACGCTGTCCGCGGTCCTGTTTCTGCGGTTGTCTGTAACTGTGAAGTGTCGTTGGGGCCCCCGGGATCGCCGGCTGACTCTCTGCTCTTCAAACGATGCCATCTGTGGCGTGGTATGTGGAACGCCAAATTCTGGGTGGAACGGAGCCGAGCGAGAGGGTGAAAATATATATCAAAACAAAGCGATACGCCATACAGCACGTCACCTCTTGAGACGAACTGTAAACACTTCAGCCCAAAAAACCGCAAAGTATGGGTAGGTACGGGGGAACGGAGGCCAGCGTCGCCCGAAGCGACACCCGTTTGCTGATTATCACCCGTTTGGCGGGTAATGCGGAAGCTGTTGATAGGGTGATACCGTGCCGCTCGGGCTTTGCAGCCTGCTGTCTGTTAGCAACCGGTGCGTGTGACTTCACCGATGAAGTGTTACCCGGAGGACGTTGTCCTCACGCGATGGATTTCACCACCAGAAAAGGATTGGTTTTCGAATTGTGTGCATTTTTTTTCCTCGTTTTGTTCCCAACGCTTTCTTTCTTGAAACCTCGGCTACCTTGCAAACACCCCTGCATTTCCCAAGGTGAAGATTAAAAAGATGATGCTTGTCGGCGGGAATTTGATCCATTTCGAAAATGGGTACACGGTTTACAGACTGCCTGGCAGCCATTTCTACTCTTTCGTCGCTATGTGCGAGAGCAAGTGATCTGTTTTCCCCGTTTTTTTTTGCGGTACGGGATTGAATTTCTGGAATTTTTTGTTCTATTCTTTTTGAAGCACAAGTACTCGGGATCAATCATGCTTACCATTCAGAGAAACTTTTTTCCGCCAGTGTTCATTCCGTATTCGCAGCGGTTCACAGTTCTTTCGGAACACCGGATGAAACCCTTCCAAGAATCTTTGTGCCAGCCGTTGTGCTTGAGTTTCTGATAAAAGTCTGACATGGAAAGTAATATCACTCGCAAATTTCACAGTAACTACAATGTTTATCTTCTTTTTTTACGACGCTTGATAACACCCAGTTCCCGTTAATCACTTCCATGCCATCTGTGGCTGTCATCATGTTTGAAGGAAGGATTGCGATAACATTTTTTTTTAATTCAATTTGCGCTTTGGTAATGATTACGATAATTGGTGTTGAGCCATAAACTGCTTGCCTTGTGCGATAGTGCGTTAAACAAAAGTGTCATAACATATTCGTGGAGTTGATGTTTAAGCTTCTTTTCTCTTTTTACTTTCTTTGACAGTGAGAAAAATTACTATGATTATTCAATTAATATTAATACAATACATTTTACGAATATGTTGATTTAAAACGTTTGATTAAGCTTTTTAAATGCTCGATAACGATGAGATCACACCAAATGTTTAATGGAAACTGTTTATTCTTGTTTGTACTTCCACCTTAATTGAACTTACTTACAAAAATAATTTTCTCTGGTTAAACCTGATTAAACCTGTTCCTGTAATGCAAATTACCTAGCTGAACTCGCCATTATCACTGCAATTATTATTATTATTATTATTATTATTATTATTAACAAATCTTTATTGTCCGCCAATGATGGTTTAACAAATGTTCTTATATACTAAGGGGAAATACGAGGGTGACAGCAGGGTTAGGTGGTAAGGAAAGAAGCTTCACGAAGACAGACACGAAAGCGAGACAGAGGGACATTATAGTCGAACAGATGATAACAGTTATTGAAAGCCAACAGAGCTCGAAGAAGAGGATCGTTCGAACCGTAACGGGTGTGGCGGGATGGGATATAGAGGGGAGGTCGATCGCGGAGGCGACGGGAAGGAGCATACAGAGGGATGGCAGATAGGAGAGAAGGGACATCAAGTTCATTTAACAGGAGGCCTGCTATGAAGCTTGCACGGATATGGAGATGTCTTTCATGAATGGGTTCTAGCCCAAGAAGGCGACAACGGACTGGGTAAGGAGGGGGAGAAAGATGATAACCGGTAAGGAAGCGCCGAACAGCTACACGAGTAAATTTGCGCTGAACACTCTCCAGTCTGGCCATCGCAGTCGAGCGAGGGGGAGACCAGACAACAGCTGCGTATTCCAGGGAGGATCGAACCCAACAGCAGTACAGGGACTACAGGCAGAGGGGATCGCGGATTTCGGACGATAGCCTAATGATCAAACCCAGTCATTTGTTAGCTTTGTTGATAACATAATCAACATGAGAGTTGAAGGACAGCGTCTCGGCAAGCCACACACCTAGATCCTTTACAGAAGATACACGACGTATAACTGTATCACAGAGGGTGTAACTAAACGAAATCGCAGGAGTTCTGCAAAACGAGATCACACAACACTTATCAGGGGAGAGGCCATTTTTACGACACCAAACAGAGAAGAAATTTAGGACGGTTTGGAGAGAGCAACAGTCAGCAGACGAAGGAAAATTTACAGGAAGGAAAATCTTGAGATCATCTGCGTAAAACAGAAAACCTTCGGCGGGGAGGATGGAAGTACAGTCATTGACAAATAACAAAAATAAAATGGGACTAAGGACGCACCCTTGAGGGACTCCAGAAGAGCCTACAAAGGAGTCGGACAAAATAGACGAAACTCTAACTCTATACGATCTCGAACATAGGTACGATTTGAGCCAATAAAGTAACCGACCCCCGATACCAAGTCTTTCGAGTTTGGCAATCAGCACTATCGAAGGCAGCACTAAAATCGGTATATACGACATCAGTTTGACGACCAGATACCATGTTCGATAGAGCAGAGTATACAAGACACATGGCACATTAGCTATTTTTTTCTAATTTATACTTTCTTAAATAGAAAAAATAATTGATGAACTTGCCTTATTACTAGATTTTCTCAATTAACTTACTCTTATATCTCTTGAGATTATAAATCGTAAAGTTTAACACGTTTTAACTTTATTTTCATCTTCATATTGCATTAATATGTTGATGTCTCTTTGAAGATTTAACTTAACAGCTTATGGGTTGCAGTTGAAGATATTAAAAATATATCAAGAGAGCCTGGAATCTTAAGAAAATTCTTAAGTTTTTTCTTTATAAATATTTCACACTAACAAACAGCAGCTGTAAATGCTTGAGCAGTTTCAAGATGCTTGAACATTTGTCAAACATTTTCTCAATTTATTTACTATGTAGCTTTTGCTCCATCTAATTCAAAATTTGTTTATTCCAGTTTATTACCAGATTATTCATTTTGTCAGTAGAGCTTTTTGTTATGTTTTATGTTATTTTAAAAGATCAATTCTATAATCTTATCCTTATTTTTTGTCGTTTGAACAACTAAACAATTAATAGAATCTTAAAAATACGTTGAGTGCATCAAATAATCCACGTAAACGTAACTTTGAATAACCAACTCTTTTGTTACAACACAATTTAAAGCGTATGCTCCCAAGACACCAAGCCACTGTAAACATTTGCGAAAACTCCTAGTTAACAATTCCGCAGCCCCAAAACACGCAAAGTGAATACCTGTGCATAATCACCTTTTTATCTTCACCATTCATGTTTATCTCTCCACTTTTGTCCGACAACAGTCAGGCGCGGGAGTCTTTTCCGCCCAGAAGACTTACCTTTTGAAATGTGAAACGAAACACGGCTCAAATTTCCTTCATTATCGCGTACCAACGATTTTACAAGTACCATCGTACACGGCGTCGGTGTAATCTTTCTTTTTTTCTCTCTATTGTACAACACCGTACAACCGTCCGCATCACGTTGCAGCCGTTGACAACTATACTCTATGCCATATTTCGTTCTGGTTTGGAGTCCTCTTTTTGGTCCATTCTTTTCGCACGTTGCGCGATGACAATGTTGCACCCAGTGTGTGTGTGTGTGTGTGCGTCTGCATCACAATTACTCTCACAGTGTGCTTCGTGCGCTGCGTTTGCTAATGAGAACTCAACCCGGGCGCGTTAGACACCATCGCACCCACGGTGGCTCTATGGCTCTTGAAGCTGTTTTTGTCCGCAGGTGAATGACTGCCGCACAGTGCTTCGTGTGCGAGAATTCATACCGTGTGTGTGTGCGAGCACGGGTTTTTAATGCGTCTGCCACTCTGGAGAGAGGTAATTTGCCACCTTTCATAAGCCGGGTGCTGTAAGTGCATGACACCGACCGAACCGAGGCTCTGGTCGCAGACGGCTACGGTCATCTCCTCAACCTTCAAACGACACCGGCGCCAAACCAATCGAGCCGTGCTTGTTAGCCGGCCCGCTTGATGATGACTAGTCTCGCACCGGAATCCACTTACCGGAAAACACTAAACACAACACACGCTCGCAGGGAACGCAAAATACGTCCAGCATTAATCACGGTGACGATGCTCGCGGGCGTCTTCCGATGTGGTCCCGTCTTTCGGTTCGGGCTTTTGCCTTTGTCTTCGCCTTCATTTAACGCTCGCTGCCTGCTGATGGAGACGCCTAGTCGCTTTTATGGTTCCACAGTGAGCTTCACATCGGCACACACTCACACACACGCTGGTGTGGCACACGGTGTTGCCATAAATCATGACGCCTTTTTTCACTTTCGGACCATCACCTTACGGTTTAATGGTATTCTCGCACATATACATTAAGCTTCCGGCAAAAGGGGACCGCCAAGATGTACATTGTCTGATTCGTAGAATTCGTTACTCGACTTGATAAACACTTCCTTACCCATTAAATGGTACAGGCGCACGCATCCGCTTTGTGGCGCTATGGCAGCTCGTAAAGCAATTCCAGGATTTCGTTTCCTTGGTGTTTCGGTGGGTGGGACGAGTTGATTCCATCCATCGTACGGGTATCAGATTTCGGGCCGCGGATGGTGCAAATTTGTCAAAAGCCTTGCAAACGATCACAGCCTTGTAGCTAGCTGTGGTGCATGCGTTATATGTTCTTTATGTGTTCTCGGTTATTTAATTAAGAAAAGTCTGAGCTAAGCTTACAACCTGTCTATAACGTGATGGCTTCTAGGCGTGAGTTGAAAGTTCTGTTTTATTAAGTTTTCTATTCCATGGTTTAGTATTCATTTCTTTAACATTTTTCTATCAACTATCAAACAAGGATAATAACATGATTCCTCTTTTTCCCGGTAGCTGATCCGTCTACATATAGATGGGTTAAACTGCTAGAAGTATTAAAGTGAAAGAACCCATAAATGGAAGGGACGATCGGGTTTTTATAATATATTTTATATTTATTTATAACTCGCGATGAGTCGAAGAAGGATTATAAATATAATAAAAATTTATAGAAACATAAATAACTACGATTTGAACTACTATTGTAATTGCGCATTCGAAACTTCGGCGACATAACAAAATCCTTCATGCTTTAGTTAGCAAATAATTGAATGCAGTTTTGGTAGCATGTAAGAGTTAGGTTATAATCAGCATATTGAGTAAATCTTAATTTAGTTGAAAATCTAGATAAAATAAGTTTTTGCTACTCTTTTGGCTATCATTTTTCCAATTCTTTTAAAAATTCCACTGCTCTGTTAGTTAGTTAGACTTATTATCACTCACTCTTGAATTCAGAAATTTTCAACACATACACAAAATCATTTACATATTACTAACTAAATTCATCAGATACTTTATGGTTGATACATGAAAAAGGAATACAAAAATTTGTTTGCATTATTTATAATCAAAACTCCTTATCAAAATTAACCACAACAAAACCAGCTAGTGTTCTAGCATTTTGGATCTCACTGCATTGTCTATTTACTTATTAAATTTACCATGTTATTGCAGGTTTACGGAGCTTTTTCGATCCATGAAATGTATTTAGTTTAGGAGTGAGTTTAGGAGAGAAAGGATATAAAAAGCCAGGACATCGAGCCGAAGCCGAAGATCAAGAACCTATTATTTTCAAGAACCTTTTGAATCACTCAGAATAATGTTTCAAACGAACAGTGGAAAATGCAAACACATTTAGAAAATTACAATTATATAGAGGAATTACATAATATAACATAAACATAATCTGCAAAAAATAATGAATCCTTATTCGATAGTTTGTATTTACTAGTACGCAGAATTACAAAATTTCAATCCATACAATGGAATTGTCGAATTTCTGACGTTTTCCGAGTGATTCGACTCCCGGGAGGCAAAATTTTAACACCTATGTGGATTTGTGTAATAGGGTTCGAATTTATTGCCGCTTTTACGTTTCCCGAGCTTTGTGTCAATACTCGATTTGGGCCCTCGCTTCCTTTTTCCCCTATTTATAATGTTTACGAAACACAGCGCCACCTACCGTAAACACGGAGTACTGACCAGCCAGGCCAGTCAAATTTAATTTGACAGGAATTGTTGCATTACTTAGATGACTATTTGATAGGAATAGTTGAATCAGATGTAGAATTTTGCATTCATATGTGGAGTAAAAAAATGCTTACGAAAGCAAAAGTTCTGTTGATCTTTCTTTAATGTAGACAAACTATTCAGTGGCATTTTATTTAATTTGTCAGTGCAACAGGAGCAGATCAAACGATCGACAAACAATTCTTTGTTGGCTACAATAGTCCACAGCTGAGTTGCAAAATTCTTTCAACTGCATGCAAATCTCCATTATATCATTGCAATAGTCCACTATTCATTTGAATCATTTGAATAAATGGATTAAAACTTCTAGAATATTGAACGAAACCTTGTGAGCTATATACGCTATTTTCCTTAGAAATACAATTGCTTTGCTCATTGGTTCACTAAATCTCAACAGACCAAACGATTCCAAAGGTAAAAAATACTATTACAGATTATTTCAGCTTATGACTAACATTACAGTTCCATTTGCTTCCAACATTCAGCTGACTTGGGCTGAGAATATTTGTAGTTGTAGTTGAATATTTTACATCTGTTTATCATAATACGGTTGAAACCATCTAACCTCTTAAAGCTTTGTAGCTATTGCTACCTTTTATTTATTGACGAGATGAATATACAACCATTTAAAAGCTTTTACTGTTTAATAAAGTGCTGCATCGAGGACTACGTATCCAACTACGTAGTATCAATAAGTTTAGTAAGACATGAGATACCCGAGATGACCTGCTACAGTAAGCAAATAAGCAAAAATGACGTGCTTGATTCTCAACAATTTCCTTAACTTATCACTTACCACTACGGATTATAAGCAAACGCCGAACCGCACCACTCAAAAGGGCCACCAAGAAAAGATGAACTTTTTCTTTCGTTTCGTATTTTATTAAAATCACCCTAACGCGATGCTATACACACACACTCACACCACCCGCTAAATATGGCTGCAAATGGCTGCCGTCTTACGGTTGGCGTTTGTTAAAGCACAAAATTAGACGCAAGCCCGTCCTAACCAAATGAAAAGCCACTCGGGGAAAATAGACCAGCTGCAGGATTGGTGGGGAAAATGCTCGGCGTAAAACGCTTCCGAAGCCACCCGACTGGCATGACGCGGGCACAAAGAACACTTTCACGTCGCGAACGCACGGGTGTGCTTGCCGTGCCGGGTTTGTTTGCCTGGCTGTGCATGAAAAAGCCAAGCAAGCTCTCCCGCAGGGAAAATAAAACAAGGCTTTTTATTGGAAGGGCAATTGTTTTTAAGTACTGAAATGTAGTCCCGAATTCCCACATCCAGACGCTCACGTGCTTCGTTTACGTGCCGGGCGCGCCTACGCAAGCCCGGTGCGGTTGGATGTGGATAAACATTATTTTCTCCGGTGGCGACCGCTACCACTACCTGCGAGTTTTCCACCAGGTTTCCGGCTTATCACCTTTTTTGCCTCAACCCCTATTCTCACGAGCGCGGGATGTCCTTTTTTGGGGCGGGCAAATTTGTGTGCTTTCTACTGCAAGCTTTCCCAAAGCTACACGCTACCGGGCGCTTGTACGGCGTTTCCATTTCCAGTGCATGTGTGAGCGTGATTCCTAGCCATGTTGTGACCCAAAACAGGGTACGGGAATTACAGCTAGAAGACAGCTAAAGGGCTGCAAACAAACAAAAAAGTGGCTACGGAAATTATGGACGACCAATGCAACGTATGTAGACACAACTTCGGTGTGTTCCAGGAATGCTTCTCCAACTCCAAAAACCCTAACGCCCAGCGCAAGGTGGGTTCACGTGGTGGCCCACTCCAAAAGAGACACTCGACGGTCGCTCTCTCCGAAAAAGGGCCATCCATCCGGAAAAAGGTACCGGAAGGGTGAACAGGGACTCGATAATTTACTGCATCCGTACTGGTCAGCGGTTTTAAAGCTATGAAACTTCCCTTTACCATTTCCGGACGAGATTCCTGTCCAATGTTTTGACCAGCCGCTCTCCCTCCCCTGCACCCTACTCAATCCTTTTCCACCCCTATTACGAAAACAATAATCGAGGTAATTTCAAGAACCTTGAGCTACGGGGCAAACGATTTCCGGCATCCATTCGAAAACCCATTTATTGCACCAATAACTATCAACACTATACCTCAGTAGTAAATAGTACAGGAAATGGTAGTAAACAATGGTTTTTAGTTGTTGATTGAACGAGGTACCTTTTCGTTTGCAAGTCGATTATCTATATTTTGTGTGTCCATTCTAAAGCTAAACGAAGGTTCTATGTGTCCTATTTTCTATCCCAAGCTAATTGTATTCCGATGTGAACGTGTACTGTCAATTCACTTGAATAAGGAAAAATAGTGAGCTCGTATGCGAAAGCTTTTGGAACTTGTGAAAAACTTTTCAACATATCATCGTTTTTTGATGATTATTATGTACAAGCGCATGGACATATCATAAACTCTGCAAGCTGGCGACCACTTATATAGTTTTATGAAGATTATCGTTGCCATTTTTGATAGCTTTTGCATCATCTTGTCGTCTTTCAAACATTGTTTTGCTGAGCTATGACATATGTAGACATAAAAATCTTGTACTTTATATTGTGAAGTCATATAATACGAGGGCTGACAATAAAGTAAGGTCTCCAACGCTGCAACTTCGCCGGATCACGCGCTAGGCGAAATCTGGCAACACCGCCGTGTTCCTTGGTTCCCCCACTACCACTTTGCTGCTGGGTGAGGCTTCCCCGACCGCTCAGTCTTGGCTGAGCAGCCGTCAACGATGGAGGTACCCCTCGCGTCAGCGTCCAAGTGCGAATTGCGTTCTGTAATACGTTTTTTGAGTGCGAAAAAGGTGACACCTATTGAAATCCATCGTCAACTAGTTGAAGTTTACGGGGAAAAGTGTATGGACATAAAAAACGTGCGTAAGTGGAGCCGCGAGTTCAATTCCGGGCGCACTAATGTTCACGACGAGGAGAGAAGTGGCCGACCGTCGGTCTCGGATGCGATTGTTCAAGCAGTGGAGGCAGAAATGCTCAAAAACCGCCGTGCGACAATTAGGGACTTGGAAGAGAAGCTTGGAGGAGTGTGTAGCAGCGAAACAATCCGTCATATCCTTGTGAACAACTTGCAGTATCACAAAGTTTCTGCCCGATGAGTGCCGAAACAGCTGACCGAAGACCACATGAAGCGGCTCGTGGAATGTGCGACCAAAGTTGTGGCCCGTTTTGAAGAGGAAGGAAGTGACTACCACATGTTCCCCGCCCTGAAAAAACATCTCGGAGGGAAGAAGTTTGAAAGTGATGCGGAGGTTCAGAAAGAGGTCGGACGGAGAGTGGTATTCTGCCGGCATAGACAAGTCCATCGTGCGGATGCGCAAGGTGTTGGAAAAAAATGGCGATTATGTAGAAAAGTAGCCAATATCTTGGCCTTTCAAACGGTGTATCGCTTTTTGTAAATAAAGGCCATTTTCTATGGAAAAAAAATTGGAGACCTTACTTTATTATCAGCCCTCGTACCAAATGAGGCTTACCATCCTGCTAGCTCATGCCATTCATCTAACGGTATGCTAGATTTACAAGTTTTCGATCAATATCAATCAATATCAATCGATCGGATGAATCACGCAGTAGAAACTTCATGACGGAAAGTAGAATACTGCAAACAATATGTAGAACTTTACAATCATGTAGTTGAATCATGCATACAGTTGGATAAAATTGGAAACCCGGTTATGGAACTTTACAGTCAACTGTGGCAATTTTTTGGTCCTCTTATATTAACTGGAAAGTTGCCCAAATGTCACTGAATAGTTTATGACCATCACAGGAGGATCAAGTTAATATTTTCCTTTATAGTTACTCATTTTATCCCATATGATAGAAATAATCCACATCTAACTGCAAAGCTCAACAGTCAAGACTACCACATGTTCCCCGCCCTGAAAAAACATCTCGGAGGGAAGAAGTTTGAAAGTGATGCGGAGGTTCAGAAAGAGGTCGGACGGAGAGTGGTATTCTGCCGGCATAGACAAGTCCATCGTGCGGATGCGCAAGGTGTTGGAAAAAAATGGCGATTATGTAGAAAAGTAGCCAATATCTTGGCCTTTCCAACGGTGTATCGCTATTTGTAAATAAATGTCATTTTCTATGAAAAAAAAAATTGGAGACCTTACTTTATTATCAGCCCTCGTACCAAATGAGGCTTACCATCCTGCTAGCTCATGCCATTCATCTAACGGTATGCTAGATTTACAAGTTTTCGATCAATATCAATCAATATCAATCGATCGGATGAATCACGCAGTAGAAACTTCATGACGGAAAGTAGAATACTGCAAACAATATGTAGAACTTTACAATCATGTAGTTGAATCATGCATACAGTTGGATAAAATTGGAAACCCGGTTATGGAACTTTACAGTCAACTGTGGCAATTTTTTGGTCCTCTTATATTAACTGGAAAGTTGCCCAAATGTCACTGAATAGTTTATGACCATCACAGGAGGATCAAGTTAATATTTTCCTTTATAGTTACTCATTTTATCCCATATGATAGAAATAATCCACATCTAACTGCAAAGCTCAACAGTCAAGTGTCAAATTTCCTCTTTATGTCAAAAATAGTCGACGGTTTCGAATAAAGATGCTAGCTGGTTTCGACTAAAGAAAATCAAGGCGTAACAATAATTTAAATATCATAATATAAAGTTTTCGCAAGCTACTGTCCAGTAGATGGCGCTGTCTCTTGGTCTTAGTAATAAGCCCTAATAATCGTCTTGTGGAAGTGAAGGTGCACAACAAGATCGTGTAGGGTTACACGTTAGAATCAGAGAAAAAGAGCACGTATTCTTAATGACGAATAAGTTATGCCAAAATATGGTCTCAGAGAATAAAATTATTATTATCTTAGTCTTCATTGGCCACCAACTTTAACCATGAGAAAAAAATCTATTTGTCCACCAGATTACTCCATATTATGTTCTGTTTTCATTTAAACTATTATAACTTTAATTTTTGTTTCACATCACATCGACGCAACAGAAGTTATTTCTTGCTGACGTTATCTCTTTGCCTACAACACTAAACTCACCAATATCTCGTTCGGATGATACCATCAAACGGAATCGTATGCCTATCGGGTTCATTCCAATGCGTGCTAGCTTCACGCCACATTTCGAACACATCGCTCCGTTTGTGGCTTTCGCTCATAAATCAAATCCTTTAAATCCTTCCCTACAGCGTAATTACTAGACATTTATCCCTCCGGCCTGTACGTGTGCTCGTACGCTTGCTCGAGAAAACGGTCAAAATTGGCCACCAACCAGTATCAGGACCTCAGTCAAATTAACCGTACGGTACAGCAAGGGGTTTCCACTAATTAGTTGCCTATTTCGGAATGCAGCCCCCATCGAGCAGCAGCATGTGCATCCAACGGCCCTAAAGGTACACCGGTCCCACACAGTAATGGATCGAATGCTTATCTTCATTACGCAGACAACACACCGACACGGCTTTGCACGGCTGAACAGTGCTGCGTCTCGGTGTCGGTCGGTCAATCGGAAGAATTTCAGGGCTTCTGGTTGCACCGTACCGTGCGAGCGATGCTTGCCCACGAAACACGTTCTGCTTATGATTTCAAAATAGCCTCATGCGGATGCACGATCGGAAGTAATGATAGCCACAATCTTTACCATGCCAGACAAACTTCCCTATCTAGCCGGGCGCGAATATCTTTCCATCGATGCCAGGTTTCCCGCACATAAGACGGGATCTCGGAGTAACTGCTGATTGTTGCTAGCGTTACGTACGGCACACATACACTCACATATTCACGCAATTGCTGATGAAGACGAATTCTGATGCAAAGCGAGAGGAGACTGAATAATAAATCGAACCATCGTTGGCAACGCACTGCACCACAAGCACACACAGGAGATGTTTCCCATAGCTGCGGGTGAATACGCTTCATTCCAACGCAGCTCGATGAGTTCTTACCCACACACACACACACACGCACATGATCATTAGCCAGGGTGACGTCTAAGGTTCGCACGAGCGGAACCTTTGCTAGCTGCTTTTGCAGTATCCCATGTTGCGCTACCGGGCGAACGCGTCTCGGTATGCAATTATCCGAACGAAATGATACGACTTACAGTTATGAATAACTGAATCGATTCCAAATCATTTGCATAATTTACTTCTCCGAAAAACAGCCTTCCACCCTGCCGGCATCGATGGCAGAATGAACGTCAGACAAGACGTACGATTGTTAGAATTATTGTGCGTACGGTGAGAGAGCATAACTTGAAGTCCAATGCTGTTACTTCTTGGAAGCTTAGTGAAAAGAAAAATGGGTGCATAAATGACAGTTATTGAAGCGTGTTATCATTTAGATAAACAAAATGGTACGCTGCTGATTGTCAAATATTCATTATTTACTTCATACATGATTCATGGTATGGTAGTAAGAAGTAATCGGTGATATATTCATTACGATTACGCATTATCATCTATTACATATAATTTTATTATGAGGTATGTCTGGGATAACCATCTTGTCGTCTGGATCATAGGGACACTTTTGACATTTTTAATTTCCTGCTGTGTAGTATAAAATTGTATTTCTTATTCTTCTTGGCAAGCAAAGCCAAGGAAAATTGAAACTCTGACATTTATCTTGGACTAGAGGGACATTGAAAACTTTTGAAGGAAATTGACCGTCAATTTTAGAATTGTTTACAAGTCTTTACCTGTTAGTTTGCGTTCATCATCGAGCTTTGTGCCAGAAGCAATCAAGAAACGTGAAGGTCGCTTCATTACCATACATTCATCGATTTTAAAGACGCAAATGTAAGCATAGCATAGCATATAATGACCAACATCATCTGCTAGGTGAAAATGGATGAAAAACTTTCAGGGCCCTTTGCTACCACCAAGAGCCTTCACCAGAGAGAGAGAGTGCCTTCCGAGACTTGCAGGTAGAAACTTCGGATCATCTTCTATAAGTCAATCTGGATCCTGGCATAGCCTGATGATATAAACATCATTGGTTTGACTACGTACCAGAAGCTTACCAAAGGATTTCATAGGCAGCACAAAACTGAGGTAAAAACACGAGGAAAAACCAAAATTATGGTGGAAACAACAGTGCAGAGAAGTACGGATTTTCGCATAGTTGATCGTACCTTTCAAGTCGCCCGAAAATTGGGGCCTAAAGTCAGCATCAATATCAGCATAAACGTGGGAAACAAATCTACTCAAAACATCCTCAAAGTTGGTAGCGGTATGATGAAGCTGGAACTGTATAGAGCATTTATTGTCTCAGTGCTAACAAACGCCTCTGAGACATGGACTCCATCCAAAACTGATGAAACCGTATTAGCCGCGTTCAAGAGAATCGCGTGGGCTAACCATACCATGAGAGTGACATCGGATGACACTACAACACTTTTATCCAGTCTACACGGAGAGAGTGTAGGCCCAAACTAAGATGGAGAACTGGCGTTGATGCGTTTATCTGAAAGGCCAAAATAATGGATCTTCAGATGACTTAGACCGTGAGCACTATCGAGGAATTGTGCATGTGAATAGGACCTTGTAGCGGTTATAGTGCCTGATAAAATAAAATGATTCCTACCACTGTTGCGGTCTTTAGTTTTGATGGACTTCTTCCACTTCATTGACTTTCTCGTTTATCTAGTTCTTTTTGTTTTTGCTGCTTTTTCCTCGTGATTCGTTTCGTCCTATTTCTTTTTTTTCATAACCCAATTTTTTTACATGGCGCTAAATCGTGGTTTGGAAGGATAATTTAGATAGTATTTTCTAGAAAAATAACTAATACTTTTCAATTCATTTGAACATCCACAGTTCACGTTCTAACGTCGTTGTTGTGTAATAACAAATTTACTAGAAAAGACCTTAACCAGAAACCTTATGAAAAAGCGAAAACTGATTTAAAAAATACTTTTTGAAAGGTTGAAAAGTCTATGTTTCCGTATCCAGATTCCATCAGCTCAATCATACAAAGGCAAAACAAAGTTCCTGCGCACTACTTCAAAATTATCAACTAGCACTTGAAACATACACAACAGAGCACTAGAGTACGAAAACATGATCTGGTGCTACAGCTGTTTGAACTTTTTCTCAAGCATTAAGCTCGTTGCATATGCAAAACAACGAGAAAAGCATCTAATCGATTTTTTTGTTGCTGCCACTGCACTGCACGAACAGCCAACAAACTTCTACTGTTTAAATCTTGTCAACGATTATCCTTCCGTCAACATTCGTATCCGCTATTCGTTTCGCTTTCGTATCATCCAATTCAAGCTGTCAGGATGATGGTGCTTCGTTTTTCCCGCTATGGCGAATAATAATCCTGTTTTTCGCATAATCCTACCGGCGAACCCAACACCCGCAGCAATAGTTGGGAGTGGATTTTTTCATCAGTTTTCCTGTGTAAAAAAAAAACCATCCAACATGCATTGTTCTTGTTTCCACTTTTCCTGTGCTGGCGAATGGAAGAAAAGAGCACATTTTCCGCGATCCGAGTACCACTATGCAAGCCCACGATGAGGTTTTGCCTGTGTGAGCTGCAAGACAGTAAGGACTCTTTAAAATTTCAGCCTTTATTTTACTCAACCTCAGTATATTGTTCTGACCCGGAATGGTAACGTCTTGCCACAACTTTCGGTTCTTTGGCTTAAGCGAAACGACGATACAGGAACAAAAAAGGAAAAGAAAATGGTAGTGCAAGCTAAGAAAGAAATACTCCTTTCCTATGCTGGGAGCAAAAACAAACAAAATGTTAGAAAATGTCTCCACGAAGAAAGGAAGAAAAAAAAACAACACAAACCTTTCCAAAACCCAACCCGACGAACCAAGTGAAACAAAAAAAAAGTAAAAATGAAGGCAAACATTCACATCTTAACACAGACAAATGGTTAGCAAATTGAAATGAACGGAATGATGTAGACGTTTTGTGCCAGCATCGTTTTCTCTAAATTTGTCCCCCGCATTCCACCACGCCTCACAGCGCCCATCTCAGTAGCTCCAAATGGTTTGAATGGTCCTTATACGAACGGGGCATGAGAAATCGTTCAAAATTTCCCCTCACCCACAGCCAGTACCGAGCATTTGGGTCATTTTGTACACAAAAGCGTACAGTGAAAATGCAGAAAAATATAGTTCATGTACCGTTACCATTCGCTTTGAATGTTTTGTACACGGCCAGCACCAAATGTACCATTATTATAGTGCAAAAAAAAACCGATGGAAAGAGAAAGACAGAGATAATACAGAAGAAAAAAAACGTAAAACTACTATGATGAAGTACGTACAATAAAAATTGGTAATGAAAAATTGAATCCCAAGGATGAAGTGCCCCAAGTCCGGTTCGGTTTCCGGATGCGGAGAAGCATATTTTACCCCGTGAACAATGGGTACTGTCTCACGACCGGGCGTATCATTTATAAAAGAGTGTAGAGAAATAAATTTGCATCGTAAAGCTTATCCGTAACGTTGGCCGGATGTCGACTTCAAACTATCTTCTCTTGTTGTGCGCTGGTATTAGCAGTTGATAGAGTACTTGGGAACAGCTATGTTTGATTAGATCGTTAGGATATTTGAAATATTATTTTTAATATAACAAACAAATTCATTCGTTTGACGTGAGTATATCAAACTAAACGAAATTGCATCTTAAAATGATCAACAAGATATTGTTAGTTAGACTAGTTGGTTTTAATGACATGTTAATGAAAAAAAATTAATAAAAATAAACTAACATGACTTCATCTGCACGGATTTATGCGATGCGGATTATCCACGCATTCCTTAAAATCATATAGCATTATATGTAAATAAATATTTTAGCTAGAAAATGTGTGATACTTCTCCAGACTCCTGAATATATGAGCTTCTCAAAGTTTCGCCGCACAACGATTTGCTGTGTCCTCAGCAATTAACTAATCAAACATCATTAGCAGAACTTGTTTCCCATCAATATTCCTGAAGTGTCGAATTTCGGATGCTTTCCGGACGATTCGACTTTCGGGAGGCAACATTTTAACACCTATTTAGAGTTCGAATTTATTGCCGCTTTTTACGTTTCCAGAGCTTTGCGTAAATGGTCGCTTCGGGCCCATTTTCCCCCTATTCCCCCGGTGTTTACATTCTCTCGCGCCACCTAGCGGACACACAGAGTACTGCCTAGCCAGGCCAGTCAACTTTAATTTGACACTAAGAATACGTGAAAAATAATTAGATTCTACCGAAGAACTTGTCATCTTGGGACAACTGAATATTTTCCAATACCTAGTCATGGTGGACACATGGTATATTGTCATCACCTCAGTACTGCGTTCGTTGGCAGCCAATATTGAAACAATTATACCGTCACTGGACGATCAGATAATCAGGGAATTCCTTGACTAAAGCTGTAGTCGTTGTTGGGTAGACAGTTCTTCGTAAGGGGCGACGGTCTTGGCAGGACTTGATATCCTTTTTTGCCGTGTTAAAACCTGAAATATCGTTGAAGCAAGCCTCAACCAAAAGAGGATATACTATGAATATTGTGCTCTCTGGCTATTGAACATTGTGCAACCATTGTACTTCTCGTGTTTAAGATCTGCTATCCCACGTACTGAATGAACCTAACAATATGTTGATCTCGTAGAAAAATCATAGTTGATATTCAATCTTCAAGCTATGACTGAGCTTAAGGAAACTACTCCAGTCAAAACACCTCTCACATTCGATGAAGCTGGAGCTGCATAGAACTTCTATAGGCCCAGTACTGACATACGCGTCTAACCTCTGAAACGCGTTTGAGAGGAAGATGCTTTAACAGGATTAACAGTGAATTTGAATCGCCAGGCTCTGGAAGTCATGAGAATGACTCCGGACGACCCAGCCCGTCAAGCCCTGTTAACTGTCTCCATAAACCGAAAAGACGTGACAGGTCCAAAAATGATATCGAGTAGCCGGAAGATTTAATTGGCAGAAGACCTCAAAACAGGTGTAGCACCATATAAGTATTTAGGTAGTACGACACAACATTAAATTGAAGTATATGATGATATTTGCCAGTTTTGTTTGTATTTTAATATTTTTTTATTGAAATGCTACTTATTCTCCGTAATAAATTTGAAACATCAAAATTAAGTTAAATTACTCAACATTGTGATCAAAAAATGTCTTTCTAAAACCCTTCTATGAAGCAATAATTTAGTTTTCCATTCCTTGTTGTATAAAGACAGTTAAAAAATGTCCTTTACCTTCAAGATCCACGAATGGTATGTGTCAGTTCACATGTAATCTTTATAAATGGGTAAATAAATATTTAAAATCCGTAAATCCAAACCAAAAACAAAAACTTTTCTTTGCAGCTTGCTCTCAGTGCAAAAAAAAAATCGTTGTGTTTCGCGATGATGCCAGAAAAATCATCCAGTTTTTTTTTGCCTCACATCCCACATTCCCAGCAAGCATAATGTCACCCAAAAACCTACCGACCTCCTGGTGTCATTTATTACTGTCGCGCTTCACACCAGCCACAGTAAAGCACGCCAGCACCATATTGGCCAGCATCTAAACGGCAGCCCACCAAACACAACCATAACGAGTGTTGGGCCCCGTTGTCGGTAATGGCCGATCCGAACGGCAAATGGGCTGGATGGTGCCCGGGCGCTTGTTTTAAAAGTGCTCGTTCCCACCAACGAAAATCAACATCAGATCCCGCAGGTTTCCCGGCAGGTCGCGGTGCACTTGTGTGTGTGTGTGTGTTGTCGTTCCGGGAACAAATAAGAATGGCGTAGAAAAATCGTCCCCACCTAGCAACGATCCGCTCGGGAATGCTTGAAATGAAGAGGCTTGCACCATTTTTCGTCATCAGCCTCGAGCGGTTGGACCCGATCAATGTGCAAAGGTACAAGACCGGGCCCAAAAGGCGAGTATGTGTGGCCACCAATTGCTCGCGGGACCATATTAGCTCGTGTATGTGTGTGTTTTGCTGTCACATGGTGGGCTCAGTAACGACAAACTCGAGGCCCAAGCCGTAACGAATCGCTTAAAGAACGAACCCCGATGGCGGGGCCGCAAGCGTGCATGTATGTGTGTGAGCGAAAGTAAAGTTTAAATGTCACGAGGATTAGGAATCGCGCATAAAAGTTCCAGTATATGCTAATGTTATGGCATTCTCAGCCATTGGTTGCCGTTGTTATCAGACATTTTTCGGCGAGCCGCTGCCATCTTTAGAAATTTCCTGCTTTTTCTTTTCGCACGTTTCTATCTCTCGCCTTTGGATCAAGTGGTAAAGTGAAGTCGAGAATATCCTTCTCGAAAGTCGCTCGTACGTTGTGCATCCCACACACCGCGCTCCCAGAAAATTTGACGTCCTATGTGGGGTAATTTCCAAAACAACCTTCACAAGAACTTATCCGAACACCGCAAAAACCCCGGCGCTAGGACAACATCCACTAGACATATTCGTGGCAAAAATTTCTTCCCCATAAGCTTAGCATAAAACTTGCAAATATGCTGCATCTTCGCTTACCGCCGCTTCGTGCTGACTCTAGCCGACGAGTTTCCGTGGGCGGAGTTGAATGAAACATTTTCTTAGCGAAATCTTTTCATCCAACACCACCCAAAACAGCTTCCCCAACCAGAAAAGGCTGACCAACCGCACTATACACACACACACGCCCTAACACGCTACAGCTCGGGTGGCGTGATGTTTCCCGATCATTCTCGCACCCACTCCGGCTCGTTCGCCAGCAGAACACTAATTCCTTCACATCAAATTCAAAGGCATGCGACTTTTGGAAGCCCCGAAGGCCAACTGCCGCATAGATTATCCGCTCCATTTAACCCTCATTTGGGTAGCATAATAGCCGGTGCCGGTCGAGGACGCAAAATTTCATCGATAATCTATGAACTATTCGTTTGTTGAAATTGCTCAAGTAATGCCGAAAGCACAGGCGAAACCATGATGATGATGCTGGTCATGGTGGCGGAGTGTATGTGTGTCTATTGTATAGTGTGTTCCGCAGGGTTTGACAGTGAAACGTTTGCTTTAGGCGTGTACGATGTGAGAAATGCCATGTTATTAAAGCCAAAGCATGGTGTGCTTAACGGGAGCACTCGTGTAGACATTCGGGCCCCCCGTGCTATTCCGAGACCGTCTCGAGCATATGAACGCACGAACGGCACAACTTATGTTACAAATGGTGCTCGGGTTTAAATATATATGCAGCACGTACGATTATGCAGTATGATTCTATTTTCTTTAGCGTGGTAGAGATGAAATGAGGACAAAATGTGGGAAAGAATTAATTTGGAAATAAATTGTTACTGAGGAAATAAACAGCATAGTCAGGAGAAACTGATTAGTATAAAGCTCGACACAAGCATTGTATCGTCTTTATAAAATAATACTAAAACAGCGTGAATGTCAATGATTATGCTTTTTTTATAATTTAAGAAAAACCGAATTAAAGCTTTAACTTATATTCGCTGCTTGGGTTGAATTAAATCTATTTCATCTTGTATTTAAAATTCGTATTCGTTCATTAACACTTGCAGCGTAATATTATACTCTTGGTTCACTAATAATCCGAGTCCTTTTCAATGTCAAATGAAGTCACGTGATTAACCACTCCTATCTCAAACTGTACTTCATGCACTGTAATAATAGAGAATCTTTTTCAACAGATCGATACTCTTCATCAATCAATCCTCTTTGTTCAAATTTGCTACTTCAACGACTAAAGAATCAATTGAGTTAAAATGATGAATGGAAGCTGCTTGCCTGGACAAAGCTTTAAATCATCGTGCCTACATCCTTATCATCCGAGAAATATAAAAAAAAACGTTTTAAGAGCGATAAAAGGAGTTTTTGAAACAGAAATTAGGAAAAAAGTTGATTTTATCCATACGGATTTCTATGTTGCATTCAATTCAGTGATTCATTAACTACAAAGCTGGTCAAAGATGGTTTTAACGGAGCATTGGTTAAATAGATGACCAGCTATTTAAGCCATCGACGCTTTATCTGTGCCTTTCAACAATTCTTCAAGATTTCTGCTAGGAAGTATTTTAAGTTATTTCTTTCTCGGCCTAATGACCTCTTAGGTCTTGCCTGCCATTTCTGGCTTACTAGACTTATTGTAACCACATAGTTGGAAAGTCAGTCCTCACTATGGGGGAACGGCCCAGATGAGACTTGAACCCCGGTCCTGTCGTCTGGTCCTGTCGTGAAGACCGGCGCCGCTGTCGCATCTACCACCGGGACGCCACATTTTAAGCTCTTTACTGGTTATTAATAAACTACAAAGTGTATGGTATCCTATATTGTGCAAAAATTTTACATGCAAACACCTTACGAAATGACGGCATGTTCTTACATTAACTGAACAATTGTATTATAGAAACCCTTTCTATTTCGTCGCCCACCCACATTCATGGAAAAATTACTTACAAGCTTATTAATATATAAAGACGTAGGATATAGTACAAACTTTAGAACAACAAGCTGAAATGAGCCTTCAGTAAAACTAGTAAATGTCTTCAGCTATCTTGAAAACAAAGCAGAGATGAAATGTTGAACAAATAAAATAAAAGTTTTGATTGATTAAATTAATCCAAAACAATCAAACGAAGCACAAAAACAATTTGGAATCCCTCATCAATAATAAAAAAAATCAATTAAGATACTTATGAACCAAATCTATAAATTCCTGAAGCGGTGTAGGTAGTCAATAATTTGTTTTAATGAAAACGAATAAAGAAGAAAGAGAAGAAAGTTTCCCACAAAAAAAGTAGTGTAATCAAAAAGGAAAAGAAAGAATGTAAACCACAATAGCCCCAGTAAACCAATAAAAATCCAGTAGATCAAGAACTACAAAATTAAACAACCGCACGAGAACACCTTACAAAAATTATTAAATAATATTGTTTTAGTACAAAACTTATCACACGATATTAAAAAGAAGCTCATTTAGTATTCTTCTTCTTCTTCGTCCTTGGCACTACAACCTCGAGAGGTCTTGGCCTGCTATTTCTAGCTTTCTGTGACTTGTTTTTACCCGTAGCTGGATAGTCAGTCCTGCGTACGGGGAGGCGGTCCGCCGGGATTCGAACCCCGGTCCTGCCGTGTGAAGACCGGCGCCGTTATCGTATACACCACCGGGCCGCCCATTTAGTATTAGCAACGTAAAAAAACCCTAAATGTTATTAATGGAAGAAACCCTGAAGAAATATGTGCAAAGAAAAATTGTTGAAAAAAGTATTAAAAATTGCAGTCCTTCCTTGTACTTTTATTTGTCATTTTCCCTTTCTTTAATTTCAAATGCACCATTTTTTAGTTTTTAGAACAATTTTGTATTTATTTACTTAATTTCCCTTAAATGCAAGATCAGGAAGTGAAAATTAAATTTTAAATTAGCTTCTGTTCCTTATTCACGAACGGCCGTCTTCCTCAGCAAAAGGCTTTATAATTTCATCTCCTCGAATCTCTGCTCGGCACCCCGTAAAACGGTGGACCCCCAAAAAAGCAATCAACTTCAGATAACGAGATAAATAAAAACTAAACATCCGGTAGAACGAGCTTCCCGGGCAACGAGCGCTTCCGGCAATCCCAGCTCAACCCGTTAAAAGGGGTTAAGTGGTGAAATAGTTCGCCCACCACTAACATTCAACCGAAACAGGTTTGAATGCGAGCCACCGGTGAGTGAAGGCACCGAATCGGCACCGAATCACTGACCCATCGTTACGGTCATAAAAACCTCATCCACCTTAGCCAGGTGCACTGATTTTTAGTGGGGCTTGGTGTTGCTTCGGCCCGGCTGCAACCGGCTTAGCAAGCTCATAAAAGAGCCCAAACGGCCATCCCTTTTATCGGATCGAAACAGCGCCCGCTCGAGTGCATTCGAAGACGTTTGGTCAAATGTGAACCATCTCACACCGGAAGCTTATCGTGCATCCTCACTGCCATTAAATTAATTTTGCTAGATTATTTTGCTCTGTGATCTGATTTCTTCCGGCATCTCAATATGCCGATGAACAGGGGCTGCAGTTTGATTTTTCCACAAAGATGTTCGTTCGGCCGACGGTTCATTGCGTTCTAGCCAGGGCGTACCGGGCGTGTATCGACGATCAACTTTTATGGGACATTCTATTGGGGCTAAAGGTGGCTCCTTCTTAAGAAATTGTTTCACACAGCTGTGAGAAAATACTTTTCTCGATGACTCGATTGGTCAGTGATAGCACCGATTCGTAGAAATTCCCCTCATCACCCGGGCAAACGTTGCTATAAACGTTGATTGAATGTGTCTGGCGGTGCTTTCGAGTTGAAAAATGTTTTCCGATCTTCGTTTTTAAAATAGCTTTCCGAGGAATATTATCCGCCGGTAAGAAATTTCGTTTGAAGTAGCTAATCGATTAATGTACGATTTTTTTTTTCTGTTTGTTTTCAGAAAGCATTGGGCTTTTCTGTGAATTTGACAATTATTTGTGAGTACTTCTCGTTAGCTCAACAATCTTTGTTTTTATAAGCTATCTCAATTGGCTTTCAGTTTAACATTTTTTATTTTGTAATTAAAGGTTTGCTTCAATTGTATGTGAGTAAATCCGATTAAAATTTTAAAAATTTAATGCTAGAATTTTTATATAAAAAGATAAATGGTTAACAGATGGCTGTAGCTGTACTGTGGCGGATTTACTTCTGTTATTGTTCTATAATAAAATCATTATCAGACATGTTTTGCTATTTGGAAAGCAGTTCTGGGAATTATATGTTTTTTGTTGCGTAATACTATACAATAGGAGTACTTTAATTTTAAGGTTTATTGAAGTTTCACTTTAAAACATTGCATTAATTAGAATGCATTAATGAGAAATTTGCTAGTACACTCTTGGCTAGTCGGAACATATTTTCGATGTGGGAAAGTTATCGCTCTTGCTTTTCGATATGTTATTGGATATTTGCCAAAAAACGGAGTCCTAGTAATAATCTTTAAGGTAGTGTCTATTGGAAAATGTGATCATCAATCAACTCGAATATTAAAAAAATTGGAGAGTTAATACAGTGTTTCTCACTTGATAATGCAAAGTTACCTATGATTTTTGCAAACGCTCCATACGAAATCGTATGTAGCGTTTGCAAAAATCATAGGTAACTTTGCATTATCAAGTACCGCCGCTTCGTGCTGACTCTAGCCGACGAGTTTCCGTGGGCGGAGTTGAATGAAACATTTTCTTAGCGAAATCTTTTCATCCAACACCACCCAAAACAGCTTCCCCAACCAGAAAAGGCTGACCAACCGCACTATACACACACACACGCCCTAACACGCTACAGCTCGGGTGGCGTGATGTTTCCCGATCATTCTCGCACCCACTCCGGCTCGTTCGCCAGCAGAACACTAATTCCTTCACATCAAATTCAAAGGCATGCGACTTTTGGAAGCCCCGAAGGCCAACTGCCGCATAGATTATCCGCTCCATTTAACCCTCATTTGGGTAGCATAATAGCCGGTGCCGGTCGAGGACGCAAAATTTCATCGATAATCTATGAACTATTCGTTTGTTGAAATTGCTCAAGTAATGCCGAAAGCACAGGCGAAACCATGATGATGATGCTGGTCATGGTGGCGGAGTGTATGTGTGTCTATTGTATAGTGTGTTCCGCAGGGTTTGACAGTGAAACGTTTGCTTTAGGCGTGTACGATGTGAGAAATGCCATGTTATTAAAGCCAAAGCATGGTGTGCTTAACGGGAGCACTCGTGTAGACATTCGGGCCCCCCGTGCTATTCCGAGACCGTCTCGAGCATATGAACGCACGAACGGCACAACTTATGTTACAAATGGTGCTCGGGTTTAAATATATATGCAGCACGTACGATTATGCAGTATGATTCTATTTTCTTTAGCGTGGTAGAGATGAAATGAGGACAAAATGTGGGAAAGAATTAATTTGGAAATAAATTGTTACTGAGGAAATAAACAGCATAGTCAGGAGAAACTGATTAGTATAAAGCTCGACACAAGCATTGTATCGTCTTTATAAAATAATACTAAAACAGCGTGAATGTCAATGATTATGCTTTTTTTATAATTTAAGAAAAACCGAATTAAAGCTTTAACTTATATTCGCTGCTTGGGTTGAATTAAATCTATTTCATCTTGTATTTAAAATTCGTATTCGTTCATTAACACTTGCAGCGTAATATTATACTCTTGGTTCACTAATAATCCGAGTCCTTTTCAATGTCAAATGAAGTCACGTGATTAACCACTCCTATCTCAAACTGTACTTCATGCACTGTAATAATAGAGAATCTTTTTCAACAGATCGATACTCTTCATCAATCAATCCTCTTTGTTCAAATTTGCTACTTCAACGACTAAAGAATCAATTGAGTTAAAATGATGAATGGAAGCTGCTTGCCTGGACAAAGCTTTAAATCATCGTGCCTACATCCTTATCATCCGAGAAATATAAAAAAAAACGTTTTAAGAGCGATAAAAGGAGTTTTTGAAACAGAAATTAGGAAAAAAGTTGATTTTATCCATACGGATTTCTATGTTGCATTCAATTCAGTGATTCATTAACTACAAAGCTGGTCAAAGATGGTTTTAACGGAGCATTGGTTAAATAGATGACCAGCTATTTAAGCCATCGACGCTTTATCTGTGCCTTTCAACAATTCTTCAAGATTTCTGCTAGGAAGTATTTTAAGTTATTTCTTTCTCGGCCTAATGACCTCTTAGGTCTTGCCTGCCATTTCTGGCTTACTAGACTTATTGTAACCACATAGTTGGAAAGTCAGTCCTCACTATGGGGGAACGGCCCAGATGAGACTTGAACCCCGGTCCTGTCGTCTGGTCCTGTCGTGAAGACCGGCGCCGCTGTCGCATCTACCACCGGGACGCCACATTTTAAGCTCTTTACTGGTTATTAATAAACTACAAAGTGTATGGTATCCTATATTGTGCAAAAATTTTACATGCAAACACCTTACGAAATGACGGCATGTTCTTACATTAACTGAACAATTGTATTATAGAAACCCTTTCTATTTCGTCGCCCACCCACATTCATGGAAAAATTACTTACAAGCTTATTAATATATAAAGACGTAGGATATAGTACAAACTTTAGAACAACAAGCTGAAATGAGCCTTCAGTAAAACTAGTAAATGTCTTCAGCTATCTTGAAAACAAAGCAGAGATGAAATGTTGAACAAATAAAATAAAAGTTTTGATTGATTAAATTAATCCAAAACAATCAAACGAAGCACAAAAACAATTTGGAATCCCTCATCAATAATAAAAAAAATCAATTAAGATACTTATGAACCAAATCTATAAATTCCTGAAGCGGTGTAGGTAGTCAATAATTTGTTTTAATGAAAACGAATAAAGAAGAAAGAGAAGAAAGTTTCCCACAAAAAAAGTAGTGTAATCAAAAAGGAAAAGAAAGAATGTAAACCACAATAGCCCCAGTAAACCAATAAAAATCCAGTAGATCAAGAACTACAAAATTAAACAACCGCACGAGAACACCTTACAAAAATTATTAAATAATATTGTTTTAGTACAAAACTTATCACACGATATTAAAAAGAAGCTCATTTAGTATTCTTCTTCTTCTTCGTCCTTGGCACTACAACCTCGAGAGGTCTTGGCCTGCTATTTCTAGCTTTCTGTGACTTGTTTTTACCCGTAGCTGGATAGTCAGTCCTGCGTACGGGGAGGCGGTCCGCCGGGATTCGAACCCCGGTCCTGCCGTGTGAAGACCGGCGCCGTTATCGTATACACCACCGGGCCGCCCAAACAACAAGACGATCTTATTAACAAATTACAATCATCCCTAGACGAACTCAATAAACAATTACATGACCAACGTAAATTGATGAAATCCATCATTAAACAAAACACCAAGAAAGACAGACAACAACAAAACGACAGTTCAATAGAATCAGAGACAGACACAACTTTGACCGACTCAGACGCGGCCTCTACCACCTCCTCCACTTCCACCACCCGCAAGCAATCCCGCGGGAATAAGGGCTCCCCCTCCTCGGAAGAGGAAACTCCCATCCCCATTGCCACCCTCAATCCTCTCTCTCCCCTTCTCCCAAACACCAACCCCATCCCCTCTCCTTCCCACATTTCCACCCGTAGTAAAAAAAAGAAGAAACCTAGCTAGGTAGTTCCCTTTCTCTCTACTTAGCTTCTTATTTTAAACCCCACGTTTTAAACCCCAATCCTTTTTATTTCAAATTCAATTCACAAAATCATTCAACCGAAACAGGTTTGAATGCGAGCCACCGGTGAGTGAAGGCACCGAATCGGCACCGAATCACTGACCCATCGTTACGGTCATAAAAACCTCATCCACCTTAGCCAGGTGCACTGATTTTTAGTGGGGCTTGGTGTTGCTTCGGCCCGGCTGCAACCGGCTTAGCAAGCTCATAAAAGAGCCCAAACGGCCATCCCTTTTATCGGATCGAAACAGCGCCCGCTCGAGTGCATTCGAAGACGTTTGGTCAAATGTGAACCATCTCACACCGGAAGCTTATCGTGCATCCTCACTGCCATTAAATTAATTTTGCTAGATTATTTTGCTCTGTGATCTGATTTCTTCCGGCATCTCAATATGCCGATGAACAGGGGCTGCAGTTTGATTTTTCCACAAAGATGTTCGTTCGGCCGACGGTTCATTGCGTTCTAGCCAGGGCGTACCGGGCGTGTATCGACGATCAACTTTTATGGGACATTCTATTGGGGCTAAAGGTGGCTCCTTCTTAAGAAATTGTTTCACACAGCTGTGAGAAAATACTTTTCTCGATGACTCGATTGGTCAGTGATAGCACCGATTCGTAGAAATTCCCCTCATCACCCGGGCAAACGTTGCTATAAACGTTGATTGAATGTGTCTGGCGGTGCTTTCGAGTTGAAAAATGTTTTCCGATCTTCGTTTTTAAAATAGCTTTCCGAGGAATATTATCCGCCGGTAAGAAATTTCGTTTGAAGTAGCTAATCGATTAATGTACGATTTTTTTTTCTGTTTGTTTTCAGAAAGCATTGGGCTTTTCTGTGAATTTGACAATTATTTGTGAGTACTTCTCGTTAGCTCAACAATCTTTGTTTTTATAAGCTATCTCAATTGGCTTTCAGTTTAACATTTTTTATTTTGTAATTAAAGGTTTGCTTCAATTGTATGTGAGTAAATCCGATTAAAATTTTAAAAATTTAATGCTAGAATTTTTATATAAAAAGATAAATGGTTAACAGATGGCTGTAGCTGTACTGTGGCGGATTTACTTCTGTTATTGTTCTATAATAAAATCATTATCAGACATGTTTTGCTATTTGGAAAGCAGTTCTGGGAATTATATGTTTTTTGTTGCGTAATACTATACAATAGGAGTACTTTAATTTTAAGGTTTATTGAAGTTTCACTTTAAAACATTGCATTAATTAGAATGCATTAAAAAATCATTATCAGACATGTTTTGCTATTTGGAAAGCAGTTCTGGGAATTATATGTTTTTTGTTGCGTAATACTATACAATAGGAGTACTTTAATTTTAAGGTTTATTGAAGTTTCACTTTAAAACATTGCATTAATTAGAATGCATTAATGAGAAATTTGCTAGTACACTCTTGGCTAGTCGGAACATATTTTCGATGTGGGAAAGTTATCGCTCTTGCTTTTCGATATGTTATTGGATATTTGCCAAAAAACGGAGTCCTAGTAATAATCTTTAAGGTAGTGTCTATTGGAAAATGTGATCATCAATCAACTCGAATATTAAAAAAATTGGAGAGTTAATACAGTGTTTCTCACTTGATAATGCAAAGTTACCTATGATTTTTGCAAACGCTCCATACGAAATCGTATGTAGCGTTTGCAAAAATCATAGGTAACTTTGCATTATCAAGTGAGAAACACTGTATAATTGCATTTAAAAATCAAGATTGAGATTATTAATTATTTGAAAGGAGATAAAACACTATCCTGATTACCGCATGATCAACAAAACCACAAAACCACCAAGGGAACGAAGAATTTCTTGGGATCAATAACTTGGGATTTTCTATCAAATATAACAGACAAAACCTTATTATTACCAAAAAGTAAAAGATCTTAATTAGTAGTCTTCTTTCTTGGTCTAACGACCTCGTAGGTCATGCCTGCCATTTTTGGCTTACTAGACTTATTGTTACCCTTTAGTTGAATAGTCAGTCCTCACTATGGAGTAACGGCCCAGATGAGACTTGAACTTCGGTCCTGCCATGTGAAGACCGGCGCCGCTGTCGCATCTACCACCTGGCCGCACCTTAATTGGTAGTAGTAGACCTTAATTTTCACTTGGAAAATTCAATGACATGTTGAAAGTCCTAGTCAGCGCTCTACCAAACATTTTAGAAGACATCCGGTTCGCATAACCCCTTAGAGTTGAATGAACGAGAACGATCTTCAAACAAACGATACAAACTGAAGAATTTAATTAAATTGAAGTAATTTTCCAAATTTTTTGCAAAACTTGTAACAGCATCGATGTAAATTTACATATTTATATATATATACAAATCATTCTTTCAAATTTTAGCTTGTTTGTTTGTCTTGTTGAATGTTTCCACTGTCAAATTTATAAATATTTTATCTTAATATCCCTTTTGTATGATTTATTTTATATTTTTTATTTGTTTGTAGCTGGCTTCTTTTTAATTTACTCCGAAAAAATTTGATTTAATTTATTATTAATCAATTATTTCTTACAATTAGTTTCAAACATTTTATTTCTTACGCATCCCGAAGTCTTTTTAATATCTTCAAAGTGATGCGAAGTATGAAAAACATGGAAAGGGCATAATTGATTATTATTTTTCATACCACCTTTGTCACTAATACAGTTTACTTCAAGGTTCCTTAAGGCAACTCAATGTCCTATTTATATCATCCTTCAATTTCCCTGATTGTAACATTTTTTTCTATTTATATCTACGCGGTCAAAGCTCCTTCAACTGGGTGACAATTTCCACCGATGTCAACAACCGTCTATCGAATCACGATCCTTTTACGATCCTCGATTCCCACAACCTTTCCTTACTAATCACATCGACATTTATCCCTCCGGTCAAGTGTCCCGATTTTCATACTGACGCAAATTTCATCCACTCTTCCTTGCGGTGTATGACGCGGACAGCTATCAGAAAAACTCAGCTGCAATAGATCACCGCCACAAAAGGCTACTGAAGGAAGAGTGCAAAAAGCTTGTGTCTTACACAGAATCGTACTCATACACATACACAGTCGCAAACAAATACTAGTACGGCGAATAACGAGGCCACGAAGTGACTGAACGAAACAGAACAAATTTGTGACATCTTATCTCTTCGGTGCTAGATGGTGGATAGAGGAAACTGTCGAAGCAGCGGTGGAGCACAACTGTAGAATGAACAACTCACTGCTCGCCTCAATAATACTAACGCACACACACACACGAAGCGTAAATGAGGCAAAGAAAGAAAAAGGGAAACCGTCAGCTTTCACCAAACAGATTTACTGCTTCGCTTGGTCACGAGGTTCAGTTAACGGCGCTTTACAACACCCCGGGGACTGATACGGTGTAACTTCACGGGATCGGGAGTGAAAGCTATTTGCCGTTGGAGAGCAGTTTTTCTCACTTGTAAACCTGGATGTCGGATTGTAAATTATCGTTCATTAAATAACCTTTGAGCGTCCTTCGCATGACCTGGCAGCGTGAAACCGCGCCTAAAACCTTTGATGTTGAAAGGACCCATCCAGCAGGATAGGTTTGATGTAGTGAGCGAAACTGTGTAACTGCTCCCTTTAATGGGGAAGAATAGGAAATCTGGATTCTGGTAAGAAATCAGTATTAAGTTGATATGAGTTTTGGACTTGTTTGTTTTTATTTTTTTTACAGTTTGCAAACAATCATAAAGCTCTTGGAAATTTCGATGAAAGGTCGATGGAGACGCCTGGTGTTTTGTATCATTTTCCATCCTACACGATTTGAAGGTTATGTGTAATGTTTCAAATTGGTCAAGCACAATTTTAAAATGCGCTCAACTTTCCTTTCTTGCATTTATTCATCAAACAAGCATTACACAATTACAAAACCAATATTTATAGGATGGAATAATGATAACTTGATCTTAGTATATTTCCTCAACTGGCACTCAATTTACGATTTAAATTTCGCTTCCTTTACCGCACTGCAGCATTTCACCAAACGAAACAAAAACACAATACACACTAGTTCTTTAAAATCCAGCACCTTCAAATCAAATACTAACCCAATTAAACCCATGTATAATTGTCTTGTGTAGATGACAATTCGCTCAATAGTTTAAGAATACTGCCCTACCGTCATACCCTCTAAAATAGAGCAGGCAGCCCTGATACACACTTCCTACCTTCCCAACAGGCAACATTCTCCCATTATGGCGCATTTTACCTTCCTTTCACCGCTTCAGGATAGTTCCATGTTCCAACCAATCACATAATGGTGTCATACAGCAGCATCAATGCAGTGTACTCTCGGTACGGTTAAGCGAATTCTGTCGTTTTCCATTTTCTCTATCGTGCAGTGTGCCATCGCCCAGTACCGCAGTCTTCAGCAGTAGAGACAACGACTCTCCGAAGCGTTTACCACGGGTTTTGCTTCCCGCCCGAAGCCATACACCATACCAGAATCGACGACAGGAAGTGGGGAAACGTCGTGTCGTGATATCTGATTGCATTGTTATTATTTGCATCGTTAGCATAAAATGTGATTTCTTACAGTCGTTTCGTGGGGTTTCGGTTGGCTTCCTCTCGATTGCTTCCAATCTTGCAGTCCTGTGCATTGGGTTGGGAAATTTGGTGCCGCAGTAGTTTTTTTTTGTACTTAATTCGGTGGTTTTTTGAATACTTACGAAAATGGATAGTAGCAACCACTTACGTAGACGTTATACATACAAAAATTCTAGCAAAACCCTTTAATTGGATTTGATCATATGTTCGAATAATCTTTTGTGTTGGTAAATTTTTTGACAATGCCAGTTCCGATGGCAATGTTAACAAAACATATTAGAGAAAAAGTAAAGACTCAATATTTTCTTTCGTTATAATGAGCATTTTACACCATTCCACAGTCTTATACTGTCATGCATTAAAGATTTACATATTTAGACTTACCAAACGAAATGAACAAGTTAATGAGAATTGTCATGAATCAACCGTAAAAAGTGTATATCAGACGTCAAAAGTTTTGAGATGAGATTACTTGTTTCGGTTTAACATGCGGAGTGCCAAACTGTTTGAAAAGTGTGGGCTTAAGAGTTTCAGATTTTAAAGCTAAAGTTATCATAGAATCCAATGTTGATTTTGGTTGTTAATGTTATATTTTAGTCTATGATGACCTGTGCAACTTTTTGTATGTTTAATTTTGAATTGAAGCAAACACAAAAGTAATTCTCATTTATTGATAAATTTGTTCAATACAAGAAAACTGCAGGGTACGACCTAACCCGGAAATTTTTTGTAAGGGAAAGGAAGCGAAATTTAAATCGTAAATTGAGTGCCAGTTGAGGAAATAGGAGCCAAAAATTCAGCAAGAGCTCGAAATATTGTCGGAGAACGCTGGAGAGTATCTCTTATCGTTTACCCACCATGGACCTTTAAGGGATTCAACAGCTGGACGATTTTTTACGGGACGGGATATGAACTGATTCGTCTCCAAAAGCCTTTACTGATTGTTTCTCTCAACTTAACTTCAACAACAACAATTTATTTTAATCCAAGTCACTGTGAGCTGCTCCATTAGTGACGGATTGTAACCTTCTGCGTAATCCTACAACTGTGCCATTCAAATCTAGTAAGAATCCTTCATCTGCTTCATGACTCCCAGATGGCGCAAAACAATCCTTTACTGTGCCATAATATTTGAATTCTGAACAAAGACTTCAATATCCGGATCATATATGTGGTGTAGAAAAGATTACTATCGCTGTTTTCGTTACAGTAAACTCGTTTATGATGGTGTCTTCGAACACACTGTGATGAAATTTGACCTTTAACCTGTAAGAAAATACTTTAAAATTAATATATTTTCAAAGCATTAAACGAAAAACCTTAATCTTACACCTTTTCCATTTTATTTCGTAGCTCGGCCTAATTTCGGATCGCTTCTTCATTCTTTTTTTTTACTTTGGTTGGTGTTTGCTCTAAGATTGATAATAAAAAAAAAAATCGTGGAATAACTTTCATTACAAAGCTACAATAATGCAATCTGTCCATAGCCTTATGACGACGTTTTCGCGAGAATCAAAATGCCTAAAGCTGAACTAAGTCCCTAAAATTGTCAATAACTCAGATATTAAAACTAATCTAAAATATATCCAATACCACCTGATCCACCACTTCTTAACATTAATTATTAAAACACGAAATCTTAATGAGTCCATTTCACTACCAAACTTCCCAACACTGCATAACACTCCAATCAGTGCCACGTGTTGCCGGTGGATTTATCTTCAATTTTGAAGCACTAGAATATTTTTCCATCCAGTTGCTGTTTGGGCTGCTGCCTCACCGAATGTAGGTGGAATGTAATTCGAACGTTTGTTCCATCATCATCCAACAGCTGGATAATATGAAGCAGCTCGTTATTTCCGTGCGTTGTAAAGAAAATCTTCCCGGATGCTTGAAGCATACCCGGCAGAGACTAAAGCTATCCGGCGCCTTACGGGTGAAAAACACACACAAAAACATACCCATTCGTAGCATTGAGTACATTCATTTCTTATTTATAAAAATATGCTGTTCCTTTGTACCACGCAACCTTGTGCTCGGGTAAAAGAATGGCTGTGCGAATGGATTGGACAAATCAGAGCTCAGAAAACTCACATTCACACCCCTACACGTCTTGCCTTTACTTCGGACAACAACAGCAACCCAATTCTTGTGTTTTCCTGTTTCGAAAAGCGTCACGCTACCTCAACACACACAATCACGGTGCTCTGTCTGCCTTTCGTCAGCAACTTCGCACACAGTTGGTGTGTATTACTGATGGTGTGTCAGTGCTGGGGAAAATGTATGAAAAACAACAAACACACACACGTGCACCTCAGAAAACGATGAACTACAGGCTGCTGGAAGCTCGTAGCTGTATCAGCGTTTGTATGACTTTTGTAAGAACTGCCAAGCAACGCGGTGCCAGATTGGCAATTTTTCAGCGCTTCAACATTTGAAAACAAAACTCCAAAAAACGAACAAAACAAAAACAACCACCGTAAGAAAATGGGTTCACTATAAACAGTCAGACATTTGCGTAACCCACCGGCTACCCCGGCCCGGTTCGACTATCGTCTCAACCCATCCGTTATCGTTTTTTGATAAACTCGCAAATCAACCGGCAGCGTATCACCATTTATCACGGATAGTTTTCGCTGCATTGCAGTCGATACATAAATCGTGCATCGGGCTTGTTCCATTTCCTGTACCGTGCTGGGTTTGTGCTGTATGCGTTCTTTTTGCTTTTCTCTCCGTCTCTCTCTCGCTCTGCTTGCTGTGACCCTACTCCCAGCATCGATTGTATGCAAAACTGGGAATTTACACTCCTTGCACTTCATTTTTCATTCGAAATGTATTGCAGTTTTCGTGATGAAAAATGCACACGAGCGTTTTCTGCTGCGTTTTCTGTTGGGATGTCGCTGTTGCCCTACTATTATTATTATTTGCAACAGGCAGCAGAGACAAGTTTCTAGCTGCACTTTGTATTTTGAGCGATCGCACAAACATGTATTAATGTGTTCGCTTCTGCGCCGAATGTTTCCATACGGTTTCGCACTGGTTTTGGCGAGGAATTTGCTCATTTTCTGCACAATTTTTACCGTCTGCACTTCTGGTATACTGCAGCAGTGGGTATGGATTTACTGATGCCAATGAGAAATGGCTCCGGTCTGGATGAGTTGCATATTTGCAAAGCAAATTATTTAAGGATGCAAAAGTGTTCGTTTTTTTCACATGGTATTGATGAGCATACATCACAAATGAGTTATACTTTTGACACGTATTGAAATAACAAATGCTTTGATTGCTTTAGTCTTTGGTTATCAGGTGATATAATAGAAGAAGATAGCCAACAATTGATCCATTAACAATGGATCAAATGATTACCAAAAACTGTCAAGAAACGGTCAACATTTACTGTTCTCTTAAGTGTTGTGTGATTTCAAAGCAAATTTACTCGTGTAGCTATTTGGTGCTTCCTTCCCGGTTATCATATGGTTCTCCTTCTGTATCCTGTGACAGTGTTGACAGAGAATCTTATTGCCCTAAGAGCTGAGAAGATGATCTTGGTCGCCTTCTAGCGAAACACCCTATCCCTATCAAAGTAGAGTCTTTGACATCAGATTTGTTTCAAGTACAGCATTTAATGATGTTTTGTTATGTTATGCTGTTATGCTTGAAACATCAAAACACATACCAGGGTGTATAAAGACCTTTGCCTGTTTTTTGTATAATGCATTTCTCGCTAGTCAAAGAGAAATGAAGATCGAGACTAAACTTCTTCCAAGACTTGTTAGTCTTCCCACGGAAAGGCAAGGCTTCAAATCATCAACAAGTATAGAAGTATACTATTTGATTTTTCCTTGACTAGGATCATTCCTCCAAAATTTATTAGATCCTTCGATGGGCATCGAGAGTCCACCAACCCAAGATAAGGCCTTCTCCAGAGTTGCAGTAAGGAAGGTTTTTATCTGGTATCTTCACGACTGCCTAAACAGTGTCTTTTGGAAAATTTGGATTCGCTGTGCCTGTCATTATTGCCTGGTGAATTTGACTCGTATGAGTCTCTTCTTTCTCTCTTTCTTGGCTTAACGACCTCTTCGGACATGCCTGCTATTTTTGGCTTACTAGACTTATTGTTACCGCATAGTTGGATAGTCAATCCTTACTTTGGGGAATCGGCCCAGATAAGACTTGAACTCCGGTCCTGCCGTGTGAAGACCGGCGCCGCAGTCGCATCTACCACCGGGCCGCCCGGTCGTATGAGTCTAATCACTCTTATTAAAATACACATGATTTGAGGTTTTTCTTAGTAACAGAAGATTAACAATTTCACCATTAATTAATTAGTATGCTGTATATGCGACTTCCAGTCCATCAATTAGTAATCGCATCATGAATTATATGAATCCAGCAGATCTCTTGACGCCAATTTACTATTACTACGATATTGACAGAGTTTTTTATGGAATGTGTTACCGTGATGTGTTGAACGCTAAGAAAACATATTTAGAGTCATATCGAAGAGGTTATTAGCGTCTCTAATCAACTCCTCAGGCTTCTACTACTGATGGTCAAATTTCGCAAAGGCTCCATGTGTCCTAAAGCTATTTAATGCAGCATCGTTCGATCTGTACAAGGGTGTCAGTGTGGTTGGAAGTCAACAGCTCAGATCCTGACGAATCGCACCAAGCCCATTTAACGAAAGCTCTCCTTGCACGCTCTCCATGTATTGCCATAAAAACCAGGCGGTCTATATCCGTCAAACAAAAGCTAGCCTTTTGCTGTTTGACCTCCGTCAGCGGAAGGTCAGGAGTCATATTGCTCAACAACATTTTTTATCCTGCCTTTCAACATGGAATATCGATACCGCTGCTATATTATGCTAGTTATCTTTATTATATAAGACCATACCTGTTATTTACGGGGCGGTCCGGTGGTGTATACGATAGCGGCGCCGGTCTTCAAACGGCAGGACCGGGGTTCGAATCCCGGCGGACCGCCTCCCCGTACGCAGGACTGACTATCCAGCTACGGGTAAAACTTAGTCACAGAAAGCGAGCAATAGCTGGCAGGCCAAGATCTCACGAGGTTGTAGTGCCATGGAAGAAGAAGATACCTGTTATTTAAGCATCTGTCATGTCATATAACTTCCATTCGCGCCATCTCCAATGCCACACATCTCATGAAACAAATGGACAAAAAAAGATCCTCAATATGTGCTGCTCTTTAGTAGGCTCATTTATAATGGTGAATAGAATTCTGCATAAAGAAAACACTGTTTTTAAATTAATTCCATAAGATGACTGAAATCCAGGATTAAAAATTTATTAGCTCTATTGCTTCTGTCTACAACTTCTAATGATCAGTAGTAATTAAAACGCTGATAAACCTCCAATATAGTCTTCTTTTTTTCGCCTTAACGCACTATGATTTCTCACACCGTATAGAAGCCAGTGAAAACAGCTCGAACTTTGTTCGTATCGATTGACGTTCCCGGGAATCACCTCACCTATTCAAACTGCTCCTGGCAAGTATCGCGAATGGCAAATTACATTTATCTGTCTATGCGCGAGAAAACATCTGTGTTAAAAGCGCATCCCCCGCATACGAGTAGGCGTGTGTTTTCGCGCTTCATTTTCCAAACCATAGCCCCACAGGGGATGAAGTTCGCATTATCGCAAACGTGGTACACAAACCCACTTCGAACGCGTATTCCCGCCGGTTCGGAAGACTTCGCGGGCACCGTATGTGCTTTTCATTTAATTGCAACCGGAATTGGCCATTGGCGCTGGGAGCGCTGTTTGTGTGCGCTAGTCTCACAGCCAGAACACAACTCGAGGCACTCGATTGACCCGGGCCAGAGATAGTGATCGAACCGG